>OY720264.1:4174482-4486865 GCA_963082625.1 Pasiphila rectangulata | reverse complement strand
TACCTGCTCTGTAAATATTAGCTTTGTAAAATTAAAAATCTACTTTGTCTGACGTAAAATTATTATTATAATTACAGTTTTAGGGGGAAGTTTTCTGCAACACAGTGCTAAACTAACGCAGTAAACATAGCATCACTAATTTATGTTTCTTATATTATTCTGCAATAAACTATTTGTATTTGTTTATTATTGTGTAAATGAGGCCCGTTCATAGATACCACTATGATGATGATAAGATACACATGACCTAGAAACTCCACTTAAAAAAGTTAAAATACCCTTTCTGCCCCTTTGCGATTATAATAAGAATATTTTTATATCATGCAATATTAGGGAATGTACTACCACAGATTACAGAAACGTACTACTTTCAGACTAATAATAATAGTGGGATACTTACCCAATACGGACGATGCTGCCATCTAAAGGTTCTTTATCGTTACAGAGGTAGTAAGGCACGCATATTCCTTGTCCTCTTTCCATAGTGCAGGTTTCGTTAGTAGATGCTGAAAAAAACTATATCAATTTTCTAACAAAAACACTTTCTTCTTGTGTACCGTTATCTTAGTAACTTGATTTTATATGTCTATGCAAAAGTAAAGCTTTCTAGGACAGACGGACAGACAGACGGACAACGCAAAACTATAAAGGCTCCTTGTTGTACTACGGAACCATAAAAATCTATATTTTTATTAACTTGAAATGTCAAATTCAAATTTTTTGTCGACAAAGTCGACAAGACAACCACACCATTCTTTTGGATTTGTTTCCCATTTTTTCACATTTATGGTTTTGTTGGAATATGAGTTACCTTACCTAGAGTTGTTTTCATCGGTTGGCCTGTTGAATGCTCTCCGAAGATGTCTTTCAAGATTGCGTCTGTTTTGTCTTCAGGGCGACCGTGACAGGCGGCGAAAAGGCAGACGACAAATACGGCTTTTCCGATCTGCAAAGCAAAGGTCTTGTCTTGTCTTTTTATTTTATGGCTTTTTTTGTTTGGTTTTACACAATTCCGCCAGTGTCAAGTTTATAAATTCTTATGTTATTTGGCTGCCTATGTTGGCGGCCCAGCACGGTTTCATCCAAAGCAAAGGTAGTCGTGAGCGCCAAAACAGACTTGTCAGTCCCAATTTGATTGATTGTCACTTGCTCTGCCGGTAGTTAGTAGTCAAATTCAATAAGATTCAATAGAGAAAAAGGCTACATAAAATAGTCAATTTACAAACGAAGAACAAGACACATTTAAATTGAATAAAATAATAATAATAATAATCATTTATTTCAGACCACAGATCCATAATTTTATTAGTAGTAATTACTTATGACTAGTGTTAGTAAGGCTTATAAATCTAAACAAACTACATCTACTGTGACACCTGACACGAGATTGGCTTCAACACAGCCATCCAGTGCCTCATGAGGTTTGAACAGATATTTTGTGCAATAGCGGTCAGCATGCTGCTGGCGCTGCGGCGCGTACGTTGTACCAGGGATGCAGTTCTTTTTCTTATAATCGCGTAGAAGCCGTCAGTGCGCGCGTCCGCAAACATCCCTGAAGCACTACAAAAGCGCGGCAACCCCAGCAGCATTCTGAAGCCGTTATTGTATTGAACACGAAGGGCGTTGTAGGCCTTCTGCGTATACCTGACCCATAGACTGCAAGTGTAGAAGGTAGTGCAGTAAGCCTTGAATAAAGTTATTTTCACTTGCGCTGTGCAACGCGCAAATCTACGAGCAAGCATATTGCATCTGACCGACAACGCCCTCCGTTCCCTCTCAATATCCATATCGTCCGATAGATCAGTAACCCAATGGCCTAGGTACTTAAACTGTTTAACCCAATTAAGAGGAGTACCATATAGCGTAACCGGCAAAGCAGAGTAGCTTTTGCTACCTGCCTTGAACAGCATTAACTCACTCTTTTTGGTATTGTACCTGAGACCATGGGACTCTGCGTACGTCTCACAAATTCCAAGCAGGTGAGTAAGAGCATTGATCGAGGGACTTAACAGAACCATGTCATCTGCGTAACTGATGTTGTTCACAATCTGTCCATTAAAGGAGCATCCCACATTGGTCCTGCTAAGTTCCACGATCAAACTGTTAATATACATAAAGCGCAACATAATTTTATTGAATTCGTTCACTTCAGTTAAATTTTTTCCAAGTGAGGGAAAGAAGCGAACAAGAAACCTCACTCTTTCACTTCTATTCATTGTTACAATTTCCGTCTTTTTATTATGCTTAATTTAATATTCGCAAGGATATTGAATACTTTGGATATTGCAAGATGACACTATATCTAATCGCGGGTAGTACAGCGAGAGGAACATGGGTGTTGTCCAGCTAGGTAATGCCGTCAAAATCAGTGAAGTAACAGGATCTAGAATCAATCAGATACGTTCCTGTTCATCCTACCTGGTCATCATCACATCAAGCTGCGGTAGGTGACGCGGACGGTATGCGCGGGACGTGCTGGGTGCCGCCATGAGGACATATCAAATCGTCTGAGCTCTAGGACGTTCACTGCTGGACATAGGCCTCCATCACGGATCTTCAAGTACCGGTCATGACGGGATTATTGATTGTTGCTATGTTTAGCAGGCGGGTTGGCGAGCAGTAGGTACACGGAAAGGCGCTACTTCACATCTTACGGAGAAACGAGTGCCCAAGATTCTACGGAGTGGCAGGAATGGTGGTAGGCCTTTGCCCAATAATGGTAAAAAGTAACTTACCATTGTCAGTTGATTTTCTGTATCCCTTCAAAAAGCTGCAGCGATTTTAAATTTAAAACGATATTTTTCCTGTTTACCGATGAATACCAGTCGAGCCGGTTGACTATAATGGCGAGTTGTTAATCCCGTCTCTGCTATATATTGTGAAATGGTAGGTATACAGAGATATAATTTATGTACGCAAGCAGTATTGGAGGAGGAAAGATGAAGCTCATTAAACAAATTTCATACAAATATAAAGGACAATCCGCAAGTGACCATGGCGATATGGCCCAGTATGATTGTTGTCGAACATCAAGGAAATATGGTTTCAATTTAAGCTTGGTTCTTAAACTTTCTGAATAGGTTAACAATTTTGCGATAAAACTTCTCAGTCCGCGGAAATGTTGAATAAAATTTCTCAAAATATCAGGAAAAAAACACAAACACAGCTGATTTTGATGACCAATGAATTTTTCTTTCTTGAAAAATGTATGAGAACACTTAAGACGTGCTTAAACGTAAATAAATAATGCTGAACAAATCACACAGCATCATCTAACCCCAAGCTAAGCAGAGCTTATGTTATGGGTACTAGATGACGGATATACTTAATACATTATACTACATAATACCTACATATTTTTATTATATATAGAAAAACACCCAGAACACCCTGAACAAATATCTGCAGATCGTACAGACATTTGTCCCGAGGCGGGAATCGAACCCGCAACCCCTTGCGTCGCAGGCGGACCTTCGCCCGCTGCGCCACAGAGCTCGTCAAAATCAAATTTTCGTATGTAATATTTTTTCTTCTTTTCTTTGTTCTTTCTCATACTTTATTACATTGTCCCTAATAGTGTATAAGTTAGCTTTTGTTTAGATTGAATCTATTCTGTAGTGCACGCTGTGACGAAATGAAAAAACACATAGTTTTTAAGACCATGATTGCTATTTTAAGTTTTCATTATGATTTTTTCGTTGGATGTCCATATTAAATAAATAAATAAATAATTAAATAAATGTGTTTTATAATGTGTTGTGATCGCGAAAGTTTAAAAGACACAACGTATCACATTTACCGTAACTATCAAGTGATTACCTCCGGTATGACCATAGACTAAGTACTAAATCAGTAAGTATGTACAAGTTGTATTTAATATCTTTATTTCTTAAAAGCACGCCCAAAAGAAGAAGCACTTAACATATTTTACAATAAAATCTTAGAACTATGTGTTTCCCTACTTACATACGTGGTGTCCTGACTGCTTATTTCTATAGTAGTCCGGTCAATTTACACATTGGAAGTTATATAAATTCCCATCTAGCTGAAAGTGAGTAAACTTGTTCAAAACATAATTCAAAATAACATTCAAAATTCCCCATAGTTCCGGTACATGGAAAAAAATTACTCGAGGTCAAAAGTCAAAAAATTGGTTTTCGCGATTTTCTTCAAAACGGTAAGTTTTATCGCAAAATTACCTCAGACAAAAATTGTAATCATAAAATGACCTACAAAAAAAATTCTATGTACCGGAACAATGGGGATTTTTGAAATGTTGTTTTAAATTATGTTTTGAACAAGTTTACTCACTTTCAGCTTGATGGAAATTTATGTCATCACTCTTATTTTTTTGTCTAATTTGACCAGACAATGGGGATTTTTGAAATGTTGTTTTAAATTATGTTTTGAACAAGTTTACTCACTTTCAGCTTGATGGAAATTTATGTCATCACTCTTATTTTTTTGTCTAATTTGACCAGACAATGGGGATTTTTGAAATGTTGTTTTAAATTATGTTTTGAACAAGTTTACTCACTTTCAGCTTGATGGAAATTTATGTCATCACTCTTATTTTTTTCATTTTGTAAAAACGGGATTTACTCACGTAGTATTGTAACGTCGAAGATTATTCCGACACGTTCTTATTTTTTTGTCTAATTTGACCTATGGTAACTTATCGTTGGTGTAATTGCACATTATTCGCTAACAACGTCTTCTACAATCACTATCAATCACGTATGCAAACAAAACACATGTGTCTTGAAAGGGTTTTGCACTTTTCCACTATTAATCCTTTGTTGTAGACGTGGGGTCCGGTTGTTCGTCTCTGGACGCCAACAGCGCCCTGAGTGACATCGTCTCCTGACGTAGGGCTGCAACGTGCGCGCGCAACGAAGCGTTCTCTTGTTCAAGGAGGCAAGCACGCCAGGCTATCTGTAGACATGATAGAATTTTAATAAATATTTTTTAAAGACTCAAGCCGTCGCAGGGGTTAGCCCTGAGGCTAAGCACTGACGCAAGCAGGCTGGAAGCTTTGATTGAGGTATGATCTTTATAATCACTCATTATGCATACGTCACGATGATTACACGGACAGACCACGCTCTTGCCACGCTTTAATTAAGCTTATTCCACGCTCTCATCACGCTTACAACATGAAAGATCATGCTCCAGTTCTGGAACACAGTACAAACCCTCGCCCTGTAATGCACACGCAGTCTTGAAACTATTATAAGTAGGGTTTGCAAAGGGTCACCGAAAATCATCGGCCGGCCAATAGTTTAGATTGAAATAAACACATAAAAGAAAAAAACTGTTCCTTAAAAACATTCAGAGAAAACCGACTAAGTTAAAGTGCCCAGTTTGTCGAAAAAAGTATTTTACACTGTTGCCTAAGACATCCCTAAGCGTATGAAAGTTGTAGGCACCTTTATACGATGATTTTTTTATGTAACAATTTTTTTTTCACCACAATGTGCTTATTTCAATCCAAACTATGATTATTGCCGGTTAACCTCTGCAAACCCTGTATGTATCATAAACATACCCGGTCTAGTATTCTTCTAGCGTCTCTGGACTTCTGCATACGTCACGCTAATTACACGGTCTTGCCACGCTGAATTATGCTTATTCCACGCTCTCATCACGCTTACAACATGAAAGATCATGCTCCAGTTCTGGAACAGTCTATACCCTCGCCCTGTAATCATCAATGGCATCATTTGCCTGGACACCGGCGCGCGCGCCCCAGATATTTGTCGCGATTCCCATCGAAAATGTTTTTAATTTCAACATACCTGGTCCTCTCGTATTCTTCTAGCGTCTCTGGACTTCTTGGCAGCCTGGTTGTTCCTCCGTCTGCGCTCGAAGTATTTATCGTCTTTCAGCTCCTGGGGAATGGGGCGCTTCGAGCCGCGACGTCGTACATCGGCGTCGCAGGGGGGTGGGGTTAACACTGGGGGGTGAAAGGTGGTTGGTGGTCAAGGTGGCCACGGACGTGAAGAAATAATGCTGGACACTACACACAAAACCATCTGGTCCTAAAACTATAGTAAAGCTTGTAATGGAAAGCGGATAATTGGTATAATACTTAAACACATTTTTTTGAATAAAGCACATAAATTTACTTACCATAAAATACCCAGACCAGAGACAAATATCTACAGAACATTACAAACATTTGTCCCGTAGTGGGAATCGAACCCGCTATACATAGTAGTAGTAGAACTTTTTGTGAAAGGTTCATCCGGGGAAGTACTACCACCATACCTATTTCTGCCGCCAAGCAGTAATGTCTTCATTATCGTGTTCCGGTTTGAAGGGCAAGGGTGAAATTACGGGCACATGAGACCTTACACCTCTGTCTCAGCGCTGGTCACGTGCTTAGTGAACGTGATCACCGCGGCATTGCAATTGTTATAGGTAGAGGTAACCGCTTAACATCAGGTCGTCTCGTCATTTAGTAGTATAAACAAAACCTACGTATCAGTTGGCTATTAGACCAACTGTACCACGGAGGCAGTCTATCATCATCATCTCAGACGCAGGACGTCCATTGCTGGACATATGCAAGGATCTCCAAGAACTGATCATGGAGGGCAGTTGCCATACCCACCATGGGTTGGCCAGAGCAGTACGGGATGTTAATAATGGTAAACGAAAAGGGGCTTCTGCCCATCATTCGGAGTATTCCTTGGCAGATTCTTAATGCATACACGGGCGAGAGAGGAGGAACACCATTATGCCGTCACCTTCTACGGCAACTCCCTATGTTGTATCATCATCATCATTTCAGCCGTAAAACGTCCACTGCTGAACACTGTCCCTCATGGATCCCCATGAGGAGTAGTTGCCATACTCGCCACGCTTGGCAGGCGGGTTGGCGAGCGCAGTACGGAATGTTGATACACGGTAATACGCTGCTGCCCATTTTCCGGAGGTATCCTGCTAAGGAGCAGGCTCCTACTGCATCCACGGGTATGAGAGGAGGGGTAACATTCTACTGCCGGCACCCCACGGCATACGTTGTATAATATTTTCATATATAACTTTGTTATTTTTTATCATATTCAAAAACTCGATAACCCCATTTATCTTGGATCCCATTATGAGATGAGAGCCATGATAAATCGAGGGAAATACTCAAATGCAGTTGGTCGGATACCGGATACGGATACGGATCGATAACTCTGGAAGGTGGGCAGCGGCTTCTTTCCGTTTATCAACGTCCCGTACTACGCTCGCCAACCCGCCTGCCAAGCGTGGCGAGTATGGCAACAACCACCGTCATGACCAGTACTTGGAGATCTACGAGAGGGGCCTGCGTCCAGCAGTGCATGTGGACAGCAGTTCTACGGCTGAGAGGGATTCGCATTGATTTGTCCCCTAACAGAAATCGAACCCGCTACCTCCTTCGTCCCAGCGAGCTCTTAGACCAAATAAACAAAGCCAAAGTCAAGTCAATAAGTTTTTATTCAATAGAGTAAAATGCTATAATAGTCAGTTAACAAAATAAAAACAAAACACATTTAAATTGAATAAAGCACATAATTGAATTCGTTTGTTTCGGAAAACTTTTTTCCAAGCAACTTTCTCCTTTTAGTCCCATCTCGTAGCCAGCTTCCAAACCTGTGACTTAAGATTTCCGGTTTCATAGCCAGCTTTGAATCGGGATTATTTCTCCCATTTTGAAACCAGCTACCAAATCTGGCTACGAGATGGGACTGGACTAAAGGACTGTCCCTTGCTGAAGATGAAACATCACCCGTTCACTTCTATTCATTTAAGACGAGCTCTGTGGCGCAGCGGGCGAAGGTCCGCCTGCGACGCCAGGGGGTTGCGGGTTCGATTCCCGCCTCGGGACAAATATCTGTATGATCTGCAGATATTTGTTCAGGGTGTTCTGGGTGTTTTTCTATATTATGATAAAAATATCTATCTATGTAGCATAATGTATTAAGTATATCAGTCATCTAGTACCCATAACACAAGCTCTGCTTAGCTTGGGGCTAGATGATGCTGTGTGATTTGTCCAGCATTATTTATTTATTTATTGTTACAATAACCACGGAGGTAGGTTATAGTTAGCCGTGTTGGCCTAGTGGTGTGTACCCCCGGCTTTCGTCCGTGCACCAATACATTTTTCTTTCTTGAAAATGTATGTGCACACTTAACACGTGCTTTAACGGTGAAGGAAACATCGTGAGGAAACCCGCGGCTTTAGCTAACTTCAGATGTATTGACCTGTTCTTTCATCTGACTAATAGGTGACTAAGCTGTCAATACAAAGGTTGCCTGGCAGAGATCGCTTTCAGCGATAAGGCCGCCCATTGTCCCTCATAATTGTGATAATTTATTTCTGTTTGTATTTTGTTTTCTGGTGTACAATATTTCTATTCTATTCCATTCTGAGAGGATGGTATAGGTGCTGGGCAAGCCTAATCCATCTAACAATGTTACAGGCACTGCAGCGTCCCGTACAGCATGTCATCTATAATAGATGCAAAAGGCCGTGATTAGTTGAGTATGACAGATCTACGTACATGGTGCACTCCTCGGCAGGTGATGGCAGAACTGCGCCGGCGCAGGCAGACACGGGGATGGCAGGGTGGCTAGCAGCGGATTCACCATACCGTGCACATCTGTAAATGGACCAGGGACTATATAATAACTGCGGAAGATTCACCATACCGTGTACATCTGTAATTGGACCAGGGACTATATAATAACTGCGGAAGATTCACCATACCGTGCACATCTGTAAATGGACCAGGGACTATATAATAACTGCGGAAGATTCACCATACCGTGTACATCTGTAATTGGACCAGGGACTTAATAATGACTGCGGAAGATTCACCATACCGTGTACATCTGTAAACGGACCAGGGACTTTATAATGACTGCGGAAGATTCACAATACCGTGTACATCTGTAAATGGACCAGGGACTTTATAATGACTGCGGAAAATTTTCCATACCGTGTACATCTGTAAATGGACCAGGGACTTTATAATGACTGCGGAAAATTTTCCATACCGTGTACATCTGTAAATGGACCAGGGACTTTATAATGACTGCGGAAAATTTTCCATACCGTGTACATCTGTAAATGGACCAGGGACTTCGGAAGATTGAGAGAGTGTTCCCGTAGTCTCGGTTAGACTACACGTTGAGAGGAAACATGGTACTTAGGTTTGGCCGGTAATAGTCTGGCTGAATTATCCTTTCTCCCTTAGAAAGATGATATCCATTAAGGGCGTCATCATCATCATCATCGACCTATACAAGGTGTATTATACTATGTGTTGTAAGCCGGAAGGGAGTGATTCTCACAACCCAAAGGAACTTTAAATCTACAAATTTTCAGAGTTCGATGATTTTCATTAAAGAAAACACCACGGAATGTTTAACTTCAACAGCTACATATACATATATTATACAATAATGACAAAATTAACGCCAGCTGATTATTGACGGGGCCATTGATCTCCGTTAAGAGCTGCCGTAGAGGTAAGCAAATAAAATACATTATAGATATTATAATTATAATTAAAAATCTAAAATCCAATTATGAACCAACGATCATTTACAGCTCGAAAATAACTTGTTGACTTAACTGGAGCAAAGACTGAACTACGTTTTAACTTTAACAGCTGATTATACGATGGATAATAGCCGTGTTGGCCGAGTGGTATGTACCCCCGACTTTCGATCCGAAGGTCGTGGGTTCGATACCGGCAGTGCACCAACGGATTTTTCTTTCTTGAAAATTTTATGTGCACACTTAACACGAGCTTTAACGGTGAAGGAAACATCGTGAGGAAACCCGCGGCTTAGTTAGCTTCAGACGTATTGACCTGTTCTTTCCTCTGAATAATAGCTGACTAAGCTGAGAGGATGGTATAGGTGCTGGGCAAGCCTAATCCATCTTACAATGTCCCAGGCACTGAAGCGTCCCGTACAGCATGATTATCAGTTGCTGACACTGTATAAATCATCTATAATAGATGCAAAGGCCTTACTTTTTTTTATAATACACCCTGTATAAGATCAAAGCTTGTATCAAACTAAGTACTCAACCACACTACGGAGGTCGTCAAGCTAATTATTCCGATCGTTCGGATCGCCCTTATTACATATATGCATTTCCTATTAGCACACGTGGCGGCTTCACACAGACCCCCGACGGAACCCTCTGGCAGGTGCTAGCGTACATAAGTGTGGTGTCGGTGAGGTCATCACAATTATTTGTTTTGCTCACCGTTTAAAACGACTTCGAAAAAATAGAGGTTTACAATTGTCCGTTTTTTATTTTTAAACCGAAATCATTAGAACTTCTCGTTTATGAACCAATTTGAAAAATTGTTTGTTCGAAAATTCTTGGGTTCGATCAGATCAATCAGGTCCTATTTTTTTGAAAACTCAGTTCTGATGATGGAATCCATGGGGATTGAACAGAACTGAGTGCAATATTGAATCGAATCCTCATAGATACGAGGGAACTCCTCAAATATTGCAGGTTAACATATAGCGATTGTCGCATATTTCTCGTTCAATTGTAATCATTGGTAATCATTATTGTATTACCAATGATTACATAATTTGCATTCAATTAAACTATATGTATATGTATACCCTGAACGCGACTTGTCAAGACAAAAATCGAGGACTATGCATTAAGCTTCAAATGTACAATAAAACCTTTACAAATTACTCAGCTGCCTTTTAATAAATTCAAACCAATTCCTAAATGTTTCTTTGATTGTCATCCATTTTATCATATTAATGATTATATGAGTTGTGCAGGTCAACGGTGGATGCAGATCGCTAATAACAGGAAATCCATGAAGGAGGCCTATGTCCAGCAGTGCACGTCCTATGGCTGAAATGAAGATGATAATTCAGGAAGTATGATTTGGTGAAGTGGAACTGATGAAAAAGACCACAGATGGTTAAAACTCGTTATCCTTATCAGCTTCCAAGCCCATCCTATAAATACACAAAAGAAAAACAAAACACATTTAAATTGAATAAAGCACATACTAGAGTTGTTGTGGTTCGCTTCAGAAAGTTCCAAAACTCCCGTCGGGAATCGAAGAACCGCTTGCGGTTCATCCGATTATCAAACCAACTAAGCCACGGAAGCTGTCAAATAATATAATATATAATAATAATAATAAATACATTATTGCGAGACGCAAGATCCATTCATAATAAATAACAATAAACATATTAAAAACAAAAATAATAGATAAAATAATTAACCAACTCATCAAATAGTCAGGTGTAGTTTAAGTGATAATGCGTTTGTCGCGGCCCGGCTTCGAACCCCCGACCCTGGGGTCGCACGCGAACATAATTGCACTTAATTATACCACCCCCATAATGCTGTTGTAAATATTAGTTGTATCTTGCGGTTAAGAGATGGTTTGTTCTAACTTGCCCATTTCCATATTTAAACGTTATGTCACCAATCAACCTTCAACATTTTTTTTTCCTTCAACATTTTTTAACCCCCGAAAAAAAGAGGGGTGTTATAAGTTTGAACGCTATGTGTGTGCGTCTGTGTGTCTTACTATACCGTAGCTCTGAAACGAGTGGACCGATTTGCATGCAGTTTTTTTTAATTAAAAGCAGGTTTTCCGGCGGTGGTTCTTAGACATGTTTCATCAAATTGGTTAAGAAGTTTACAAGATATGGGGTTGAAAGAGGGGGTGAATAATTAAATGTTTCCAAATATACCCGAGTTTGTTATCAAATGAAAGGAAATGATGTGTAAAATTCAAAACTGAAAGTTATATAGAAATCGGTCGAGACGTTTATGATATATGGGGATTGAAAGTAGGGGTCAACAGTCAAATGTTTTCAAATATACCTACCCAAGTGCGGTATTAAATGAAAGGACATGATCGCAGTCCACTTTTGTGGGCTTGGGTTCGAATCCCACTTCTGATATGTTAGATTTTCCTTTTCCAAGGGCTTATTCAATGATAAGTCAGGTATTCATATTAAAATAGCTCCTTTATTACTTCAAGCCTCTTAAAAGTACTTACTAATATACTTACAATATCTCGTTTGCATATAGCAATGATTAAACGCATATCATTTAGTAATTTTCTGTTTCTTCGCTATTTTTACTCAATCTCTCTCGATCTACTCTTTTATTTTTCAATCCGTCTCACTACCCTCACTCTGAATGCCTATTTTTTTACAACTTCCACATTGACTTTGACATGTTTACCAGATCAACAAGAGACAATGACATTTCAATAAAGATCTTTATCAATTTAAATAACCCAGAATATTATCGAAGTCGCTAACATTGTGTAGATTGCGAAACCAAGGGTACACATTACAATAAAAAGATTAGGTTACCTCAGAGACTAGGTAAAATGTCGGGGATAATTAATTTTTTTTATTTTGTAAACTAGTTTGTTAAAAAATTATTCGATAAAAAATTCACGAATTACTTTCGTATTAAAAGTGTGTCATCAATACCTCTCCACAGTTGGTTGAGCAAACAATTAGGGACGCCTTCGCAGGTGGGAGGTCCCACGGTCGCAGGTGGCGTGGTGAAAGGCCCTGATTGCTGTTTGTTAAATAAGTTCTGTTGCCCTGGGGTGCCGGCAGTAGAATGTTACCCCTCCTCTCATACCCATAGATGCAGTAAGAGCCTGCCAAGGGATACCTCCGGAAGATGGGCAGTAGCGTCTTTCCGTGTATCAACATCACGTACTGCGCTCGCCAACCCGCCTGCCAAGCGTGGTTAATATGGCATCAACCCCTTATGGAAATCCATGAGGGAGGCCTGTGTTAGTGTGTGCCAGTAGCGGACGTTTTACGGCTGAAACGATAAAAATGATGACTTTGTTCCTTCTATATTTTTAGTGGATGTAGTTATAGATATAATTATTAGGTGATATCTTCATGTTAACATTTTCATGCCGGATAGTCCGCAAATGTGTGATACGAACAATTACACACAAACATCTGTGTAGAACCACACCTGAGGCCATCATATTTTGTCGAAGGGTCGTATGTATATGTATACACTCAACTTATCGATTAAGACTTACTATTACTAACTAAACATTTAATGTACATGTACGGTGCAGCGCAACCGTGCATTTAGGTATTCATCAATATTGTCAAATCATCAATATAATTCAGGTCACACGCGCCTTTACAGTATTACTCAGTTCACGTCTTCACCGCATCAAGTATAGGCGCGTGCTCATTATCATATCATCTTTAATTATCAAATACAGTGGTTTAATCTACATTTAAACCGTTTATCATTTAAACTCAAAGTTGTCCCGTACATCTTTTGGTCCTTCGAGCCTTCTCTAGGGATCCCTTGGTCCTTAGAGATTAAAGTACTTACAGTGGACTATAACAGTGTTCGCGTAAGTGCGTATCAGCATATGGATTGCAGTGCCTTTGGAGGAAGAACACTTCTCTAGACGACTGCTGCAGCACGCAAGTAAGATCTTTCCTTTTTGCTTCAACTATCATGTCGCATACAACCATGGAGGACTTACTTGCAATCCAAAATCAACTCATGGGAGCTATGAACCAGCTCCTGGTAAATTTCAAAAAGGACGGGGCCGACCGTAAGACCGCCTCGCATATCAAGAAGAGATTGGACACTCTTGACACATATTGGCAAGAGTTTCAATCTAACCATAACAGGTTATTATCAGAAATGGAAGATAAATCGCACGCATATTTTTTGGAAAATTGCTACGAAAGAACTTCAACATTTTACAACGACACACGAGCATTTTTTAACAACTATTTACTAGAACAAAAGAAAGAGGATAAACCTCTCCTTAAGCCCCCAACACCCTTTACGATGCCAAGAAAGTTAGATAATGCAGGTCCGTCATCATCACCAGCCGTTTCGGAAAGCCATTCCGGTCCAGCAACACCGAACATGACTGTATCATTTGAATTACCCCCGGTACTAGGTATTAGCTCACGCCCTCCTCAATTTGCTTCTAGTGGTAATAACAGTAAGCTAGACGAGATGTTGCGCTATCAGAAAAGTAACTTTAAAGCATTTTCCCGTACCATCTCTAATGTTAACTACAGTAACATGACTGAAAATTACGAGCTAGAAGATTTTTTGAGGACCATAAATCAACGATGGTCCACTATCGACTCTCTGCACTGGAAAATTGATAGTGAATTACAAGAAGAAAATCAAGAGTATGAGCAAGCATTCAGTAAGTACGAACTGAAGTACTTGGAAGTCAAAAAAGAGATCACTTTGAAGATTTCATCAGCCAGTCATAGGGAGAGATCGGTACCTCAAACAGAAGTACCTTCGTTCAGCGGCGACTATCAAAAGTGGATGACTTTCAAGGATCTATATATTGAAACCATCCACAGCAACGGTACCATGTCTAACTGTCAAAAAATGCAATTTTTGAAAGGAAAGCTCAAGGGAGAAGCGGAGCAAATTGTCTCGCATCTGCGCATCACTGCAGATAACTACCAGGTATGCTGGGATATTTTAAACAACAGATTCAACAACAACAAGTTAATCTTCAACACCTACATGAGTGCCATCATGAACATGCCTGTTAGCGAGCAGCAATCAGTAGTACAACTGAAAAAGATGCATGACTGTGTCGTCGAGTGCCTTAACTCTATCAAAAACATGGGCATAGATATCAGCTCTTGGGATCCTATGATAGTTTACATTTTGGAACAGAAATTGGACCCCGAAACCAACAAGGAGTATTGTCAATCACTAAAAAACCCTAGGTCACTCCCGACTATCAAGGATTTTACATGCTTCATTGAAAACAAATTTACATATTTGGAGGCTTCGCAAACGCAATGTCTTCCAAACATATCAAAAAACTCGAAATCTTCTCAACAAACAGACAAACAGAATCAAAAATCTAACATTCAATCTAAATCAAACAACAAAAACCAAACTAATACGAATAACGTCGTACAAAAACCACAAACAGGATGCAAACTTTGCAAAAAAACATCATGGCCTATTTAATTGTCGTCAGTTTTTAAGAATGCAGCCAGTGCAACGTCGAAACACAGTTGCGAAATTAAAATTATGCATTAATTGCTTATACGACCACTTTGGCAAAAAATGTCTATCAGAAACAAATTGCCGTGAATGCAAAGGTCGGCACAATACATTACTACATGACGCGTTTACCGACGTGCCATCCGCTGAAAACGAACAAACAGAGAGGAATGTTACACACGTATCACAGAATGATTTTACTGAAACTTTATTGGCAACAGCTATAGTGAAGGTAAAGTCAGAAAATGGGTCGTTTGTTAAATTGAGAGCTTTGATCGACCAGGGATCCCAAACATCCCTTATCACTGAAAACGCAGCACAGATGTTGAAAATACAAAGACAGAGGTGCAAAGGCGTTATTGTTGGCGTAGGTGTCAAGGAAAATAACTGCAAAGGTGCAATTAATATAACTTGCGCTTCATCGTACAACGACTATCAGTTTAACACGGATGTTTATATCATGAAAAATATGGTGAATAATTTACCTAACCGAACATTTGCAAAGCCTACTTGGCCGTTTTTGGAAGGCATACAACTAGCCGACCCGGATTTTCACATAAATCGGCCAGTAGACTTACTCCTCGGAGCAGACGTCTACTCTTGGATCATTTTGAGTGGAATCATTTCATCAGACAAATCATTGCCAGTCGCTCAGCAAACACGACTTGGTTGGGTTTTATGTGGAAATGTAAAATCTTTCCAGTGTAACGTTATCATCAATAACGTGGAAGACATTCAACGTTTTTGGGAAATTGAAGATATTCCGCAGGAGACTTCTACATCTCAAGAGGATGCCCACTGCCTGGAATATTTTCAGAGCACCACGACTCGACAGACTGATGGAAGATACATCGTCAGACTCCCTATGATATCCGATGTCAAAGAACAATTAGGAGAATCTAAATCAAGAGCTACAGCTCAGTTTAAGCAATTAGAGAAAAGATTTATCAAAAATCTAGCCATGGAAAAAGGTTACAAAGCCTTTATATCAGAATACTTATCTCTTAATCACATGAAAACTCCACCACGATCATTGAAACCGATTGTGTATTTACCTCATCATTGCGTGATAAAAGACTCCACGACTACGGCACTTCGAGTTGTATTCAACGCTTCTTCCAAGACATCAAGCGGTAGAAGTTTGAATGACGTCATGTACCGTGGTCCAAATCTACAACAAGATTTGTTCTCGCTTATCGTCAAATGGAGGCAATATAAGTATGCATATACAGCGGACATTGAAAAAATGTTTAGAAACATAAATGTTCATGAAGATGATCAATGTCTGCAGACCGTGCTGTGGCGTGACTCACCAGCAGACAGCATCAAAGAGTACGTCCTGACTACGGTGACCTATGGGCAAAAGGCAGCACCTTTCCTAGCCATGATGGTGTTAAAACAATTAGCTCACGATGAAGGTCATAAGTATCAATCAAGTCCAGCAGCAAAAACATTAAGAGAACAGTTTTATATGGACGACCTTATCAATGGAAATCACGACATTCAGAGCGCGAAGCAGCTACAAACGGATCTTATAAGTTTATTGCAAGCAGGAGGATTCAACCTTCGAAAATGGTCTTCCAATACAGGAGAACTATTAAAAAATGTCAACACAACTAACAGCAATGAACTTTATGATTTCAAACTCGAAGCTACAACAAAGACCTTCGGGCTTCGGTGGCATCCACAAACCGATGAACTATCATTCGACCTAAAAATTAATTTATCGGAAACAAAACGTTTTACAAAGCGTAGTTTATTATCAGACATTTCAAAATTATTCGATCCACTAGGCTGGCTTACTCCAGTTACAACAAAGCTCAAGTTGCTATTTCAGCGGATTTGGTTTCACAACATTGAATGGGACGATGAACTCCCCGCTGATATTAGCGATGAATGGTCGAAAATAAGAAAGGATTTGAAAAACATCATAGAACTACGAATCCCTAGATGGTTAAATATCTGTGAAAATGACGTCATTGAATTGCATGGTTTTTGTGTCAAGGAAAATAACTGCAAAGGTGCAATTAATATAACTTGCGCTTCATCGTACAACGACTATCAGTTTAACACGGATGTTTATATCATGAAAAATATGGTGAATAATTTACCTAACCGAACATTTGCAAAGCCTACTTGGCCGTTTTTGGAAGGCATACAACTAGCCGACCCGGATTTTCACATAAATCGGCCAGTAGACTTACTCCTCGGAGCAGACGTCTACTCTTGGATCATTTTGAGTGGAATCATTTCATCAGACAAATCATTGCCAGTCGCTCAGCAAACACGACTTGGTTGGGTTTTATGTGGAAATGTAAAATCTTTCCAGTGTAACGTTATCATCAATAACGTGGAAGACATTCAACGTTTTTGGGAAATTGAAGATATTCCGCAGGAGACTTCTACATCTCAAGAGGATGCCCACTGCCTGGAATATTTTCAGAGCACCACGACTCGACAGACTGATGGAAGATACATCGTCAGACTCCCTATGATATCCGATGTCAAAGAACAATTAGGAGAATCTAAATCAAGAGCTACAGCTCAGTTTAAGCAATTAGAGAAAAGATTTATCAAAAATCTAGCCATGGAAAAAGGTTACAAAGCCTTTATATCAGAATACTTATCTCTTAATCACATGAAAACTCCACCACGATCATTGAAACCGATTGTGTATTTACCTCATCATTGCGTGATAAAAGACTCCACGACTACGGCACTTCGAGTTGTATTCAACGCTTCTTCCAAGACATCAAGCGGTAGAAGTTTGAATGACGTCATGTACCGTGGTCCAAATCTACAACAAGATTTGTTCTCGCTTATCGTCAAATGGAGGCAATATAAGTATGCATATACAGCGGACATTGAAAAAATGTTTAGAAACATAAATGTTCATGAAGATGATCAATGTCTGCAGACCGTGCTGTGGCGTGACTCACCAGCAGACAGCATCAAAGAGTACGTCCTGACTACGGTGACCTATGGGCAAAAGGCAGCACCTTTCCTAGCCATGATGGTGTTAAAACAATTAGCTCACGATGAAGGTCATAAGTATCAATCAAGTCCAGCAGCAAAAACATTAAGAGAACAGTTTTATATGGACGACCTTATCAATGGAAATCACGACATTCAGAGCGCGAAGCAGCTACAAACGGATCTTATAAGTTTATTGCAAGCAGGAGGATTCAACCTTCGAAAATGGTCTTCCAATACAGGAGAACTATTAAAAAATGTCAACACAACTAACAGCAATGAACTTTATGATTTCAAACTCGAAGCTACAACAAAGACCTTCGGGCTTCGGTGGCATCCACAAACCGATGAACTATCATTCGACCTAAAAATTAATTTATCGGAAACAAAACGTTTTACAAAGCGTAGTTTATTATCAGACATTTCAAAATTATTCGATCCACTAGGCTGGCTTACTCCAGTTACAACAAAGCTCAAGTTGCTATTTCAGCGGATTTGGTTTCACAACATTGAATGGGACGATGAACTCCCCGCTGATATTAGCGATGAATGGTCGAAAATAAGAAAGGATTTGAAAAACATCATAGAACTACGAATCCCTAGATGGTTAAATATCTGTGAAAATGACGTCATTGAATTGCATGGTTTTTGTGACGCATCAGTCAATGCCTACGCATGCGTCATTTACTGTAAAATTATCAGAAGTGACAATCACGGAAATTCAAACAATTCCGTCATTTTGGTCGCAGCGAAATCAAGATTGGTACCACCGAAGAAAGATATCACTCTACCAAGATTAGAGCTTAGCGCCACACTATTGCTTTCCAAGTTAATGGGAAAGATTTTACCATGCTTATCAAGTTATAGTATCAAACTGTTTGGTTGGTGTGACTCAACAGCCGTACTTGGCTGGCTGCGAGGCGATCCAGGACGCTGGAAAGCTTTTGTAGCTAATAGAGTGGTTCAGGTCACTAAAGTTCTACCATCAGAAACATGGCGTTATGTTAAGTCAAGTGAAAATCCAGCTGATTGTGCCAGCAGGGGTATAACTGTGGAACAAATCATTCACCATCCCTTGTGGTGGCATGGACCAGCTTGGCTTTTGAACCTTGAAGAAAAATACATGAAACAGCAAGATTTCCATACAAACGAAGAGGTTAAGAAACCTAAACAAAGTAACGTCACAACGACATCGTCATCATTGAACGATGACGTAATATCAACGTTGCTAAACAATAACAGTAATTGGACTCGGGTGATACGTGTGCTCGCTTACGTATTACGATTCCTACATAGCAACAAATCACCTTTCCTTACCGCATCCGAACTCAAACTAACAAGGCTGAGAATTATCAAGCACATTCAAAACATTGAATTTGGAAAGGATATCACATCCCTAAAAAAGGATAATCAAGTTGACTCGAAGAGTAAACTTTTGTGTTTAAATCCGAGATTGGATAAAGATGGGCTGCTACGTGTAGGCGGCAGACTCAAAAATGCCTTTATAAACAAGGATATGATGTTTCCACTCATCTTGCCGCACAGTGGACACGTGTCGAACCTAATAATTGATCATGCACACATACAGACGTACCATGGTGGTGCACGTGTTACCCTAGCAAAAATACGACAACAGTATTGGATACTGGGCGGCAATAGAGCTGTCAAACTGCGCTTACGTCAATGCATTACATGCAGAAGAAATAGACCATCGAAACACAGTCAAATCATGGGTAATTTACCAGAGTCCAGGATCAATCCATCAAGACCCTTCTATCATACTGGCGTAGATTTTTCAGGACATGTGTTTGTGAAGTCCAGCAAGGGGAGAGGCCAGAAAGGCTTCAAAGGATACATATCACTATTTATATGTATGGTTACAAAGGCCGTCCATCTCGAGTTAGTGTCCGACATGACTACATCAGCATTTTTATCAGCATTAAGACGGATGGCTGCAAGACGCGGCACACCGTCACATATGTACAGTGACAACGGTACAAATTTTGTAGGCGCTAATCGAATTCTCAAACAAGAGATGCGAGAGATTCAGAGTATCATCAGTCCAGAATTTTTAACAGAGGTCAGTGAAATGGAGATAACCTGGCATTTCAACGCTCCAGGCAATCCAAGCGCAGGAGGTTTATGGGAGGCGGCTATTAAGAGCGTGAAGTATCATCTTCATCGTGTCATCGGCGAGCAGAAGCTCACTTTTGAGGAATACACGACCCTGCTCACTCAGTTGGAGGCTGTCCTTAACTCACGACCACTCTGTGCGCTAACCGAGGACCCTGAAGATCTAGATTATCTCACTCCATCACATTTTCTATCAAGTGGCCCAGTGTTAAGTATTATTGAGACAGAAAGAGATCAAAGAACAAGATGGCATCTTCAACAAAAGTTGTTTGGAGATATCTGGAAACGATGGCAAGCAGAATATTTAACACAACTAACGAGTCGCAGTAAGTGGCTACAGCCCAAAGAAAATATCAAGATTGATGATATCGTTATCATCCACGACGCCAACCTACCGCCGGGAAAATGGTCACTAGGAAGAGTGATTGAACTGCATCCCGGTACCGACGGATATGTGCGAGTGGTTACCGTCAAGACAAAAAACGGATTTATCAAGCGACCAATTACAAAACTATCAATTTTGCCAGTGTACGAACAGTCAGAAAGTCAATCTGAAGCACCAACAAAACAAACCCAAAATAACCACCAGCCTCCCAAACGAGCAAAAAGAAAAACGCCAATCAGTAAACTCAGCAATTTCATACTTACAATGCTGCTGTTGTTTACTACTTGTGTGCAAACTGCATGTTGCGCACACAACATATCATTCTTTAAGGAACAACAGAGCCTTTATTTTGACGATATATCAAAAATGCAACTTATCAGGGACGAATGGAAAATGGTTATCTATTATAACATGGACCCCTACTGGGAAGGATCAAGATTACTAACAAAGTATATTAATAGCATGCACGAACTATGTTCCAAACAAAAACAAAAGGCTCAGTGCAACATGATCCTACTACAGCTACATCACGGGCTTACAGAGTTACAATACTACGATCAGCTGTTACTCAATAAGGGTACAACTGACATTGAAACTCGAGTACGTAGAGGCCTTATCAATGGAATTGGAAACGTGGCACACGCCTTGTTTGGAGTATTAGATGATGACTTTGCTCAGCAATATCAACGAGACATTGACCTCGTAAGAAAGAATCAACACCATCTCGCCAACCTATGGAAAAATCAAACATCTGTTATTGAAGCACAATACAGTTTTTTAAAGCGTTTAGAACAATCTATAGACCAGCAACATAAATTGTATCAACAAAACGTAATAAATCAATTACAAAGAAATGCAATCCTTAAAGAGGAGGTAGAGAGTGTTTTAGCTAGTAATGAGTTTACATTATCATCAATCATTGCCAACAGCATTCTAGGCAACTTATACAAAATACAGAATACTCTTTTGGATACAGTTACCGACATTTATCACGGGAAATTCAATATCCATATCATGTCACCGGAACAAATGAAAGAAGAATTAAACATAATATCTGGACATTTATCAAAGGATGTAGCTTTACCTGTAAATGACTTTCATAGAGGAAATGGCATATCAAAACTTTATAATCTGTTGAGGGCTAAGGCGAGAGTTACAGACCAGTACCTGCTACTTGAAATCAGAATTCCGCTTATTACTAGGGAGAACTACGATATCTACAAGATCGTACCCATTCCTGTCATGAACAGTGGCAAGATTATCACTATCACACCCATCACGGAGTATATTGCTATGAACATTCAACGAGATTCATACCTGCCGATCACTGAGAAAGATTTACAATCCTGCTTACAGCTAAATCCAAGCACAAAACTATGTGAAGTTCAGAGCCCTATTTATCATATACACAGCGATCAAGACTTGTGTGTCAAAGATTATACGATGGAAAGATGTAAAACCAACACAAATGCGTGTCATAACAGCTGGATTCCACTTCATAAATTGAACAATTATTTATTCTATTGCTGCGAAAAATGCAAATTGCGATTAATGTGTAGCGGTCACGTTACATTTGAACATATCAGCAAAGGTGGTGTCGTCTCTATGGGCAAAGACTGTGCATTGAGAGCAGATTCATTCATAATCTATTCACACAACCATCATATGAATGAAATGCACGCAAAGGTCGATCTTCCGTCCATCGATATACCGGCAATCAACAACATCATAAATTTGACAATACCATTCGATGTTAGAGATAACGTATCGGACATTGAAATCAAGGAGAGACTATTATCTCTGAAAGGAATTGGTCAACAGATCGAACAGATGAAGTCAGAGCGAAGTGAAATCTCAGACATATCGCCAAATGACGTTCATCACTACGTAGCCATATACATAATCGTGGCGATTTTGGCTATTGCTGGCGTTGCGTTCCTGTGGAAGCATCTGCGGGGAAGACTGCGTGAGGAGCCACGTACTGGTACCACAGCCGGTGCGCACGGCGGTGACACTACTCCGGCGCCAATGCCGGCTCCTCGGCAATCCCTCGGCGACATCGCTACGACTAGTGAAAGTGCTAACGTTTATCCTAAATCATTTAAAAGTGCGCGTGGTGTAACCGAAAAACCGCGGGTCGTTTCAGTGCTATACAAAGACAGTAAAGTTGAAATGATCGATAGTGCAACAGCACCAACTAGAGTTTTTCCCACTTTTCACTAAATCATTTAGATCTTATCATTTAACTAACATTAGTAGTAGGTACATTTAATGGAATCATCTTGTTAATTAGACCTAGCTCATTTTATCATTAGGTACCTTACTAACCTATCATTATCAATCAACATCCTACATCTCTCGCCCGGGAGTATGTACGGTGCAGCGCAACCGTGCATTTAGGTATTCATCAATATTGTCAAATCATCAATAGAATTCAGGTCACACGCGCCTTTACAGTATTACTCAGTTCACGTCTTCACCGCATCAAGTATAGGCGCGTGCTCATTATCATATCATCTTTAATTATCAAATACAGTGGTTTAATCTACATTTAAACCGTTTATCATTTAAACTCAAAGTTGTCCCGTACAGTACATATGTACTATGCATATAGAACAATACTCATACCCCATTTAAGAAAACTGAAGAACTAGGCAATATCAGCCAAAAGATCTCAACACGCCCGTCGGAATTAGGAAGTTGTAGTAATTTGCATTAAGTTTCCCAAATTGGGAAACTTAAAGCAAATTCTGACGTCATGATTCATGGAGTACCAGTAGCACTAGTAGGTGAAGCAAAAAATCTTGGAGTTATCCTTGACAGCAATCTCAGTTTAGTGAAGAATTGTTTTTATCTCCTTAGAATTTTCTATAAAATTCGTAACGAACTTTCCGAAGCTTCTCGTATCGCTGTATGTGATGTGAGGCTCTAGTTTTCTCTAGATTAAACTATGGAGATACTGTTTAAGGACCTCGTTTACTAGGGAGAACGCAACGGGCTGTACAAAGGGTGCAGAACGCGTGCTGTCGTTACTGCTTCAACAGTCCACCACGCAGCCACATAACTCCGTACTTTAACAGTAAGTATGTCCATGTTAAACATGGACTCACATAGGTTTTAACATCTTGGAGGACTATTTTTTGATGTGATTAAATTTAAAAATCCTGTATATCTGTATTCTAAGCTAAAAATTGCTGCTGGTAATAAGGGTAAAAAACTGCGATCAATCTGATCTGCTCTCTTATATCATGATCACAGAACAGCGGCTTTTACTGGGAGTTTTAGGTACATGGCAACGAAGTGCTGGAACAATATTCCACCTCCCATTCACAACTTAAGTTCCAAAATTGCATTTAAAACACAACTGAAATCATTCTTAACAGAAAAACAAAAAGAAGGCACCCAATCACTTCGTTAGGCAATTGTAGCCAAATCATGTTTCAAACTGAAATTTCAATCAATTCGCTAAATGTCACGTAATACTAGTTACTGACAGTTAGGAAAGTGTTTGCTTCATAAGCAAAATTATACGCTGAGCCTTATTGACATACTGCAACACACACATGCACTAATTAGCCAGATAAGCATTTAGTTACGTTACCGTTTTAGTTGTTTAGTTATTATGTTATTTGCTGTCATAAGTTTTTATCTCTGTACTGTATGTGTGTGATTGAAGTTCCAAATAAACTGTTTATCTATCTAAGTTGTTGACCCAATTATTTTAAAGCTTATAATAATAATATTACTTCAACTCATTGAGCAAACATTATCTAGGGTCTATTATAATATGTGCACTAGGCTGAAAGAGACTTTACAAGATTCAGTGAAACAAATAAAAAAATACCTATTACCAAAAAAAAAGATTTTTGTTGTTAAAATGTAAAAATAACAAAAAATCTGATTATGACCTCAAAATCACATTCACTTCACACCAGCTAGTAAAATTGTAACAAAAATAAAAAAAAAAAACAAAATTGAGAAAAGTACGCTCCTCCGATTTTTTTTCCTTTTTAAAACTAGGTACTTGTTTTCAAGGGTTAGTACAGACATTATAATACAACCTGTACACATATGACGAGTTCATAGATATAATACAAAAGTTGACGAATTTTACTTTTAGAAATATTTTAGTATTTGACCAGACGACCTCTGTGGTGCAGCGGGCGAAGGTGGGCAGCGCAGCGTCGCAGCTGCGACGTTAGAGGCTGCGAGTTCGATTGCCGCCTCGGGACAAATTCTGTACGATCTGCAGCTATTAGGGAGTTCTAGATATTTTTCTATACATAACAAAAAAAGCATCTAGGTATCTATATAGTATATTGTAATAAGTATATCTGTCATTTAATACCCATAACACAAGTTCTGCTTAGCTTGGGGCTGGCTGTGTGAATTGCCCTGCATTATTTATTTATATAATCTACTATTGTTTTAACATTTGTTTTTTCAGTTATTAGTTTGTCATAACTCATATCTAGGTAGTTACCTTCCTTAATACCGAGCTCGATTTTAGATCATCACACAGAATTTCGTTTGTTAATTCGCTCCAAATATAAAAACGGTAACTTGTCAGTTGTGAAAAATAGTCAATGATGCTGCACTCCTATTGGTCTTAGCGTGATTTTATAAAGCCTTCCTAAGATTGGGGCTCTAACTATTCTAACAGAAAAATTCAAAAAATATTTACACAGAAATTATTTTTTTAATTCGGTCCCATAGTTCCTGAGATCAACTAATGAACTCTTCACAAAAATGCTGAAATTATTGTGAAGAATTCATCCGGGAAGCAGTTATGCTAAAACATACTCATCATCCGAAGAAAATTAAGTATGTTACTTACCTGGTGGTATCAAGAAGTGGTTGTATGTCCTCAGGAGCCGCAAGGCAAGGTGCTGACTGCAGCCCTCCATCTCGCATAGTGAACTCGGATCCATGATGTAGATGGCTGGTAGGTACTTTGGTATTCTCCCTTGTATCTTTAAGTGGCAGGTACTTTGGTATTCTGCCTTGGTTCTTTTGACAGGCAGGTACTTTGGTATTCTGCGTTGGTTTTTTTGGCTGGCAGGTACTTTGGTATTCTGCCTTGGCTCTTTTGACTCTGGCAGGTACTTTGGTATTCTGCCTTGGTTCTTTTGACGGGCAGGTACTTTGGTATTCTGCCTTGGTTCTTTTGACTCTGGCAGGTACTTTGTTATTCTGCTTTGGTTCTTTTGACTCTGGCAGGTACTTTGGTATTCTGCGTTGGTTTTTATGGCTGGCAGGTACTTTGGTATTCTGCCTTGGCTCTTTTGATTCTGGAAGGTACTTAGTATTCTGTCTTGGTTCTTTTGAGTGGCAGGTACTTTGGTATTCCGCCACGGTTCTTTTATTTATTTATATGTTGAGACATTTTGCCAAATATCGGGACTGGAGTGGAAACGAAAGACTCTAAAAGAGACCAGAGGGACTTAGGGAAGACCTACGCTGCTGCTGATGATGCGTCTACCTCTACCTTCTAAAACAGACAATAGTGATAGTAAATACATGTAGGATATACATTTGATTACATGTCATTTCTATCATCATAATCTCAGCCGTAGGAAGTCCACTGCTGGACATAGGCTTCATTCATGGATCTCCAATGAGGAACAGTAAGTGAAATAAGTCTATAATTATATTATACTAGCAGCGCTCCGCAGTCTCACCCGCGTAGTTCCCGTTCCCGTGGGATTACGGGGACAAAATGTATATGCCTGTGTTACTCCGGGATAATGTAGCATTCTAATGGTGATTTTTTTTTCAAATAGGTCCAGTAGTTTCGGAGCCAATTCAATGCATACAAACAAACAAAATCTTTTCTCTTTATTATTAGTGTAGATGTAGACATAATATACTTCACTTGGTATTGTTATTGGTTTTCATTAAGTAAATTTTAATGTAATTTATGCTCCAGACTTTTTAAATAACTGTTTAATCTCACAATATTACGAGCATTTAGCTGAAAGTTTGTTTGTACGAGTATGGATGTATGGAGGTTTGTTACCTCTTCACGCTAAGACTTCCCAACGGATTAAGCTGAAATTTTGCATAGGTATAGTGTCCAGAATAACACATAGGCCATTTTCTGTCCTAAAATTGAGTTCCCAAAGATAAATATGACGTAAACAGTTTTCTGTTGTATGAAAATTTAAATCCAACTGTTTAAAATTTTGCCTTACAAATGTTACGCAAGCGAAGCGGCGGGTAAAAGCTAGTTATACTATAAAAACTCGGTAATCTAAGTAATGTGTCGTGCTCTTGATCGCAAAATTTAAAAAAGGGTTCGATTTACCAAATATTTTTGTAACCTACCATTAACATTACTATTTTAATCATAAAAAAAAATATTCATTAGTTTGTTACGTAGGAAATCACTTTTTTATTTTTTATATCACAAAACAAACTTATCAAATCCAAAATGCTCACTAAACTAACATTCCACCACGTTTTAAAAGAAAAAATGCCTTGTCACTTATGTAATTTTCCCGCGGCTCTGCCATTGGCTGCGTTTATAATTACTCACGGTTTCCACGCGTATGATTGGTCGGTGAGTTCGCGCCCCGCCCGTTAGTTTTCCGTTACTGCCTTATGACATCGAAGTGTAACTATCGAAGTTTGAATAAATAATGAATTGTCATTACTGTCATGTGTCAGGTTTTAGGTTCTTTATCATGGAGGGTAAAGGTTTTGTTTGATTACAAATTAGAAAAGTTAACAGATTTGTTACTAACTACTGTTTGTTGGACTCCCTTTTCTTACTTATTAAATCTACTTATACAAAAAATAATTTACATGTATGGAATGTTAAAATAACAGGTACCATATGGTATCTGTAATGTGCATAACCAAAAATTTTTTTTTTAATTTTTGTGTGCTTGTTCCACTCCGATAAGGCTGGGCGGATTCTGACGAGACTTTCAATGGCAGAAAGCTTAAGCTATTAAAAGCTTAAGTTACTCCAAATAAACATAGCGGATAGAAACTAGTAAATAAATAAAATAAATCATGCTGCATATTTCATACATCAACATCTGGCCCAAAGTAAGAAAAGCAAAAGACCATGACATAAGTCATGGTTAACATTTAGACTACCTACCTAAACTATTATTTTTAAATACATAGAAAGTACCATATTTGTCTCGGGTTCAGACCAAAGATGAAGCAAACACATTGTCTCCCGGTGGTGATCAAACCCGAAAATTTGCTGGCTATTTAACCAACTGAGGAACAACGGAGGTTGTTCTAACCCGTAGGAGAAATACCAAAATACGATACGTCAAGCAGGCAGCTGTCCAGAATCGTCAGTTCTTCTCTTATTCTTCGACATGGGGTGCACATAAAATATCCTCTACTTTCATGACTTAGAGCCGGCGTTGACTGACGTTAGCGTGGTTACTACCATCCCTTCTTCGGTCAGCTGTGACGCCCTAACTACTAATGTTGGGGCTCTTGGTCATACATAATAGTACAAAAAAAATATTAGAGAATTTCACAGAAGTTTTCAGAAGTGCCTCCAATAAAGAACCCACTGAAACAAACATGGCGGCGATCAGGCGATGGCGTTATAATTACCTCGTATTGCGACGCCGACGGAACGTTATGAGCGAGCGGTAACTGTCACAGGAAAACCGTGGAGTGGCTAGTTAGAATAAAAATATTTTATTTCAGACAACATACATGTCCAAATGTTCTACGTTCTTCGTTACTTGACCTGTTCTTTCCTGTGACTAATGCTGGTTAAGCTCAGATGATGGTATAGGTACTGGGCAAGCCTCATCCACTTAACAATGTCCCAAACAATGCAGCGTCCCGTACAACATGAATATGAGTTGCTGACGCTGTATAAGTCATCTTAATTAGATTTAAAGGCCTTAAGTTATATTGAATTATGATGACAAAGAATGATCACTTTACACAAAATATTTCCACATAGGAAATGACCAACTTTCTGCTAAAATCATCATGATGATACCTACGGTTTGTTTACGAATGATGACGTAAAAATAATGAGCAAACAACCCTAAGCGCTACAGAATCGGGACAGCCTGAACATCGTCTAGAAGATAGTATTGTATTGGACGCGAAGGACATCTACCGACCTTTTGGCATGCTGAACCCACAAACATCCCGAGTAAAAGCTGTCTCCATGTACATATGTGCTGTTTTAATTAAATATATATACATATATGTATATATACTTGGTAGGCGGTGTTAGATAGGTAACAAAAAGTTGTGACATTGATTGTGTGTACTAACAGAAAAAGAACACGAACGCTTTTTTTTAATCTGAAAAAAAAAATATTTTGGTATGCCTCTAACTACTAAAACTACTAAACTACTAGCTTTACAAATCTGCAAAAAAACATTAATGTTGTTTTAACTATGAACGCTTAATCGTTGTAGTTTCCTAGCTTATTTCGTTTTGGAGAAATTGTCACCCAAATAAGTGATGCGGTTTACCAAACATACCGAAATATTTTAGACCTTAATATGTATGGTAAAAGTAAAATAACATACATACACCAACTCCTAACAACAGGTTTACGGTAAACTACGGAGCCATACACACGCGTGTTACGTCACTCACCTGGCCTAATTTATTTTTCTTTTCTATGAAAACATCTCATTTAATAGATTTTTTTTTGTAGAAGTGTCTAAAATGAACCCAATGAAACGTTCAACGTTCTAACATCATATTCTAACGAGGAATATTTGAAAAACGCTTATTACAATAGTCTTGCTACTGCATTTCCTGAAGTGAATTAAATATGAAGTTAATGTGATATTATGATGGTACTAAATTTAGAACTGTCAACGTAGAATTTGGTCAAATTGGTCTGATCTGGTTTGATCTGTTGGTGGGGGCTCGCTGCTGACGTCCGTAGGTGTCAACCCTTAGAGGCCCTACACGTGTTCCCCGGATGGTGGTGCCAATAGTAGCTCTGGTGGTAGGCTTCGGCCGTGGCTTGTCACCACCCTCCCGACTTTGTAATGCCGTGAAGCGACCTCGTCGTGTTTCGGGATGTGGTCCGGAGCCATCGTGGATTAGACAGGTCTGAGCAGTTTTGCACTGGAGCGTGCAAGCGTAGCTAGGCTGCACCAGTGCAAATGCACAGGGCAACTGAACTTGGAGACACTCAAACTTGGCGCCTTCATCGAGTCCAAAGCTAAAACTGCGGCCATGATGCTAGGGATCCTGAACAAGGTTAAGCGATGCTTCACACCGGGACAGCTTCTATCCCTTTACCAAGCCCAAGTCCAGTCTAGTATGGAGTATTGCTGCCATGTTTGGGATGGCTTAGACAAGTATCAGCTGGCTGCCCTAGACTCGATTGAACGCAGAGCCTTCAGAGTTATCGGTGAGCAGTATCTTGCGGAGACTAAGATCCAAAGTCTCTACCACCGCCTCAAGGTCGCTTGTCTCTCGGTCGTTTACAGGATACATTTTGGAGCTGCCGGCTTCTGTTTTCCCCGAAAAGCACCTGGGTCTCTTCAAGTGAAGAGTGAATAGGTGTCTTCTAGACCTTTGTGATCCATCATCGGCCACATCGTCACTTACCATCAGGTGAGATTGTGGTCAAACAAAGGTCTATCTGCAATAAAAAAAAACTTTACTTTGGATCGACACCAGCGGAATAGCTTTATGGTATTTTAGCCCATTTTACGTAATTTGAATTAGCTTAGTTAGAAAGTGTACCAACAGATTTGACACTATTATACTATACACATTTAATAAGTTTGTAATTTTTTCAGTGTTTAGCCTAAGCAGATTATTGCAAGAAAGTAAAAATAAAATTATCAAAAATTTACGATTTTGGCGGGATTTGAACCCAAGTTGAGTCAAATCAAATCGAGACTTGCTATCGCTAAGCTGCTCAACCACTAAGCTCTCAAATTACTCATGAAAGAACTTGCCACAAACAACTATGCCCGTCATGGATTTCGTAGCTTATCAGTGAAGAAAGCACTTGCGGCTTTAGGAAGACTAGCATCAATTCTACCAGCGTGGATTCGAGACCGAAAGCGTAAATTTTTGATAAGGTTTTTCTTTTATTCGAAATATTATGAAAATGTCTCGAAATAACTACCTACTCCCTATATGTTTATTCTAATGATGTAGCAAAGCTACTTCAAATTGCTCCCTTATAATTGTCGAATCCAGGGTTTATACCTGACTGCAAAATATGTACAGTCTTCCAGTATCAAAGGTATACCAACTTCAACCAAAAACAAGTTATTGTATATTTTTGGTGTTATCATTAAGATAATTCATCATCCACCTGTCCTGAGGACAGGGCAGCTGTTCACGTGCACTGCTGGTCATAGGCCTCCCTCATGAATCTACAAGTAAGTAGGTACCTACTACTGATCATGAGGTAGTACTTTTTGTGTTTTAGCTGTACCTAGTAGAACTTTTTGTGAAGAGTTCATCCGGGGAAGTACTCCCACCATATCTATTTCTGCCGCCAAGCAGTAACGCCTGCATTGCTGTGTTCTGGTTTGAAGGGTAAGGGGGCGAGGGAACTACGCGCACATGAGACCTTACATTTCTATGTCTCAGGGCGACGGGCGCAATGCAATATAAGTAATAATAATATCTTTATTCTCAGGCAACAATAGAAAAGCACACAGATCTTAAATAACTTATTCTACGGCCTATAGATATATACCTTAAATCTAACATATGTATATACATAGGTATAAACTTATTACTAACACACGTTTAGGACGCCGACGTATGACGCATGCTTGTCTCACAGCGACGACTCACGGTGTCTGCTTGCAGGCGTCCGATGAACCGTCGAAATTTAACTGCATACAGAGTTGGTCACGTGCTTTGTGAACGTGATCACCGCGGTATTGGTGTTGTTATAGGTAACTACCTATTACAACAACAATACCGCAGTGATTTCATGCAAAAATGTTACACTTATTGCTATAACTTCTGAATGCCATGAGGCCACCTTCATTTAGGCATGATGATGGGCATCATCTGCCCTAAGATCTTGATGTCTGTTATAACATTCTAGTTGATACCTTTAGCCGTTTGGGACACAAAGGGTCTTGACAGACAGACAGACAGACACAAATGAGTGGTCCTATAAAAGTTCCGTATGTTTCCTCTTCGGAACCCTAAAAATAAGAAGTTCATCGATGCCGCGATATAAAGTTTATATTATTAACTTTATATCGTGTCAACACATCTATGTATACTTTAGTAAAATTTTCTATCTACAGTATTGAGAGTACTTTCTCTTCAGGTGGCATTACAAAATTCCATCCTGTATACATATGTCCCCGTCACCCTGAGACATAGAGTTGTAAGGTCTGTGCCCGTAAATTCACCGGCCCCCTTACCTTGTAACTCTTCACAAAAATTTCTATAGTAAATTCCCCTCTCTAGTTATTAGATGTTTTATACAGCGGCAGCAACTGGTATTTGTGCTGCACGGGACGCTGCAGTGTCTGGGACACTGTTAGGTGGATTAGGCCAGAATATACCATAGTTCATAGCTATGAACAATGAACCATCCTCTCAGCAAAGTCGGCTATATTCAGAGGAAAGAACAGTTCAATAACTACGTCTGCGGCTAATCCGCGGGTTTCCTCGCAATGTTTTCCTTCGCCGTTAAAGCACGTGTTGAATGCTCTCATGCCTTTTTCATGGAAGAAAAATCCATCGAAACACGGCGGGCCACGACATCCGGATTGAAAGCCCCCGACTTTCAATCCGGGGATACATACCACTCGGCCAACACGGTTATTTATACTGCATATTATTTTGATGTTGATTCATCATTTCAGCCGTAAAACATCCACTGCTGAACACGGGCCTTCCTCATGGAGATCCATGAGGGGTAGTTGCCATACTCACCACGCTTGGCAGGCGGTTTAGCGAGCGCAGTACGGGATGTTGATACACGGAAAAACGCTGCTGCCCATCTTCTGGAGGTTTTCCTTAGCAGGCTCTTACTGCATCCACGGGCATGAGAGGAGGGGTAACATTCTACTGCCGCCACCCCACGCCTATTGATGTTGATTACCTACACTAAACGTTCAACCCTACCTCGTCACACAACCCACTACAACCGTGCGAACCAACAGCTGATCCGACTATTACCCCTTTACTCTTACATAAACCGGTGCCAGCGAATAGGTCACGATATCGTGCCCTACGCATCATTATCAGGTAGAAGTCCCACTTAACTAATGCGTGTGATTTTCTTCTCACCCATTTCTGGGGTGGGGAAAGGGTTTCGGGGCTGAGCCCCTTAACCCTGGCGGCTCGTCTTCGCCCTATGGGCGAGTCTGTTGGGTTGTAGTTTCTGGGGATGTTACCTCCAGGGCCACTTAAGAGTTCGGGCGGTCTAGCCTTACCGGGTGAGATCCCTGGCTAACCAGGGAAGACCCAGCAGACCGATCAGCGACCGAGACAGTAGCCACCGAAGGTAGCGTCCCAGTGTCAATTGCATTCTCCTTTTCAAACTGCAGAATTTGGGTTCCAGTTGCACTCTCCTCTACAGGCAGCAGATCTTTGGAGTACGGCTTCATCTTCCTTCTTCCGGCAGGGTGATTACGTATCTCGCGACAGGTTTTGCAACAGGCAATTGACAGCAATATTGCTGTCAGATGTCAAAACTTGTATTAGGGAACAGCAAAGAATTGACATTTGATAGCAATATTGCTGTCAATTGCCTGTTGCAAAACCTGTCGCGAGATACGTAATCACCCTGCGGGTTCGTCGGGTGGTCTGGCGTCATTCTGCCAGAATGACGCCTAGTACTAGCTGTAACATAAAGTTTTAAATCGTCAGTTACGCTCTTACCGTAATGAGACCGCGCCGCCGTTTCGTTTTCACACGAAATGTGATAGCTCGCTCATTTGCAATCAGTGTCCTCTAAACACAGTGTTCCGGACGTGGTGTACGTTATTCTATTCACGAAAGTTCGCGCAATATGATTGCACAAAAAACGGTAACAATAACAGTTTGGTTTATAGACAAAACCAGTATGCGTGCGTCGGCATTATTGTTAACAAACATTACACACAAGAGAATGCCACAATTTGTGTCAGGTCAGGGCAAGTCTAACGTTTCAATCTTTGCCCAAAGCACATCATGCCACTTTTAAAAACAAACATAGTTTCGTGATTTTTTTTTTACCGTACACGGTGGGTTTTTCCAAAGTGATCTGCCCAAACAACGGCAATTTTTGTGTTTTGTCAGAAGATAGCGTTCCCCGCTAACTTGACAAACAATCAAAACCTACGATATATATAAACCATTTCTAAAATCATTGTTCTATTTTACAACACAATCTATGATTTCATAATAAGTTAAGTTATACAGAGGATCTGAGAGTCAACTAAATAATTTTATACATAAACTAATATAACATTTCTTCCAACAGCGTAGGACGTCCACCTACAAGATGGGCAGACGACTTGGCAAGAACCGCAGGTCAGCGTTGGATGCAGGCCGCTTCCAACCGCAGTACCTGGAGATTAATGAGGGAGGCCTTTGTCCAACTGTGGACGATCTACGGCTGATATGATGATGATGATGAACATTTCTTCTAAAAATGGAGTTTACACTTAAACAAATGTTAATTTCTCGTATCATGTGATATCCTTAAGGAAACCAATGTGAATCGCTAACAAAAAGTACTCCAACCTCCTTTCTAACTTACCTTCTTAATTTTCTACCAATGAAGTTCTTACTCCTGATTAAATTCTTTTTACAAAATACAAAAAGTTAAAACAAAAGCAGTTTATACATGTCATGCTCAGTCGCTCCGCTGCAGTTTATTTATAGATAGGTTACAAGAAAATTACAAAAGTGAAAACAAAATAATCACAGAACCAAGTGCAGTCTAACCTTTTTCTAAAACCAAGTGCAATACTAAAGAAATGAAACGATTTACTAACTTACCAGTTCACCTGTGTAAAAATAGAGAATGTGAGTTTGCAAGTAGATAGTGGCTGGTAGGGATTGCTAAGATCTATACAGGGTGTATTATAATATCTATTCTAACCCGAAAAGGGGGGGTTTCAATCCATGAATACAAGTAGTTTTGGAAGTTAAAAAATGGGGAATTCGTAATTTTTTTTTATTTATAATTTCATTAGTTGGTGTGATTTAAAAATGATCCTGTTATAGTTATGGTTACCTCTATAATCGATTTTTTTACGCTAATATAATAAAAGCTATTTTTCTCTGTTCTGTGGCCGCAACTCTTTGCGGAGGTTAATGACCCTTATTAGGCGTTTAAGTTATCATTGTCGTATAATGAAGTTGAAAACTTTCGTGGTGTTTTCTTGAATGAAAATCTCTGAATCCTGTAAAGTCGTAGTTGTTCTTCGGGATGGTCAAAATTACCCTTTACCTTTCAGCTTAGTACACATGTCAAAATACATCCAATATTATAATATACTTAATATAACATTTATTACACACTGGGTCGACAAAGCCTTCACCTCGAACTCACGGATCTTAACCACATACAACATTTGTCATTCCCGCCCTCTCGGCGTCGGCACATTGACCGTTCCCGTTATGAATTTACAAATCTGCCGCCAGTAGGCTAAAATTACATTTTTGCCGCCCCTACTTCTTCTCTCTCTCTTCATTATATCAGCTCTTTCCCGTTATAAGTTGGTATGACTATACATTGTTGTCAAATTTCCGAGCCTCGTTTTCTGTGTATAAATCATTTTTTTATATTCTCTAAGACTAAAAAAGAAATGGTCTTTAATTGCCGCCCCCTTAAATCTGCCGCCCTAGGCTCCAGGCTACTTAGCCTATTGGTAATACGGCACTTGACCGTTCTCATGGTGTCAGTGACAGTTCGCTAACCAATACCCGTCAATACATAGGACACACTAGACAGCATAGATATAATGGTATCGCATACAGTACATTAACTATATAAAACGTCCACTAAACGTCCACTAACACAGGCCACCCCCATGAATCTCCATGAGTGTTAGTTGCCGCACTCACCACGCTTGGCAAGCTGGTTTGCAAGCGCAGTACGGAATGTTGATACACGAGACGCTGCTATCCATCTTCCGAAGGTATCCCTCAGTAGCTATATAGTTATTGAAATAGAAAATAATTTTCGTTCAATCAAAAAATCTAATCGCTGCGGCATATTATGCCAAGTGACATGAGTAGGGCTGGGACGATGTTGAAAATATGACGGTATATGTTGGTTTCGATGACTCATCGGCATCGAACATCACTAGTAGGAGTTGAAGAAGAAGAAGAAGAAAAGTATATAATGAAAATTTAAGAAAAATTTTAATTAAAATTTAATTTAAAATTTTAATTTTGTTTTTTGCCACTTTATACCTCAAAATATCACAACTTGGATGGACAGGATTTAGATGACAGCTGTCGGGGCCATGCCGTGGGGTTCCGGTAGTAGAATGTTGACCCTCCTCTCTTGCCCGTGGATGCAGTAAGAATCTGCTAAGGGATACCTCCAGAAGATGGGCAGCAGCGTCTTTGCGTGTATCAACAACCCGTACTGCGCTCGCCAACCCGCCTGCCAAGCGTGGCGAGTATGGCAACAACCCCTCATGATCAGTACGTAGTGAACCAAGAGGGAGGCCTTTGTCCAGCAGTGGACATCCTACGGCTGAGATGATGATGATGATGATGTCGCGGCGATCAAGCTAAGTTTTACGGACTATACGCTGCCCAGGGGCGCCGGCAGTAGAATGGTGTCCCTCTCTTACCCGAAGCTGTTGTTTTTGCCTGTGCTATATCAAAAACAAATATACTTTTCTCTCATAATGAGTAAAATACAATGTTTCAGACACCCGCCCCCACGACTTGAGCACGGGTCACCTCGCCAACTGTTCCACTGTCTGCGGGGACCCCTGCGGGGGTAAACCAGTCAACCCTTGTGGGTCGACGACATCTTCGGGTGGTGGTGATTGCAAGCCGAAGCTCGAACCTTTGAAGAGGAAAGGTATAAGTGCTTAAATACCTACTCTAATTTCGTTTACAAACAAGTGGATAGATAACACTTTATTGATCACCACATGTAACAAAAAAATATACCGAGGTATAAAAACAAACAGAAATATAATAAAAGAATTTTGGGCAATTCAACGGGCGGCCTTATCGCTGCAAGCAATCTCTTCCAGGCAACCAATTTTAAAATTAAAAAGTTTAAGTAACCTATGACGATTTACCTAGTCTAGGAAGGTAGGTACCTATTTTTTGTGTATTCCCTCAGTTTTGCAATCTACACATCATGCCGATTCATTTGATACCACACTTTGGTATATTTGAAAACATTCGATTGTCCACCCCTACTTTCCACCCCGATTTTTATATCACTTTCAGTTAACATTAGATTATTCATCCTCTCTTTCACCCCCCATATTTGTAAACTTCTTAACCGATTTTGAAAAAATATCACCGATCACCTGACTGATACGACCTGCTTTCAAATAAAAACTGCATGCAAATCGGTCCACTCGTTTCAGAGCTACGGTGCCACAGACAGACACACATAGCGGTCAAACTTATAACTCTTTTTTTATATCTTTTGTCAGGGGTTAAGAAATCACGACTTATAAATACCTACAAAATCGAGATAATTATGCTTATCACCTAAAACTACTTTCACCAAGAACAAATTACGGCCAAAAATACCTAATGTATACTTACATATACATACATACACTATTTTTATAATTCTACTCTTAATCATTGTTAAGTATGCATGATTTGTATTTAACTTATTTAGCTATAAATACTGTAAAAAAATATAAAATTATCATAGAAGAGCGAGACCTTCTAACACAAGTATTTTTATGCTTAAAGGAAGGTCTCTATCACTGTCATGTTATTGTAACTATTTTTACAGAAATAAACTTTATTTATTATTTTTTTTTTATACATGACACCAGCTGACCCGAGCCCACTTCATTGGGCGGTCAAAACTTGTGATGCTTGTCTTTCAGGAGTTCCAACCCCAGGTATAAGTAAATTTATAACTGCCTCCATAGGCTGGTGAAAGAATTTTTGATCCTGGGACTTATTAATCATGAGGGCAAAAGAGATCTTGACAGGAGACTGTAGCTTTAAATAAAAGATTGGTGTGTTGTTTAAGAAAAAGGCCCTCTAATAGAAATATGACTGAAAAGATTACGACACGGTCGCGGTTCCATACCTATGTCGTATTATCTCATTATAACCATTTGTCCAATTATACAGGGTGTTAGTGTGAACACACTTATCACTTAAACCACAAATGTATAACCCTAAAATGAATTGATACAAGTAATAATTAAAAATAATAGTCAATTCGTTTCGCTACATTTTGATAATTCATTTCTCATCTAAGGAACGTGATTTTTTGGACACCCTAATTACCTACTGTCGTACGTCGCCCGCAAATGTCGCTGCGCTCGGGCTGATGTACGTATCAAAACGAATGGATGCTTGCATAGAACTTTCCCTTCATACTTTTCCTGGCTTAGGACAGGCAAAAATAACTACTCTAGCACATTATTAAGTTATTTCAAGACAAGTAAAATAATTAAATTGAATCAAAAAAGCTTTATGGCTAAAGTAGTTATTTTAGGCTTTTTTAAAAAGTTCATTAACAAACAAGTCTTATTTACAAATTAATTACAGTTTAAATTTACAGTTTTATGTACACACACCTACATCACACGTAACAAGTTTTCAAAATGGGCTCCATTTACAGCCACACACGCCTCCGCACGTCTTCTTAGGTTATCACGCACTCGGGAAAGCACAAATGGGTTATTTTTCACCTCCCTAAACGCCTTACGAATACGTCTTTTTAATTGTCTTGTATTGTAAAAACGAGTGGCGTAAACCCTGCGCTTAATGTCTCCCCACAAATAAAAATCCAAAGGCGTGAGGTCAGGTGAACGCGCTGGCCACGCGACTGGCCCTCCGCGACCAATGGAGCCAGGAGGACCAAGGAAATGTGCAGGAGCCCCGTCATGCTGGTACCACAAGTTCCTTAATGAACGGAGAGGCACATTCTCCAACATATGATGCAAAACTCGACGAAGAATGTTCATGTAGGTATCTCCGTTCAAATTTCCATCTATGAAATGTGGACCGAGGAGAATACCGTCCACGATTCCCGCCCACACGTTCACCGAAAACCTACGCTGGAAATGGTCTTCCCGCACTCTGTGTTCATTGTGCCTATTCCAGTAATGTTCATTATGAACATTGTAAAAGCCCGACCTGGTGAACGTAGCTTCATCCGTGAAGAGAATGGAAGCGTTGTCCAGGTTATCTAAGAGCCATTGAGAGAAAACCACCCGCGGTAGGTAGTCGCGGTCTTCCAGTTCTTGAACCGGCTGGAAATGATAGGGGTGTTGGCCATCGATGTGAAGGATTTTCCAAACCGTCCAGTGCGAAACATGGAAGAGCCGAGCTGCCCTTCTGGTACTCTCCTCTGGATTTTCCGCGAAAAAATTCAAGATTTGCTCTTGAAGGTTGACCGCCAACTGTTGGTTGCCATGACCTTGTGCATGACTAGGCACGATGAACTGGCCATAGTCACGTAGCCTTTGTGTAGCAGCTAGGATAGTTTCCCGGCTTGGCACACGATGTCCTGGAAACCGCTCTGCGTACAACCTACGTGCCAAGGTTAAGTTGTCACCAGCTATGGCATAAAGCCGTACCATTTCAGTCCACTGTTCGCTTGTGTACGACATTGTCACAGCACAGATAAGTTACACAGTTTACATTTTACCGCGAATCGGCACACATAAGGATCGCGACGCGATGCGTCGAACACACGAGATTGTACGAGACTGGCGAGAGCAGCGGCGTGGGCGCGCGTGCGGGGCTTTTAGGTATTTTCGCGAGGGCAGGTGTTTGTCGGCGCATCAAAGAAACGGCGAGTTGCCGAAAGGCAGCGGGCGGCGTGTTTGACAGACAGAGAAGCCGCATTGCACCTACTCTCGTGTATTGTAGCGTGTGTAGGGTGAAACGCATTTATGATCTATGAGGATTTTCTTTGCAGAAATTATGTAAATATAAATATATTTTTTTTCATCGATTTTGGGCTCTGTTCCTGATACCTAGCCTGTGGTTTCAAGGATAAGACTGTTTACACTAACACCCGGTATGTAGTAAAAGGGAAAAGATATAGAAAAAAAAACTTACTTATTTTGATAAGAATATTGTCTATAATATGACCAAAAAATATCGCCTAACGATTTAAATTATTTAATAAATATAAAAGAACTACTTTTTGTAACTTTAATATAAAAGTTAGACATAGGCTGTCGTCGACTTTTTGTAGGCATTATCAAGCTCTAAAACTTTTCTCTAGCATTCAAACATATAGGTAAGTACCTCACATCGTTAAGGCATCTTCGTTCAAACGTTTTCGTTCAACCGCTTTTTCTCCGACTCAGGTACTTTGCAAATACCTACCACGAAAAGTCTTTTAATTTTTCGGGTTAATTTTTATTCATTTTAACAATTTTAATGAAAATAAATCTTACTTCAGTAAAAAACACAAGACTAATCAACAGAAATCTCAAAAATTATGTTTTGAAGAATTAATCATCACATTGAAAATGTGTTATGCCATTAGTTTTATGTTTATTTTAAAAATAAACATTTCAATTAAAATAAAATAAATATTTAAGGGAGCTCCCATACAACAAACTAATTTTAATGCCGTTTGAATGTGTTAGCCGTATGAAAAGTGAGTAGATAACTGAAAACCACAACCAAAAGTGAGTGGTGTTATTTGCCAAATAATGGTTCGGAACCCTTCGTGCGCGAGTCTCTTTCGTCCGATTTGACTGATTTTGTAAAATTAAATAATTATTCATTGGTTCACAGCCGGGGGCTCAACTTGGGTCGAAAATTACTATTATCCTCATCCTAGTGGATGAGGGGCAAAATTCTACTGCCAGCACCCCATCACCATGGCAACCAACCTTAATCTTTATTAATTGAATTTCCAGATGAACCACCAGATCTAAGTGATTATAAGATCCAACAACGAGATTTTCCAAAACTCAAACCTCTGAAGAGACCAAGTAAGCTAATTCGATTTATATTTTAAGTAATTAGGGTTTTTAAAAATCGATTTTATTAACTCGCTGCCTTGAATGACTAACTGAATCGAAAGTTAAAAAATCTTAGTACATAAGTTTCGCTATCAGACAAGAGATGGCGCTGTCAAGGTTCTCTAACATATATAAACCGCCTTTAACACAAGTTATAAGTATTGTGCTGTGGGGTGCCGGCTCCAGAATGTTACCCCTCCTCTCATGCCCGTGGATGCAGTAAGAGCCTGCTAAGGGATCCCTCCGGAAGATGGGCAGCAGGGTCTTTTCATGTATCAACATCCCGTACTGCGCTCGCCAACCCGCCTGCCAAGCGTGGTGAGTATGGCAATCACCCCTCATGGATCTCCATGAGGGAGGCCTGTGTTCATTGTGTATTGTATGATGGGACGGATCCCTCGGTGCGCGAGTCCGACTCGCTCTTAGCCGGATTTGTTTTTAAAAATGCATTTATACATACTTGTATTATTATTCTTATTCTGTTGGGGGGTTACCATAACTGCACTGACGTCCCGCATTGTGGTGTATTGTGCATTGTACCCCGAGATATTGCCCCGACCCTAACTTTACCAGCCCAACTCCTTGAAATACCGGAGAAGGACTCGGGGTCGCCGGCAGCATTCCATGAGCATCCCCGTGTGCAGATGTTGGAGAGGAAGGGCATGATTCCATGAGCTTCTGTAGCCCACCCGCGACACAGTCCACTGTCTGTGGCCACCGTCTTCAGGAGATGGTGGTTGAGATCACACACAAATCTTTCGCCATTTTAAACATGCTCGAACACTGACAAAGATACTTATGCCACCAGGTGCTACAGTCAAGATCGTGCGCTTGCCTGAAGCGTCTCTGACTACCCTCTCAAGGCAGGCGGGCTCATTTGAACACGCCAAAGAAACGTCCACCTGCAAAATAGACCCGCTTAGGAAAGCCGGTAAGGCAAAATCGTTGTGAGAAAACACCATCTCGCAATGGCGTGCGAGGTGATAGTATGTGACGTTTTTCACTCTGTTCTTATACTCGACGCCATTTAGCGCGGCAATACTGGTCATTCACCTACCTTCACTACGCTATCATAAAATGCAATGAAAGTGTCGCTAATTCTGTCGCTTACCATACAAACCTATCGAAAACGTGCTATGTGGTTTGTATGGTAAGCGACAGAGTTAGCGACACTTTTATTGCATTTTATGATAGCGTAGTGAAGGTAGGCGAATGACCTGTATTGCCACGCTAAATGGCATCCAGTATAGCAAACATCACACTCGCTATGTAGATTATGCTCTGTGGATGTCGGGATGTGCTCGCCATATTACATATTAGCAGAGTATAGTAAACTAATTATCTCTCTTGGATGTAGTCAGATGCCAAGGAATGCCTCCGGAAGATGAGCTGCTTACTGCGCTAGCCAACCCGCCTGCCAAGCGTTGTGAGCTTGCCAACAACCCCTCGTGGTCAGTACTTGGGGATCCATGAGGGAGTCCTATGTCCAGCAGTGGACGTACTGCGGCTGTGATGAAGAGATTGTAAAAGGCGTCCTTACTTTCTAGGGTTCGAATACACCCAAGGCAGTCAGAAGCAAGAGGTTGTATGTAACGCGACTCTGTACCGCCCACCGGCCATTCTCGATGTGGCCAAAATATGTAGACGCAACCAGGGACGGTTGACTCCGTTGAAAAGATCATGTAATTTTTTTTTATTATGTGTGTGTGAGGTTTTATGTTAGGAAGATGAGATAAGAAATTATTTATTTACGTCTCATGTATAGGTATAGGACTCAGGTATACTTACACAGGTAGATGAGGCGTTTTCATTTAAAAAGTAAAAACTTAAAGACAGTTCCCTCGAACCTTATAGATGGCGTTAGTTGTCATTTACTGGTACGATTTGACAATTTGGACAGCAATTTTGATTAATCACAAACTTCCTTTCTCCGCTTGCCAGCTCCATCTATTAGTAAAATGCAATGAAAATATCTAGTTTTCATTCCGCTAATGCTGAGATGCATGTGCACCGCCCTCCCGCCCGCTAATTATGCACATGCAGGGAGAACTTGGTTGTTAGTGCAACATGCATACCCAAACCCACACGACGACACGTGTCTCGCCTCTCCGCGAGGCATCTTCAGGTGAGACGCCGAGGTGTTGACTGGTCGGCGGCTGGAACAAAAGTTTTTTTTTCTTTTTTACTGAAAACGGCGGTTCATTAAGAAACATATATAAACAAAATAAATACTTACATGACTTAAATAAATACTACATAAAACTTAAACAAAAATAAAAAACTTAAACACACAAAAATATCTTATTAAAACAGGTAGCTTAATTAATTACAATTCGATACTTTCACAGTGGCTTTGACGTACTCTAAAAGGTTTTATGTTTTCTATGGTCCATACATTCGAAACCTGTTATTTATTTATATTTTCCCACACTAGCAGTGTAACCACGAGTTGCTTAAATAATTACTGTTGATCACACCGCACAGTGTGACCACGAGTAAAAGAAATTACTCGTAGTCGCACTGGTGTAGCAAATCGGTGTTACCACGAGTCCGCCGTGTATTTTTCCAGTTGAACTTGATAATGGGATGAGTCAACAAGACAGAGGCAACCTCACGCCTCTGAAGAGAATTTCTACCGACGTGAAAAATACTTTGGCTGCTGGGGTTTAACCTTTCGTTGGATCATTTTTAGGTTGGTTTTGTTTTAGTTACAATTTTTTTTTTGTTTCCCGCTATCATCCTTTCAGCCGTAAAACTGTGGTAAAACGTCCACTACTGAACACAGGTCTCCCTCATGGATCTCCATTAGGGTAGTTGCCATACTCACCACTCTTCGGGGTTTTGATACACGGAAAGACGCTGCTGCCCATCTTCGGAGGTATCCCTTGGTAGATTCTTACTACGTCCACGGGCAAGTGAGGTGAGGCTGCAGTAAACACAAAGCTATAAAATATATTATTGAACAAGTCTATAAATATATAGCTTGTGACTGTTAATAGTTTAGTAGGTATTTGATTGTTTTTTCAGAACTTGGGAGTTGGGGCCATTGAAGACGTGGTCACGTAGGCGTTGGACAACTAAATGTTTTTTTGTTAAATTGTTGTGAGATGGCGACCGGTCCATGTCTTTGTATTTTAATTTTTACTCCTCTACTTTTATGAGGCACAAATAAATACATTTTGTTTCCTTCTGTTCTTTGCTCTAAATATAGCCGACTAAGATGAGGATAGTCAAAAATCATAATCATAAATCATTTATTGCAAGAAATATGGTTATAACAAGATTTAGGCATGGTTTCACATATTTCACCAAAAATGTTTTGCTGAACCCGTGTTAACATGGGCTATTAAAACGTCGTAAAAATTCACAAAATATATTTATATGTATATGATAGGGCACTTTGATATTTGACAGCTGTCATCAAAAAAATAGATCTCATCTCATTTTAACACAACGGAAAGCCTAGGACGAGCAGTTCTCGAGTTAACGTCGTTTAAATTTTGACAGCTGTCATCGGAAAAGTGAAAGTCAATGCGTCAATTAGCTCTATGCAATTTGAGTCTAGAATTTTAAACAGGTATTGTAATTTTTGACTTAAACTGTCATTTTTATATTTACTATCATTTTTGACATTTACTGTCATATTTGACATTTCCTGTCATTTTTGACATTTACTGTCACATTTGACATGTGTCAAAAACATAATGATTGGCCATAGTCGGTTTTTAGTCCTTTACATCTAATATACCTAGATGATTTATACAGCGTCAGCAACTGGTAATAAAGCTGTACAGGACGGTTTGTTAATTAATGTAGAAACAGAAACGTTTTTTTAAAGTAAGATCTCCCCTGCCTAGGGAGACAACAAGATTTTTTTTTCCTGATATCTCCCCTAGGGGATCCATCAGGGGAGACAATAGACAAAAAATAGAAAATTACACAAAATAAATTAAATTTAAATAAGAGATGTCACCAGATAACCATTATGATTCGATAAGTCAATGAGGCGTTTTCATTAAAAAGTAAAAACTTCAAAAATTGTTACCTCGAACCTTATAGATGGCGTTAATTTTCTTTTACTGGTAGGCACAATTTGACAATGACAGGATTAATCACAAACTTGCTTACTCCGCTTGTCAGCTCCATCTGTTAGGTTTAGTAGAAAACTCTTTTTGTTTTGTTACTGAAAACGAATGAATTATTTAATACTTAATAAGTACGTATCTCACGACAGGTTTGCAACAGGCGTAAATCTCGCGAGCATCGCTGCTAAAAGTGAGTTCCTGCTGGACGCGATACGGGAGCATCAGTCGTTTCGTATCGAAAGGACATTTAAGCAGAACGCCCTAATATCAGAACGACCTAAAAGCAAAACGCAGCTACACCGCGGACGCTATAATATCATGGATGATGGGCGGAATGTCGTAATGTATCGAACCGACTAAAATCTATAAAAATTACCGTTTACTCCTACCAGCAGGGCTAGCATGGCCGGAGATATTTTATCCACGGGGAGAGGACAAAATACTATTCCCCTTTGTCAATTTTGTCTACCCTCCGAGCATGGCGACATGGGTGGATAAACTATTCACGGTGGACAAACCAGGGGAAACGAAAGCGGAGGTGGAGGGTGAGTATCCACGTCTATGTCAAAAAGTGATATAATTCTCTTTCCCCCTGTTGCCGTGCTTTGGCAGGTGGATTAAATAATTTTATCCTTTGTCAGTGGAAATAACCGGTGGACAAAAGTTTTATCCCCAGCCCATGCTAGCCCTGCTGTTCTGTTGAGTAGTTCTGTTGACAAAACTACTTGGATTTTTTCACCCTGTTAGTTTCATGAACACTTTGACAGATCTATGAGTAAAAGTGCTTACTTGACCCATTGAATTCATAAGTCCAGATTTTATGGTTTTCCTTTCATTTAATCTATCAAATTTGTTAGGGAGATTTCATCCTTATATTATTTTATTGACCCTGACGATCGATGCAATAAAACTACAGGTGTAATTTTTATAGATTTTAGTCGGTTCGATTCCCAGCTGTGGCAAGCGAATTTTCTAAAATCTTTGAAAGCAGTTTTCTTTCATTTTATAATTAAAGGAATGTAAGATTTTCTGTATACAGTATTAGGAGTACTTTCCCTTCAGGTGGTATTACAAAATTCCACCCTGTATATCATTATGGTGTCATGCACCTCTTCATAATTCATAATTCATAATCATTTATTCAAAGATTTCAGGTGTATACAATAAGATCGTTCGATTCGTCCACGTTCATAACTAAGTTTCATAACTGGTTACACCTACGATATAAACGTCCCGGTGACAACTGGAAAAAGCGTCTATCTCAGTTCTTTGACCAAACCACAGGCAGCGTCACCACTTGTCTGGTGACGAAAGGAATATATTTATTTTATTTTTATTTTAACAAATTTAGGAAAACTTACAGCTATTCTTAAGAACTAATACAAGTTGACAATATAACGTGAATTTATCACGTTAACATTCTGATGGCTAATTAAAAGTTTCCGCAGATAGACGTGTAAAAAATTAAAAAGTAAAGAAAAGGTCAGTAGATGACAAACACCACCACCAAAAGAAAATAATAACATAATTTATTTGTAAAATAATTCCCAGCTGTCATCAGTGGTGACAACTGGGAATAACCAGACTCGCGCCGTAGTCTCGCAGGTGTTCACGTTTCGCGTAGTAGACGCTTCCTCTTCGCGTCACATATCCCGCGTCGGCGTCGCGGGCGGGCGCGCAGGTTTGGCCGATGGTTCAGCAATTATCTGACGATTCTATTGCATTAGTATGTCAACATACAGAAAAGTATTTGTTTATATCTATCTATGTAGTATAATGTATTAAGTATATCAGTCATCTAGTACCCATAACAAAAGCTCTGCTTAGCTTGGGGCTAGATGATGCTGTGTGATTTGTCCAGCATTATTTATTTATGTTTTATACAGGGGAAGGAAAAAGATAGTTTCTATTACAGTATGCCACCAGCCCATGTTTTTCCTGGTAGTCATATTGATAGGACAAAATAGTATGACAACTCGGAAGTAGCGAATTAATAGGGATACGTTATTCTGTTGAAAAATCGCACCAATAAAAATTTTTGCTGATCTATTTTAAAATATCTCATTCTTATGCCAGTTCTGGCACCCCTTGTTTGTAGAATTCTGCTTAATTATAGTTGACGCAGACTAAGCTATTGATAAAGGAGTCTACACACCTGAGCTTTTTTTTTTTCTTACCATAAGCAATTATGTTTTTATCATGCTTCCGTATTATTATATAGTCTGTGTATTATTATAAGTTTTTTTTAATTTATTCCATATATTATAGCTGTGGCGTCCTGTAATTAAAAAACACACAGCCTTATTTTAAGTTTTTGTAATATTTTTGTTGGATTTCCTAAAATAAATAAATATTGTAACTGTGCACAGCATTTTAATGTTAGCAAGTTATTCTTTTGTATGATGTGCTTTTCTTTTTCTTGCTGGCGCTGTCAAGGTTCTCCAACAAATAAACCGCCTTTATAAATAAATAAAATAAAAAATAAATTTATTCATAATGTATGGTTTACAATGCATAGGTAATTGTAGGGATTTCCCCAAAACAATAGTAAATAACACACGTCAATATTGCAAACCAAACATCACAAAATGGACACTGACTCAGCATTGAGTTGATTGTCTAGCACGCTAGGCAACCAACGCTGATCTTCCGTCAGCGCCATTTTCTGACGTTACGGACATCTTACACACTCAGAAAAAAACAAATTAACTCATACAGGGCATCGATCACAAGAAAATACTTACACATACAAGAAACTTACTTAATATAAACAAATATAGTCAAATTAAAGAAATAAAAATTTAAAAATTACAACCTCGAAAAAGAAAAAACATAACAACAAGCAATAAAAAAACAGTGTAGCACACGCAAGTAGGTACTACTTTACTTTTATGCCTTTTAGCCTCTACTGACCATCAAATACATATACAACTATACAAAATAATATACAATTTACAAAACACTAATGTCATGCCTTTGACCCTCCTGCTCCTTCTGACAATTTAACAAGAATATCTTCAGCTTTAATCTAAAATTATGTATACTTTGCAGGCTCCGTATCGGCGGTGGGATGTTGTTCCAGCACTTTGATGCTGCGTAGCGAAAGCTACCTTTAAAACAAGCGGAGCTGTGCCGCTGGGTGGCAAGCTGCGTCACGCACTGACGTGAGCCACAAGGCCTGGAACTATACAACCACGACAACTTCTCGTAGAGATACGGCGGTGACTTAAAGTGTAAAACCCCAAACATAAGACACGCAAGGTGCAGTTTGCGGCGATGTTTCATTTTTAACATGCAATGCTTATTTAAAAATGGTGTGACATGGCTTCTAAATGGGATATCAAAGCAGAAGCGAGCACAGGCATTTTGGACTCGTTGAACTAGTCTCTGTGTTCTTGAAAGTAGTCGCGGTCCAATAACTACATCCGCATATATCAATTTGGAAAGAACAATGGACTCTACAAGTCGGATGCGCACCTCAGTACTAAGGTACGGTCTCATCCTATATAGGACCTTCAGCCTGTAGAAGCAATTACGTACCGTTTCAGCAACATGCTTCTCAAACCGAAGGTTACTGTCCACCTGTAGGCCGAGATTACGTGCCTCGTAAACACGCTCCACTGACTCACCCATCAGAACTACGCTTTGTGTAATATTTAAGCAACCCAGCTGATACGTGTTACCCACAATTAGGTATTTAGTTTTGTTCGGGTTTAACAAAAGACTGTTCTTCTTAGACCAGTTCGCTATATTTATCATATATATTATATTGTTTGATGGCACGGAACCCTCGGTGCGCGAGTCCGACTCGCTCTCGCCCGGATTTATTTTTAATTGCTATCGAGACCCTCAAAATAGGTCATCCACATATTTCCCGAAAGTATGCGGTGCACACTTACAGCATTATTAAGCACTAATTATATGTACGTTCCACTCATATCACTCTAGGAGCCACTTTCCTGCTGGATTATCGTACACTTTTACAACATCGGCACGACAAAAAGCTGCCGAGTCGTGTCGGCGGCGGGTCGGTGTGTAGAGTAGACCTTTATGTATTATCTACCTAGTTGACAGTCAATACCTCCCAGTCTCGATCCACACACGATCTAGCTAAGACCTTGACCGGACGACGAGGAAAATACAATACGCAAACCAGTTTTTATGAATAATAAGGTTAGTGATGTTTGAAAATATCTAAGTAGGATTTTTATACCGCTAAATGACGAGACGAGCCGAAGGTCCACCTGCAATGGGTGATCACGTTTACTAAACACGTTACCAACGCTGCATTACGTATGTTGTGTTACACGTAAAGACGATACTGCTCATGTTCCGGAGGTGTCCCTTGGCAGGTTATTAAGTTTTTTTAATTCTTTTTATTTCATATAGCCTTATAATGCCGGGGGTGCCGGCAGTACAATGTTGCCTCTCCTCTCTTGCGCGTGGATGCAGTAAGAAACTGCTAAGGCATACCTCCGGAAGATGGGCAGCAGCGTCCTTTCGTTTATCAACATCCTGTACTGCGCTCGCCAACCCGCTTGCCAAGCGTGGTGAGTATGGCAACAACACCTCATGGTCTATGTCCAGCAGTGGACGTCCTATGCTGAGATGGTGATTTTACGTAGGCTTGTGTTTGACGACTTGCTTAGGATGGGACATAAGGTACCTACCTGTTTATTCTTGATTTGAAGTTCTTCTTCATCAGTTCCACTTCTCCAAATCTTACTTTCTGAATGCAAATGCTTGACCTTTAGCTAAATATGCCAAAATCGCTTCGAATCGAATCGATTTTGGCATATTCTACAATATATGAGGAGTTTTTTATTTATTTATAAAAATGAACGTTACAGTTTATAAATAAACACATTCAACAATAAAATGACAACGATCAGTTCTTATACATATATTATTGTATATTATGTATTATAATTATAACATGCGTACTAAGCCGAAAGGGGTCACCCCCTTTCGGCTTTGTGACCATCCTAGGGAACAACCTTTGTTCTACGACTTTGAAAAAAATTGTGAGCCGTCACGGGACGTCTGGCAGATGTGAAACATCGACATTATTTTGTATAAGTAATATGCAGAAAAGAACAGATTACGATAAAAACTAAATATGACATATGATAAAATAAAATATTACGATTTTTTTCCAGAAAATGATGACTGTTTATTTAATAAACATTTATTTTCACTAAATACAAAAATTACAGTACAGTACAGAACAAATCTGTCCTGATTTATATAAATCGGGACAGATTTTTTGCGTACAAGAGTGGCAGAGGGGAAGGTTTGTTGGTAGGAAGTCCAAATTTAACTTGTCTAAGCAAAATACAGACGACTTAGAACCTCCTTTTTCTGAAGTCTGTTAAAATCTAATATTCTAAGTTGCTAATTTCCCTTAGCAACTACCGAGATCAAATGAGTCATCGATGTCTTAAGCTTAAGCTCTAACTGTAAGAGTTGTGGAGTCAAAGAGGATGTCTACCATCTACTGATGGAATGCGTTCGGAGCCAGTCTCTGAGACCACAGATGCAAACGCAGTTTAATCTGAATTTATTGGAAATTGGTATATTTCAAAGTATCCTAGCTGTGCCGCTGAGCGCGGCGGCCAGCACTCTTTGTAAATTAGTGTATGATATATTTGTATAAGTCTGCGTTTGTTAGCTTTGTACCTACATAATTGAATGTAATTACAGGACTGGCATAGTCGCTGCGCGACTAAAAGTCCTTTTGAATTTACTGAATAAAAAAAAAGCTTAAGCTGTGTTGTTGTTTGGCGCACTTCTTTTATTTAATACTTTGTGCACAAAAAAACTACAGAGGAGGACTTAATGTGTTTTGGAGTTACTACTCCAGATACTTCTCAGCCGTATGACGTCCACAGACAAGGCCTCCCTCATGGATCTTCAAGTATCTATTGAACTCGAGGGGTTGTTGCCATACTCACTACGTTTGGCAGGCGGGTTGGCGAGCGCAGTACGGGATATTGAAACACGGAAAGATGCTGCTGCCCATCTTCCGGAGGTAACCCTTGGCAAATTCTTACTGCATCCACGGGCAAGAGAGGAGGGGCGCCATTTTACTGCCGGCACTCTACGGTTTACTACCGTTCTGGAGTGTTTAAATCTTATTGTAGTCAACAGTACCATGATATCAAGCGAGTTTCCTATTCATAGATAAGGTGCTTAGAGAATACCTTCTGAACTGGAAATACTAGATAAATTGAAAGTTCATACACATAGCCCTGGCTATCCAACTTTCCCTAGAATAATATGGATGTTGCCAGCATATGTATAAATGATAGTGACGTCATCGAAAGATGGCTTAGACAATTGTGTGTCGCTTAACTTCAAACTCCGATAAATCCAACTCTGAATATTTTTAAAACTTTGATATCAAAAAGAAGGAAAAAAAAATCTTTGGAACAATTTTGTCAGTTGTGTTTAAAGCGCATTCGCATGGCTGTTAAGAAATAAACCGTCAAAACCGACCAAATCATAATATTTCAAAAAAGTCACATAGTTTTTTTTTCCATGTTGTTGACTGCAGAGATGGCCATTACAACATTACCGGGCTATACAAAAAAAAAAGTCAGATAGATCCATGATACACATTTTTTCAAATGTAGCTAAGTCCATAAGAGCCAATCAGCGAATTGCGTTTGTTCAACATGGCCGTCAGTATGAAACCTTGGATATTGTTGTAGTAGAAATTACACCTTCTATATAGTCTGTGCTAATATGCAGCTTATCTGTGGATATTTTTGTATCTATAATAGTTTTGATATACTCTGTACTCTATGCGCATCGCTAACCGGAAAGTATTGCTACACTAAATGTTCTGCTATAAAATAAAGTTTTTCTTTAATAAGTTAAACCAGTTATTTTCATTTAATAACAGGTTATGGGCCCAGTAAGCCCGATTTGTAAAATCAGTGAATACTATAAAGACCCAGTGCTAAAAACAGTGCCGAACAAAAGAAAATTAAAAGACATAATCTGCACACGCAACGTGCTCAGTTTCTGAACAATATTTCAAGTAAATCCGTGATAATCCACAACCAAAAGATGTCATCAACAAGTTCAATGGCATTAATTGAAAGGTTAACGGGCCGTGATAACTATGCCACATGGCGTTTTGCTGTCAAAACATATTTACAGCACGAAGAGTTGTGGGACTGCGTTGAAAATTCAGATTCAATTGACCAAAAACGCGACACGAAAGCCAGATCTAAGCTTATCCTTCTCGTCGATCCGATAAATTATATTCATATACAAGAATCAAGCACTGCAAAAGAAGTTTGGAATAATTTGGCACGCGCTTTTGATGACTCCGGGCTAACACGCCGAGTTGGTCTACTGCGAGATTTATGCAATACTACATTAGCTGGATGCTTAAACGTAGAAGAATACGTGAGTAAAATCATTACAACAGCACATAAGTTGAGAAACATTGGCTTCCATGTAGATGATGAATGGCTTGGCACACTCCTGTTGTCCGGCCTGCCTGAAACTTACAAGCCAATGATAATTGCCATAGAGAGCTCAGGTATGAAGATAAGCTCTGACTCAGTGAAGTCTAAGATCCTACAGGATGTCAAAGCTGAAAGTGATACATCAGCTTTTGCTTCAAGTCAAAGACAAAATAAAAACAAGAAAAATTCAAAAGGCCCCCGCTGTTATACATGCAATAAATATGGACATAAAAGTCCTGAATGCAGATCAAACAACAAGGATCATAAGAATAATGCAAATCTAAAAAATAACAGTTCTTATGCAGCTGTATTCATGGCATCTTCCAAATGCTCTGATGTCTGGTATGTTGATTCTGGAGCATCTGTTCATATGACCAAACACAAGAATCTTATGAGTGAAGAAACAACATCACACATTTCAAGCATCAAAGTTGCAAATAATAAAACAATGCATGTGCAAAGCTCTGGAAAAATAAGTTTATCTGTTTACAACGAAAGAGGCCAACAAAATGAAATTTTGTTTACAAATGTTTTATATGTGCCTGAACTAGCTACAAACTTGCTGTCTGTGAGTCAGATCATACAGAATGGTGGCCAAGTGAAGTTTAATAAGAATGGCTGTGTTATACTGAACAAAAATAATGTTATTGTAGCAACAGCAAGCTTAATAAATAATATGTACCGGTTGAATATGCCTGGCGGCTATGCATGCATATCAGATGTTATTGAGCAAGACACTTACCTGTGGCACCAAAGGATGGGTCACCTGAATTTTCAAAGCATGAAAAAGCTGACCGAAAATACTGCCGATTTGAAGCTTAGCCAAATAAAAGAGAATGTAAAATGTATAACGTGTCAGGAAGGAAAACAAACACGTCTGCCATTTAAGAGTCAAGGGTCACAGAGCAAAGACCTGCTTGAACTCATCCATTCCGATGTCTGTGGACCAATGGATACTCAGTCTCTAGGCAAAGCCAGATATTTTGTAACATTCCTAGATGATTACTCAAAGAAGATATTTGTTTACACAATGTATAACAAATCAGAAGTCCTAGAAAAATTCAAGGAATTTAAAAACCAAGTTGAGAATCAGTTAAGTAGAAACATTAAAATTCTCAGATCAGACAACGGACTTGAATATTTAAATGGAAACTTTTCAAAACTTCTCAAAGGTGCAGGAATAATTCATCAGACTACCACACCTTACACACCAGAACAAAATGGTACTGCTGAACGTATGAACAGGACATTGATAGAGCGAGCAAGATGTATGATGTTAAATGCCAATTTACCTAAAATGTACTGGGCTGAAGCCATTCATACTGCTGCTTACATAGTCAACCGCACTCCAACAACATCTCTGTCTTACAAAACACCTGAAGAGATGTGGACTGGTCAGAAACCCAATGTCGGCCATATGCGTACATTTGGATGTGAGGCAATGGTCCACCTTCCGAAAGAGAAGAGAAAGAAGTTAGATCCAAAATCACAAAAGGTAATTTTTATTGGATATTGTGAAAATACAAAAGGTTATAGATTTTTATTACCAAACTCGAGAACTGCAATTAAAAGTAGAGATGCAATATTTTTAGAGTCTACAGTCAAAAGAAACTATGTTCCTGTTGAGTTAAACACAAGTGAATGCAGTATAAAAACCAAAGATGTTGAAGAAATCTCAACAGATGACTCATTTGACACTGTTACAGACGGAAGATCACAATCAGACAGTGAGTACATCCCTGATAACAGTATAGATTCTTCGCCTGAAAAGAATGTAACTGTAAGAACTAGAAAACAATTAAAAAATACTCTGAACCAAGAACTAAGTACTTACCTCTGCTGTGATGAAAAATTATTAAACAATGAAGCTCCTGAAGACTATCAACAGGCAATAAAGTCTATGGAAGCTCCAAAATGGATAAAATCAATAGAAGAAGAACTTCAAGCTCATCAACAAAACAATACATGGACATTAATTGAAAGAACTCCTCATATGAGAGTAATTGGATGCAAATGGGTGTTTCGCATTAAAGAAGAACCATCTGGTCTACGATACAAGTCTCGGCTCTGTGCAAAAGGGTATGCTCAAAGCAAAGGCATTGATTACCAGGAAACATTTGCGCCAACTGTCAGGTATGATTCCATCCGTTTATTATTATCAGAGGCAGCCCAACACAATCTACAGATAACTCAACTAGACATCAAAACAGCTTTTTTATATGGTGAGCTCGAGGAAGACATATACATGACTGTACCTGAAGGATTAACAGCTGATACTCACAAGGTATGTAAGCTCAATAAATCATTATATGGTCTGAAACAATCTCCCAGATGTTGGAATTCAAAATTTGATGCAGTTTTAAAGAAGTTTGGGCTAGTAAATAGTAAGGTAGACCAATGTGTGTATGTTGGCACTATCAATGGAAACAAATGTTACCTGTGTTTGTATGTTGATGATGGGCTTATATTTTCAAAAGATATATCAACATCAAATGAACTGATTAATGACTTACAGTCAATATTTGAAGTAAAGTCTTATCCTCCCAGAAATTTTGTTGGTATGGAGATAGAGAAATGTGACAAGCACATTTTCATACACCAGTCAAGCTATATTGAAAAGTTATTAAATAAATTTAATTTGGATAATTGCAAACCCAACAGCATCCCAGTTGATCCACATGTAAAATTGGAAAAAGAAGAAGGAGAAAATGAAAAGAATATTCCATACCGTGAGGCAGTTGGATCCTTGATGCACCTAGCTACAGTAAGCCGACCCGATATTTCCTATGCGGTTAGCCTGCAGTGACATGGACCTGCCAGAAACAGCAGACAGTTGCCCTCTCAACCACTGAAGCAGAGTACATGGCTGCCTGTGCTGCCACTAAAGAAGCGTTGTGGGTCAAACAATTATTGTGTGACATTGGTGAATTTAATTAAAAATCTGTATGCTTGAACATAGACAATCAAAGTGCTATAAGTGTTATTAAAAATATTAATTTTCACAAACGGTGTAAACATATAGACATAAAGTTTCATTTCATTAAAGAAAAATATGAGGATAAAATTATTGAATTAAAATATGTGTGTAGTGAGGAACAATTAGCAGATATATTTACTAAACCTTTGTGTAAGCTTAAATTTTGTTATATAAGAGATAAAATAGGAATGAAATCTTGCCATATAGTTAGAAAATCTTGAAATATTGTTTTTATTGTTAAATAAATTAATAAGAAGGCTTTAATTTAGGAGGAGTGTTGTAGTAGAAATTACACCTTCTATATAGTCTGTGCTAATATGCAGCTTATCTGTGGATATTTTTGTATCTATAATAGTTTTGATATACTCTGTACTCTATGCGCATCGCTAACCGGAAAGTATTGCTACACTAAATGTTCTGCTATAAAATAAAGTTTTTCTTTAATAAGTTAAACCAGTTATTTTCATTTAATAACAGATATGATAGGGATACATTGTACAATGCAATAATTTAACCTCTTAATAGTGTGTACTTGCAGTCCCTCAAGACATTTAGACATTATTTAGACATTTATTTATTAAGAAAGATAGTAGCTTACAGTAATAAAACCAAAACACTTACTATCTAGTTACGTCGTCTCATATGTATAGAGACCGCACAGTACGCATTAATGCAGCTGCTTCCCAGACTGCATAGTAAGCGCATTCTAGTTGATAAGATGTTCTAGCATGTAATGAGTTGAGGAATTAAAGTCAGTCTAACATCGACCATTGAATTAATTGTTCGTCTTTTATTCTGAAACTTAGTTTTTAAAAACCTATTTTCCCTTCGTCGCGTTTTGACTGGCGCTGCGGACAGGATATCGGCGCGAAATTATCCTGCGCCTGTGAGGACCTCGTATCGGTCCGAGTGCAAGTGTTTCGCGAGCGTGTTAACGTGAACCGATATCTACGAATACCTAAATAAATTAGTCGTGCGACTTGGAGGATTATACGGCGAACATTATTCATCTGCGGCTATAATTGGAGGAAATGGGGAAAAGCGTACTGTGAGTAGACCTCTTCACTATCCCGCCTATCCCTGTTCTTATTCCATTGGCTGTGTATTTAGTTAAGTTAGTCACTAAGGCAATAGATATATAATTTCTATATAACATCTATAGGAAATCTATTTGTTGCATAGTTAATTAAGTTAGTTAATAAAATTAATATCTGATATCGATATATAAATTAATATAAAAAATATTTTAGTGTGGTAAAGTAGTAATTAAAATTTTGTGTAAATTAAAATTAAGTAAAATGCAGGAAATACGCACTATTCCCCGGGAGATCATAGAGATCATACCAAAATTTGATGGGGATGAAAAAATGCTTAATTTATTCATTAAAAAAAGTGAATATGTAATTAAAGCTTTTCGATCAGAGTTAGTGAGCCCTGCGCAAGACATTTATGTTTTTCATACGATCACTAGTCGCCTGATAGGTAAGGCCGCCCACCTTATCAGTGAACGTCAAGATGTAACTACGTGGGTTGAATTAAAGCAATTGTTAACTCAGCATTTCGGCGACCCTAGGTCCGAAGAGTGCGTAGCCATAGAGTTGGAAAATCTTAAAATTTTACATGGCGAATCATACCTTATCTTCTGTAATCGTATTCAAAATGTCAGAAGCACATTGTTTGCCAAGTTGAACTTGATTGAGGACGAGGGTGTAAGGGAAGCTAAAATGACAATTTATAATCACATGTCATTAAATGTGTTTCTCTATAATTTACCGGAGGATATGATCCGCGTAGTGCGACTTCATAGATGTGATAAGTTGGAGGATGCGCTAACCATAGTTATGGAGGAAGTAAACTTTTTAAACCAGTACAATTCTCGAAACAAAAACCGACAGTTCTCTTCCCAGCAGTACTCTACTCAAATAAAATCGACACCAAATTTTAAGCCCATTTTTCCACAAAATAATAATTTTGTCCGGAATTATGCACCACAAAATCAAGGCTTCAGATTCGGCAACCAACCGCCACCCCAAGGATTCAAATTTGGAATTCCCCAAAAGCAAGGTTTTAGACCCACTATGCCTAACCAACCAAACTTCAAATTTGGAATCCCACAGCAACCGACAGGTTATAGGCCTTTCTTACAAAATAATAACCAATTCAGATTTAATAACTCTCAACCAACAAATCCACCCCAATTCCGATTTGGTATTCCACCTTCACATCAACAGCAGCCACAAGCCCAGCGACCTGCGCACGTCTATGATAATGATGTTTCTATGCGCACTGCACCTCGATTTAAACCAGGTTTTGTAGCCCCACGAACATCGAACAATTTGTTCTATACAAACGAACTGACTGTACCGGAATACCCGGAATACGCGGAAAATTATTATGTCCCGGAAAATGATTTTCCATACGATTATCCGCAAGTAACCGAATACGAAAATGTCGATGACAACTGTATCGGGTTTGAACGACCTCAGGCTGCACAGGAGATTTCTGAAACTGAAAATTTTCAGTTATCGGCCTCAGAGACAGACCACCCGAAGTAGTACATTTGAACCATCATGGGACCGTAAAATTACCCCATATTGAAATTCCAGAAATTGGCACTATATTCATGATTGATACTGGTAGTACCAGATCTTTCATAAGTCCTGAAATAGCAAACAAATATTTTTCAGAGTTTAAATACAATGAACCTTTTGAAATAATAAGTACTCACGCGCGTAGTTCCCACAATGAAGTTATTCATATACCACTACTAAAAACTTTCCGTACCACGGACTCTCACAAATTCTATGTATATGACGTTGACAGTAGCTATGGAGGACTAATCGGATCGGACTTATTGAAACAACTTGATGCTAATATAGATATGAAAAATCAAATTCTTAAAACCCGTAACGCAGAAATTCCTATCATCTACAGTCCGCCATATTCAGTCCGCGTTGAACCACGGTCGGAAACTCGGGTAAAAATTCCTGTTGATCTCTTTAGTGGAGAGGCAATAATAAACTATATTAATTTCGGTGAAGGTGTTAGGACGCCTGCAGCAATTGTAAAGTGTGAGGAAGGTTACGCTACGACTATTATTCAAAATTATTCCGATAACGACTTTGAGATTAAATTTAGAAAGCCCCTGAATGTAACAAAATTACAAAATAACGAAACTTACTTAAATAATACCTGCGTAGTAGATGACCGCAATACAGATGAAATTCTGAAACAAAACCTTACAAAATTACGTCTCGATCATATGAACGACGAGGAGCGTGACAAAATTTTTAACCTATGCTCCGAATACAAAGACATTTTTTACACAGAACACTTACCGCTAACCTTTTCGAACCAAGTTAAACATAAAATCAGAACAGTTAATGAGGACCCTATCTATGTAAAGCCATATCGTCAATCACCAGCAGAAGCAGCTGAAATTAGAAATCAAGTCGAAAAATTACTACAGGATAATGTGATTCAAGAATCCCATTCTCCATGGGGTGCACCCATACACCTAGTACCTAAAAAGCTTGACGCTAGCGGTGAAAAAAAAATATAGAATGGTAATTGACTACAGACGCTTAAATGACATTACAGTTGACGACAAATATCCGCTCCCCAACATTACCGACTTATTTGACAAATTAGGCAAGAGCTGTTACTTTTCCGTACTTGACTTAGCTAGCGGATACCATCAAATTGAGATCGAGAAGGAAGACCAACCTAAGACTGCATTTTCAACACAATTTGGACACTGAGTACCTAAGAATGCCATTTGGTCTTCGGACAGCACCGGCGACATTCCAACGAGCTATGGACAATGTTCTGCGAGGATTACAGGGAATACACTGTCTAATCTATCTCGATGACATAATCATCTTTTCATCAAGCCTCGAGGAACATTTGACTAAGTTAAGAGCCGTTTTCGACAGACTCAGGAGAACTAACCTTAAAGTACAACTTGACAAGTCCGAATTTTTATGTAAGGAAACGACTTACCTGGGACATACTATCACTCCCGACGGACTTAAACCAAACACAGACAAAATAGATGCCATACTAAACTATCCAGTACCTAAAACAACGACTGAAATAAAGAGCTTTCTAGGACTTATTGGATACTACAGGAAATTTATTAAGGACTTCTCTAAAATTACACAACCCATGACAGCATGTCTGAAAAAGAACAGTAAAATTGTGATTGATGACAAGTACATGACAGCATTCGAAAAATGTAAGGAACTTTTGATTAACGCCCCCTTACTACAATACCCTGACTTTACAAAACCTTTTATACTTACGACCGACGCATCCGACTATGCCATTGGTGCCGTGCTCTCACAAGGTTCCATTGGTAGCGAGAAACCCATAGCATACGCCAGCAGGACCCTTAACGATTCTGAAAAAAGATATAGCACTATAGAGAAAGAGCTTCTTGCTATAGTATGGGCAGTTAAGCACTTCCGCCCTTACTTATATGGTAATAAATTTACCATATACACTGACCACCGTCCATTAGCGTGGCTCGACTCTCTAAAGGAGCCGAACAGTAAATTAACTCGATATAAACTCAGATTAGGCGAGTACGATTTTAAAGTATTGCACAAAAACGGAAAATAAAATACAAATGCAGACGCACTTTCGCGAATAAGGTTAAACGCTTTAGGTAATGATGACGACGAAGAACAGCAATCCATGGCAGTTAATGTAGGAGACTCTGTAAATGACGACCTCGAAAAGCACATTAAGGAGATTACAAAAGAGATAACAAGATTAGCACAAAATCAAAGCCCTGAAAAGAATGCTAATCCTATGGACGTCGATCGGCAATCAGTAGCATCATCTCACGCATCTGAAAGAACCCTTAGTATAGACGGACAAGAAAATTCACCCCTTACTTGTTCCGGTAGTAGCACGGTGACTATAAATTCCCGTACAGACACAGCGCATTCCGCCGAGGATATGGACATAAATGGTATCCCTATTCTTCACGAAGCTGTAGACACCAAACCCAACCAGATCATAATTCATACATGGTTTAAGAATGAACTCGAAGTTAAAATTATTTCACACCCAAAACAGAAAATTTTAGAAGCACGCTTACCTTTGGATAATCTTGATCTGATCAAGCAATTCCTTAAGGAATATATTAGGCCTAAAGTCAAATATTTTATTTATTTCGAAGATAAAGCACACCGACGATACTTTTCAGAAGTAGTTATTGCATTATTTAGAAAAGACGCGGTACAGCTCTACGAATGCACAAATAGGGTAATAAACGTTACAGATGAGAAAGAACAGGAGGAAATAGTGATGCGGTATCATCAAGGAAAGACATGCCATCGCGGTATCAAGGAAACTATTTTACATCTTAAGCGCGTTTACTTTTGGACAAACATGGAAGAGATGGTGACCGGCATTATTAACTCATGTGACACTTGCAAACGTATGAAATATGATCGTAAGCCTTTTAAACCGCAACTTCAGCTCACTCAAACTCAGTCTAAACCATTTGAGGAATTATTCATGGATTTGTTTTCTATCGAAGGTAAATACTATCTAACCATAATCGACGCATTCAGTAAATTAGCTCAAGCTTTTGAAATTCCCGACAGGTCAACCCCTGAAGTAGTCAGAGCGCTAATAAAGTACTTTTCATTCTACGGCACACCCACCAAAATTAGTTCAGACCCCGGTTCCGAATTTAATAATAAATTAATGAAAGAGTTATTAACCTTTTACAAAGTAGACGTTCATATAGGAACCCCCAACAACCCTAATTCTATGGGGTTAATAGAGCGCTTTCACTCTACGATATTAGAAATATACCGTCTTGCAAAATACGAGCACAAAATAACCGATGCGGCATCGGTTATGACATAGTACGCTGTGATGGCCTATAATCAGACGATACATTCAGTGACTGGACTTACTCCATTTGAAGTTGTATTCGGTCTCGCGGAGAGTAAAAGCCAATTTAGTTCAGATTTCGATAAAGAGTACACTCAACAATTAGTAAAAGATCATGCAAAAAGAACTCGGTACTTATACAAATATTTAACTGACAAAATGGGGAACAGGAAGACAAAAATTCAGCAAGCTAGGAGAGGTGAGACTAATTTCGATTTACAAGATGATGAGACTATTTTTATCAGAGGTGTTAATAGGCGTAGGGGTAAAGATAAGCCTAGGTATCAAAAGGCCAAGGTGAAAGGAAAGATTGATAGGAACGTAATTCCAGTGGAGACTAACGCTAGAGACACTAATGTTCCTGTTAAAGATGTACGGCGTCCTCCACAGGTTCGTCCTGCTACTGACCCAGGCAGTAATGATCCGGGCCCTTCAGCTCCAGAAGCTTGAGAAGAATCCTGGTGTACTCCCGGTCAGAGAGGGAACCGCTCTTATGTCTTACGACAATTGGCTAGTTATTAAGATATTAGATGTTAGGCTTATTAAGGAAGATTTAGATTTAAACACAAATAATTATAGGGAATTAAATAAGTTAATTATAATGTCTCACTCCAACGTAAATAAATCTGCGCTAATTAACCTCAATGATGTGAAACGGCAAGTTGACCACCTTCTGAGTATTACATGGGATAAATATTCACAAATTATTCCATTCAATCGTCAAAAGAGAGGGCTCATCAACCCTTTAGGATCTTTAATCAAAACTTTAACAGGCAACTTGGATCACAATGATGCGATTAATTACGACAATTTAATAAAAAGTTTAAACTCTCGCCAGCACTCTATAGAAAAGAAGACGACTCTTGTATCCGAAATGGTGAAGATATTTATGAATTCTACTGTAAAGATAGCTGACAATCTCGCACAGTTAAGCGTTACAGTCAATAAAATTAATAAAGACATTTCAATCAACGCCTACATTTATGAAATCATAAATCTTTACAATTTGTTTTTACATAACTTTCAGATAATCCACGCAAAATTGAACGAGATTGAAAATATCTTAGCTTTTAGTAAAATAGGAATATTGCATCAATCTGTAATAAACACAAATGAACTTATTAAAATTCTTAATGTTATAGAGAAAACAGATAGACTTATATTTAAGTCAACTCCTGATAATATTATCAAAATTGAGCAGTCTATTACGTTGAAATCATATTTTAAGAATAGTGAGATAACTTTTGTATTAGAAATTCCGTTAGTTAAGAAGGATACTTACTTTTACTATAAAATTGTTCCTTTACCCATCACCCAACCTGAAACCAACCTAACCTTAATTATATTACCTAAATACCCATACCTCATAGTGAAGGGGTTGAAAGCAAACTCGCTGTCCACCCCATGTCGGACCATTGAAGATAAGACCTACCTATGTGATGAAGCGCAGACCATATTACCAGTTGAAGACACCTGTATCCTTGATCTGATGAAGTACTCCAAAAACGTCTCCTGCAAACAGATTCCAATAGAACTTGAGGATGTAAAGATAGAATCAGTCCAGAGAAACCGTTGGATAATTTACTCTAAATCAGCTGTCGACCTTACAAGAATATGTGCTAATGAAATCCTACATTACACTCTTACTGATACTTACCTGCTTACCGTTGATGATAAATGTGAATATAATATTGCAAATCACTGCTTACGAGAGCACACCCTTTATGGAGAAAAACTTACTTACCCGAAGCTGCCATTAGTAACACTACCTGAAAATTTGAAGATGGAAACTGCAAGAATAGTGAAACCCGTGAAACTTAATGGAATCGACCTAACAAATCTAAAAGTTTTATCATATGCTTTGAAAAATAGTGAAACACAGAGTGACAGTCATAGTGTAGTGAACACCGAAAGTGTTAGCATAGGGACGATTGTCTTATATATAATTTTAATCATAGGTTTTATATCTTTTGTCATACATAAAAAATGTTATTCATTATGTAAAATCTTCCCAGGTCGAAATCATCCTCCGAAAAGATGTTCTTCAGATGATTTCGAACTAAAGGAGGGAGGAGTTACGTCGTCTCATATGTATAGAGACCGCACAGTACGCATTAATGCAGCTGCTTCCCAGACTGCATAGTAAGCGCATTCTAGTTGATAAGATGTTCTAGCATGTAATGAGTTGAGGAATTAAAGTCAGTCTAACATCGACCATTGAATTAATTGTTCGTCTTTTATTCTGAAACTTAGTTTTTAAAAACCTATTTTCCCTTCGTCGCGTTTTGACTATCTACACAAATTACACAGAACTTAAAAACAATAACAAATTTAATTATATAGAATTAAAACTATCAACGAATATGTCGACATGCTGGAACTCAGACAGAAACTTATTAAATAATGCGAGTGCCCGCAGTGTTGGTGCGTGGTTGGCATGCTGTGTACGCCCTGGAAAATAACTAAATACCCTATGGTGTCAAAGTATACTCGTACTAAGTTATAGGTAGGTTATTTATTATAGTACCTATTATGCTCTACTTGCGGTTGGGTTTTTTGTTTGAACTTATATTTATTGTTTGCTTCAGTGGCGAATATTTATTTATTTATTTATTGATAAGTTACACCAACAAAGTTAACACCATTAAAATCATAAAATTAATAACACTGACAAAAGTTAAGTGCAACCTTAATTATAGGTATAAACAACAAGCTTTTATCTATATTTTATTCTAATATTTTAGATTTTATCCTTAAAGTCGTTTTCTTATGTTGAGAAATTAAACAGTTGTTTCTATTTTCAGATGCTGAAACTATTAACTCTCGTCTGCCTGCTGTCTCTCACCCTCTGCCAAGAGATGGCACCGCCAGATGACATAGGTGGCGACTTGGACGCCATCATGGCACATTTCAGCGCGCAAGCCGAACTAACTGTCACAACACAAGGTAGGTACTTAAAATAAAATAAATCAATTAGTATTTTTAAAACCCGACAAAAAAGAGGGGATAAGTTTGACCTGTGTGTGTGTGTGTCTGCCGTGGCACCGTAGCTCTTAAACTAGAGGATCGAAAACTAGAGGATGAAATGGAGAGTATGTATCAAAGTTTTGTCTTCGACGGGACTCGAACCCGCAATATTCAGACGAACGCCTTAAACGCAGGCTGCCTTAACCATTTCGGCCACGAAGACACTAGCCGTCGCGTCGAAAATCTTGATTGCCTTTTATCGGTTTTTTATTTCTACTATACAGCATTATTACCAGTTCCTGACACTGTATAAATCACCTTTGTTAGATGTTAAAGTCTTACTTTTATGTTATACAGTTCCTGAAGTCGACACCACGCTGCCAACAATGGCAGTCGAGGAAGCCCCAACAAGCCGCAAGCGCGAAAGTACCTACTAATCACGCAGATGAATAAAGAAATGTAGGTAGTCATATCACTAAAAGCGCCCGGTAGATTTTAAGAAACTAGTACCCAGGTTTTAGCTATTATTATTATTATAAGCCCATCTGATCCCACTGTTGGGCAAAGGCCTCCCCCGATTCCCTCCATGCATCTCGATCCTGAGCCACTTGCCGCCAGTCGACTAGGTGTTGATCGAGTTCGTCCCGCCATCTACGTCTTGGTCTGCCGCGTCGCCTTCTCGCCGGGTCAGGACGCTTAGGTTTTAGCTATCTCACTAATTATTATAGAGCCAAAAGTTTGTTTGTATAGATGTATGGATGATTAACCTCTTCACGCAAAGCAAAACTATTACTCCTACGACAAACTGAAGGTTATTTATTGGGTTATCAATATATATAAAACTCTTCCGTTACTGACTGAGTGACTGACAGACAACGCACAGCCTTAACCACTGGACCTAGAGACTTGAAATTTGGCACACATATACCTTGAGAATCCTAGAGGTGCACTAAGGGATTTTTCGAAATTCCCAAGGGAACGGGAACCACGCGGGTGAAACTGCGGGGTGCGGCTAGTTTCATATATCTCCGAAAACAGTGCCGATGACAGAACAACGACGGACCGTCAGTAGATTATTAGATTTTTTTATAACCATCCTAAAACACTGTGAAGGAACCGAGACGGACGGACATTAGGTTTATTAATCGATTTTTTTGTATATAACTATCCGAAAACAAAGCAGTGTTTTCGGATAGTTAAGAAAAAAATCTTACCAAGACGAACAGACAGTAGGTAATGAGGTTTTTTTAGAAGCATCCGAGACGGACAGACAGCATTAAGTTATTAAGTTTTTTTTTACCATCTGAAAACACTGTCTGTAACAGAACGGAGACGGACAGAGAGTAGATTATTAAGTTTTTTTATTAATAAGCACTGCCCGTGACAAAACCGAGACAGACAGACAGCAGATAATAGTTTTTTTACTGACTTATTAAAGTAGGTAATTATATAGTATACCGTTGAATAACGACCAACTATCATCATCATCATCAGCCCACATTAGTCCACTGCTGGACATAGGCCTCTCCTATTAAGCGCCACTGAGAACGTTCTTCGGCCACCCGCATCCACTTTTTGCCGGCCGGCTAGGTGGAGCGACGACCTGCGAAAAGCGGCCGGCAAAAAGTGTATGCGGGTGGCCGAAGAACGTTCTCAGTGACCAACTATAACTTCATTCAAAACAAAGGTATATTTTCAAAGTTTAATGAAAGCAGAAATAACGATATATCAATATTTGTCCTATCGGATTAAAATTAAGGTAGTAACCCAGATAGTTATTAATAAATATAATTCACTCCCCTTTAATCTTTCGTTTCTATTCGTACCTAACATAATGAAGTTCTGTTATCTTCTACTTACATTGTAGCTGGTTAAATACATTTTCATAAGTTAAGTTATTATTAAAGGTATTATTAACATACATATAACCGGGTATTTATCGCGTAAATTACCTTTATTATTTCCCGACGTTTGAGATTAAGAAGCATCCTAATTTCAATCGTGAAGACGGTTTCAGACTCTCTGCCTCATGGAATCCAGTGATAGCAAAGTGTACTCGGCGGAAAAATCAACTCAGTATGTGGATACAGTCAGTGTAGTGTGCTGTCCCAGTGGGAACCGGCCCTAATATTTTTTATGAAGATCAAGTGAGGGTAGTTTAACAAACGCCTTCGCTTTGCTGCGGTGCCTCCATCACATCAGTCTTTCCGGGACCATGCTTGGTGCAATCCAAGCGAAACGTCGGGAAATAATAAAGGTAATTTACGCGATAAATACCCGGTTATATGTATGTTAATAATGTGTTGTGATCGCGAAAGTTTAAAAAAGACAATTATTATAGGTAAGTAGGTACTAATCTCTTTTGTGTATTTCCTAGGTATTTGTTTCTTTTGTGTTTGGGTAAAATAAACCAGCAAATGGTTCGCCTAATAATACACACGGCTGCGTCGCGTCATCAACCGTTCGATTTTCTTGAACTTGGCTGAAAACACCGCCGCATGTCTAGATAAACATTAATTCTGTTAAATTTATTTCGTACTCATACAACGCGTTCTTTCAATTTAACCTGTCTACTTCATCAATCATTCTTCAAAGCACTTCTTGTTTACTTATCTGTGGAGGTCCATAATAAGGAATACTACACTTTGTCAAAGGACATTGACGATTTTGGGCCATGTTTTTTACAGTAAGGGGACTTTACACTAAAAAAATGCTTAGTAGATATAATTTATCTTATTTAAAGCCAAGGAATCATGTATTATTTATATTTTAGTTTACTTTATGTATTTCATTCAATTGTTTAGTTCAAATACCTACTATTGAACAATGGAACTCTTTGGTCTTGAAAACGGAACTATAACCACTGTAATCTGTGCTATAACTCCTTGCGCAGTATTATAATTTTGTGGTCTTCTGTTGACTTGCCGACAGCCAACGTGACAAAATATGGTCCGATAAAATAGTCACATCGACAAATCTAATTTCATTTGTCTATTCTCCTATATCAGGTAACCAAGTTTAATTATAATCTCGTTGGCACATCGGGAATCTATGAACATGCGCAACTTTGCATTTGCAAAAATCCTTCAAAGAAGTCAAAAAGTTTTGCGAAGGTTCTACCTCGTTCATTCGTATCATCGTTCACTTTATTTAAATGTGTTTGTCATTCATTCACTTAATTTATCATTCACTCACTGCTTGAACAATCACCTCCTTCCCGTGAGGATCATCGAACCTGTCATTGGTGCCGCAATTCATCAACACCACGACCCCGTACGCAAGCACGCCCAGACAAAGGTAAGCTACCAAGAGTCCTGACAATATACTCGTACTAAAGTACGGTCCGCAATTCACGCTTTTTCCGAAAACCTCCGTCGAACCCTCGTTAGAATCCAACGATTCAACGGACGAATTCTTGGCGTCCTTTGCCGAATCTACGTCTTCATTGGTTCTCTTCATCTTCAAATAATCTTTATTGACGTCGATTACTACTTCACCGTTTTCATCGAAGCGCCTCTTCACTCTGGAGTAGATCGGTTGGATCTGAAATAAGAAGAGAATCTCAGAAAGTGCGAGAGAACCCGTTACTAAGATAAAGTGACGACGCTGCCGCTCCGATCGTTGTCGATAGACTTGCTTCTCAACGACGGGCAGAATCCTGATAAGTGTGAGAGTACCTGGTACATATTAGAAAGTGTGAGAGAACCTGGTACCGAGATATTATAGTGACGACGCTGCCGCCCCGATCGTTTTAGATGGACTTTCTTTTCAATGAAGGACAGAATCTTAGGAAGTGTTAGAGTACCTGGTATATCTTGGAAAGTGTAAAAGAACCTGGTACCGAGATATAGTGACGACGCTGCCGCCCCGATCGTTGTCGATGGACTTGCTTCTCAATGAGCGGCAGTATCTAAGAAAGTGTGAGAGAACCTGGTACATCTTAGAAAGCGTGAGATTACCTGGTACTGAGATGTAGTGGCGACGCGGCCGCCCCGATCGTTGTCGATGGACCCACTTCTCAACGAAGGACAGAATCCTAGAAAGTGTGAGAGTACCTGGTGCATCTTAGAGCTCTTACACACGAGCGGCATGTTACCAACGGCATAGGTAACTGCAGCCAGTCGACGGCTGCCGCCGACACGTGTCGACGACTGCTGTTGCCTCTGCCGTTGGCAACATGCCGCTCGTGTGTAAGAGCTCTTAGAAAGCGTGAGAGCACCTGAGGGCCTAGACAACCGGCATTCGCTATGAAGCGATTCGATTTCTACAATCGTCATAGCTACAACGATAGCGAAGTTCGATTGGTAGACAAAGTAACCTTCGCTTAGCGATCGCCTTGTCTATTCGTCTGATCGCTAAATACCGCACTTAGTCTATGGTTTTCGACAACAAACGTCAAATGTGTCATTCACTTACTTTGCCCGTCTCTGTTACGTTCCGGTCTACGCAAAACGCAAATCTTTGATTATAAATACGAAAAGGTTTTCTATTTTTTTTTGCGTAAGGAGGCATATTAGATATTGAGTTTTTGATAATATGAGTGGCGTATTTGAATTTTACGGCATAAACAATACTTTGAAACGGAAATAAAAATTATTTGATTTTTCGAACTAACATGATAAAAAAATCTTAATCCATTGAAATGAAACGCACATTGTCTGTAAACAAAACATTGTAAAGTTGAAAACCACTTGAAAACTTCCGTAAAACTTTGATTTGATTTACCTAGGACTTTAAATAAAAGTCTGTGATCTTTGACGAAATTGGAATCCTATTGGAAATTAGTAGTTAGTGTTATTTTTGTTTTGTTGGAATGTGATGGAATCAAGAGCACGAGCCAGCGCCGAACAATTTTTAACTCTGGAGTTTATGGAAAGGTAAAAATTAAATATTACCTAATTTATTGCTTACTTTTCTTTGTTATAGGTTATTTGCTAGGCTAGAGTATCTACCTAAAACATTTTAATATCTACCTATACAAAGGCGTAATCAATAATCATAAAACACTTAAAAGTTTCAAGCCGGAATTTAATACTGCAAACAATGACGCGATTCACAAAGAAATATTTAGAACAAGAGCTCTTTAATTTATTTAAGTTATGTTGCAGCCACGGTGACCTTCCAAAACCTCAGCCTGGCGCGCAGGGACGTTTGAGGGCTGATCGTTTGTGGCAAGAGCTGACCAACACCTTAAATTCTGTTGGTGGTGGTGTCCAAAAGACCATGGAGAAGTGGAAAAAGGTACCTACATACTTATACAAGTACTTAAAGCACTTTTATGACTTAATCAAGTAAATTAATTACTGAAGTAATTTTTAATTAAAAATGTACCTACCATAATATGCATATTTTATTTAACATAATTAATCATACTAACAAAAAAAAACCTGCAATCAGCTAAACTAAAACTCTAATATTTTAAGGTGTGGGAAGACGGAAGAAGACAGGCGCTAACTCCATTTGACCAAGCGACGAGTGAGTTTGTGGCTATAGAGCAGAGATGTCTTCAGTTGGAGGAGAGACAAGCACAGACTGAAGCCCCTAGGGTAGAGGTGGACAATGACCGAAATAATCCCCTCAGCCATTTCACAAATATTGCTGAAGGAAGGTTTCTAGGCATCTAGTAGTGCTAGGGACAGCGGTTTAACGGTACGGCTTGATAGTGAGTGAGTTTATTAGACACAAACTCACGGTTTTTTTTATTATTATCGACACGGACGGCGCGTTGTCGACGGGAGCCTTCGACATGCCTGCCGTGGACTGTCAATTGTTACGTTTATGCAGCAAAATGTGACAATTGACTGCCACGGCTGGGCTGCAGTCGATAACGTGCCATCCGTGTCGATAATAATAAAAATAAACATAGTTTAAAAATAAAAGATGTTTTTAACTTTAACTATGTACTTTTATTTATAATCCACTTCTGACACTGACACTCTGTCTTTAAGCAAGCACCTCCAACAAGACTTCAGCAAACCATAGCAACGCTTAATGCTGTTTCTGGCTTGCATGTGGTGAGATGTGTATATTTCTTCCCGAGACCCGGGTGCAGCATTTTAAACAGGCATCATCAGCCAGGGTTGCTGTGGATAACCAGAATCCCCTGCAAGAAAACAAACAGCACTTACTTAACATTGGTTGTTTATGAGGGCAGGTACCTACCTGCCCTAACTAAATTTAATATCAATGTCTAATTAGAAAAGAAACTTATTATTTACTATAGTTATTCCCAAGGTTCTCTTATCTACTACTAATTAAATTTAATGTTTATTGTCTTACCCAGCAATCAAACATGTTCCCCGCTTTCATGAATGCATGTATGGCTCCACTATACTTGCAGACCATATGTGGAAGCAGTGGAAGTCATGTGTGGCACCACCAAACTTGGAGTTGACATTAATTATTTCTAAGTTGTGGTTACATACCTATAAAAATAATAAGCCATTATAGATATACTTAAGTAAAAAGATGTGTAGAGGATGTTTTATAGACCGCATTAAAGAAGTGACTTTTAAAGCATTTCACCTGTGTAGTAAGTACCTAGGTAAGTGTAAGTAATAATTACCATCTGAACATTTAAAGAGTGATATCCTTTCCTATTATAATAAAGATGTTCGTTCTCCACCGGCTTTACAAATGCAATATGAGTGCAATCAATGCACCCTATGACCCCTGGCAAACTGTTTCCTTTGAAAACTGTAAAAATAAAATGAGATGATGAAAAAAATATAAGAGCATAATGTTTATCTTCTTAGGTAGGTAATGGTCCAATTTGGTAAATTTAAAAAGATATTTCATTCTTATGTCATACATAATGATTAATGTGTACTGGTTTTAATGAATTTGATATAACTTTACTGATCCTCAATTGAACTCTAGGTGGGTAACATAGGTAATAAATAATAAGTACTAGGTACGATACAAACAACTACTTACGCTTCTTTGATTTGAGAACGTTCTTGTGGTGTTTGAGGGAAAACAATCCATTTTTTGATGATGTTGTTGTGATTGAGAGCTACAACATCAAGTCAAATGCTGGGTAACTCCCACAACCCTTTGATACGACCCTGTCGCAAAAAAGTTTAGGGCGCAAAGCACCTGAAAAAAGGAAATTTATAATATAATGGATAATACGGTATTTCATGTGACTACCAATACCAATACACAACAAAAAATATAAGTACATAAGACTTACCTTTATTTCCAGAGATATCTCTAAATATCCTTTTAATGAGGTTGAAGAACGTAATTCACGACAAAGCTTTTTATTTATGCCTTTGCTGAGTCTAAAGTGTTCTCTAAGTAAATAGTGATTCTGGCATTTCATCAACAATTCAACACTTTCCATTCTTAGAATAAAAACACTACTAGGTAGGTACCTAAGTCACACTAGCACTAAAATTCTATTGAAATAAGAAAAAAAACAACACATTAAACACTTTTAACAATGATTTCTTCCTACAGCTGTTTATGAAATTGCCATGTTGTTTCGTTATCTACAGGGTCTTAGCGTTCGCTAGCGTTTCGATCAAGAGAATCGACTACGAAGCGAAATCGCTTGTCAAAAGTGTAACTTGGCTAGGCATTTGTATGGAAATAATCGTTCGATGTTGTCGATTCGTTTGGTGGAATAGAAATGTGTGTACATTGTCTACCATTATGAAAACAGATCACGTGACATATCTAAGGCTTATGTCAAATCCATACATTTTTGGACTTTTCTACTATCGCTTTCGCTAATCGATTGTTACGTTGTCTAGGCCCTCTGGTACCTCGTAGAAGTGAGAGTAGGTACCTGGTACTGCGATATGGTGACGAAGCCGCCGTTCCTGCGGTCGACGATGGACAAGGGCTCGCCGCACGCGTACGACCAGTGCCACGGAGCGCCCACCTCCATGGCCCGCCGACCCACCTCCACGTCGCCATCTAGTAGCACCACATTGTCTGGAAAATAGTTTTTTCAAGTCAGAGTCGAGGTCAAAAAGTGCTTATTTATTCGGACCCAAAGGCCGTCCCTTCCGGCGCCGTAGGACGTCCATTATTATAGACCAAGAAGGTCACGCTTATTGATCATGAGGCTTATCAGGCGGGTTGGCGAGCGCAGTACAGGGTGTTGATACACGGAGAGACGCTGCAGTTCATCTTCCGGAGCTATCCCTTAGTAGATTTGACAACCTTTGTGGCGCAGCGGTCGAAGGTCCGTCTGCTACGTAAGAGGTTTCGGGTTCTATTCCCGCCTCGAATGTCCTTACGATCTGCAGATATATGCTAAAGGTACATATGTAGTATAATGTATTAAGTAGGTATGTCAGTCATCTAGTATCCATAACACAAGCTCTTAGCTTGGGACTGGATGATGCCGTTTGAATTGTGCAGCATTATTTATTTAGATCATTACTGCATCCACGGGCAAGAGAGAGGCAAAAATACTGTTGCCGTGGGGTGCCGGCAGTAGAATGTTATCCCTCCTCTCATGCCCGTGGAGGCAGTAAGAGCCTGCTAAGGGATACCTCCGGAAGATGGGCAGCAGCATCTTTCCGTGTATCAACATTCCGTACTGCGCTCGCCAATCCGCCTGCCAAAAGTGGTGAGTATGGCAACTACCCCTCATGGAAATCCATGAGGGAGGCCCGTGTTCAGTAGTGGACGTTTTACGGCTGAAATGATGATGATGCTGATGATTAATGAAAATTTAAAACTAAGTCATGGCTTCAGTCGCTTCATTACGACAAAACCAAGTATCTCCTGACTTTTATTTAAAAAAAAGTCTGTCCGTCGGTCGGTCTGTTTTCGCGTCCGTCTGTTTGTTAACGCTAATCTCTGAAATAGCAAGACCGGTTTTGACAGGACTATTCATGGGAGATAGCTGTTATTCTAAAAATTAACTGCTACTAACATTTTGAAAATTCTTATACTTCATTACGCGCAAAAAAATAAATACGCAAACAATGATGGATTTAAATAAATATTGATAGACACTGAGCACAACGCTTTGTTGGCCTCTCAAGGCCTCGATGAGGTTCAAAAAATTAACTACCTACAATTTCTTGAAAACGGAATTTCGGTTAAAACTGGGAAAAAAACAGCGAGACCCGATTCCCGGGCTATTTATAACAAACAAATTTGTACGGAACTTTCGGTGGGCGAATCCGACTCGCACTATTAAGAAATGCGTTGGCAAGGTTAAGATAACACGCACTTGTTCGGTTTCATTAATCTTACTAGAGTTCGCGCTAAACTTTATGAGCTCTGCGAACGTTGCGGCAAATGCAAAGTTGCGCATGTTGACATGTTTATTCTATATTGCCAACTAGGTTATAAATAAACTTGCTACACAGTAGAAATTTTATATTAAATAATTGGCTTCTCGCAATAAATAAAGGTGAATTTGTTCTGGAATTTTAGTTTTAATTAATCCTTCATTAAATATAATAATTTATTTGTAGTTAAATTTGTTTTAATAATTGAAAAATAAATAAATGCATAGTAAAATGTGCGCTAGATAAAACGAAAATACACCAAAAATTGCGCTGGCAACCCTAGTTTCACAGACTGAGCCCCTCTCGCACCCCTTTTATCTTTCCTTCCCCTCAACGCCCTAAAAACTCTGTACTGCGCATTCGTTAAAGCTAACTTCACAGAGCTCAAGAAGTTTTGCGCGAACTCTACTGGTGTATAAGATAATCTGTTATCTTACCAAGAATCCAATGAGCCTCGCCGAAGTCGAAGTTGAACTGCAGCGCAAAATCGGAATACGCTACGGTGGTGGCGAGCTTTCGGCGCGTGAGCGTTTCACCCGCCACTACCGGCATCTGATCGAACGACGACCGGCGCGCCGGAGACGCCGCGTATACTCCTGCGAATGGTATTGACGTCATCATGACAGCCGCAGGACGCTCAATGCTGGAAATGCTGGAACTTGAATCTCCAAGATCATGATAGGTGTAGGGTCAGGACAATGTTCGTAATGACGTGTCAAAAATAAATGATTTTCTTCTTCTTCTTCTAATGATATGATGACTTCAGTGCTAAAGGTGGCGAGTAAAGGAAGAATGTACTAACAAACGTGCGGTCACTAGTTCGCGTAAAAGAATAAAACATTGACAAATTACCTTAACTTTTATCATAGGTAATTTTGTTTATTGGTGAAAATAGCATGAAAGAAAATCGACAGACGCGGCGGATGACTTATTATATGTAGTGATTGATTACTAACCAGAGAAGCTGAAAAGGGCTCCTTCAGACACAAGAACGCTTCTCTTTTTAGTCGGCGGTTTCTGAAATTCAATCTGTAACTTGTTGACTTGTATTGGGTTCAATATGCCTGTATAAATCCCCACAACAGGACCTCTTCTCAAATGTCTTATCATAAAGAACACTTCTTTCATCACATAATCGTGATTCCTGAGCGACTGTGCACGTGTTTCATTCTGGCCGTCTTGGAAGAATACGAAAATATACTTTGCCCTTTCTCGCAACCGCATCTTGGAGCCAGGTGACAGGTAGAATGCGTTATAGGGCGTGGGTTTAAAAAATAAAGTCAGCGTTCGATAAGGTTGATCGACAGAGGGAAGATATCTAACATTATTTTTTAACAATTCCTTTTGTAGATTTGGGAATGGGGAACCTTTTTTGTCTTTTACAGTGACATCTTCTGTTGATAGATTTTCTTCTATGAAAAGTATTACGCACTCTGCGTATTCCACAGCGTCTTCAACTATATCCTTAAATGTATTTGAGTCTATTTTAGTCAGCGGGTCTGGTTTAATGTGCCGATGGGTCAGAATCTTGTCAGGGTCTAGCAAAAACACGGGAATTGTATCCTTGGCTGTGCAGGATTGGAATACTAGTAAGAGTAGAAGTAACTTCATATTATGAAGTTAATTGCTGCAGCTCCGAAGACCATACACGGTACACCTAAAGGAATGGTGTATTTTTATTTACTTTAATCAAAACTGATTGATGATTGACTTTGTCATTCCTGGTAGCATAGTTTTATTGAAGGTTTTATTCCAATAAACTAGCTGTCCCGGCGATTCTAAATTCGGCAATTTATTTCTTAAGTCTGCGTTCAAAAATACTTGTCAAAATAATTTTATTTGTTTTAGTTATAATTATTTCTGTAGAGTAGAAGATTCAACTATGATTTAGGAAGAAGGAACTTTTGTTTTTAGGTAGAGTCAGTGCGTATACCAGGAGGCCGGCTTAGCGAAAACTATATTTATCTTTGCCCTCAAGGTGCCTGCGTGTTCCGTTCAAAGTGTATGGTAAGTTTCTCGCGATTTTTAACATTTCTAGTACTTAAACTTCAGTTGGTCTAGTAGAGGCTTTGATCCTTATAAAAAGCAGGATCGGTTGCCATCATTTACCCGTATTATTTGGAAATCAAACAAATTAATAGGGTTTTCCTGTTGTAAACCAAGTTATATGTAGTCTTCGTCTTTTGAGGTAGGATAATTGGGATAGATCGGATTGGGATAGGATGACTAGAGATAGACAACGCAAATGTATAAAGAAGATGAGATAAAGAACAGTTCATTTATAGTAAGTCTTTATTCATGATCCAAAAGATAGTTCTCAAAATGTTCTCGTATCTGTACAGCGATAGAAGCAGCCCTGTTGTTCTTTTTAGACTGCCTCGTTAGCAGATCTAGGTAAATAGCTCCATGATCACTTTGTCCGAACCTACAGAAATGTCTATCTTTCATCCCATCTACGTCCTTTACAATATTGTTCAACAAACAAGTGACTTCCACTGTCAAAACAGCAAATTCAAAATGCACTTCTATAGGACGTTTCAGTATCTCCCATTTCTCCGTCAATATCTCAAAAGCACAATCTATAGCGACCCTGGCTGACTCCAACCTGTGGTTAAAGTTAGCTTTGCGATGGCAGATCAACGACGCTCTAGGTGGAAATGGGCGTAGCATATGTTTTTTTAGCGGATAAGCCTTATTCCCTATCAGAACTAGGGGAAGTTTCATATCAGAATCGGGAGCAATGGACCAGCCGAGCTGGGAGAAGGTGCCGTTGAAAGTGTAGTCGACCTCGTCCTTGCCGGAGTTCACGGAGATGGCTAGGAAACGGAACTCGGCGTCGCAAACGGCATGGACTACTATAGAGTTCCTTAGTCGTCTCCAAGTTGCCTTTGCTTTTTTTTTGTGTAACGCTATGTATTTGCCACCGATCGCTCCCACGCAGTTCGGGAATCTCCATCTGTGAACAAGACAGTATTTGTCATGGCTCTGTACCCGAGAACATTACAGATAAGTAGACAGACAGAAAATTATGTGATAATTGATAATAATATATAGGTAAGTAATGTTGCATAGCAAGCTTACCAAAGCTTGTGCTATGGAAACCAGTTGATTGATGGAATAGGTAAATACTTCTTTGTTAATACATACTTATCAATCTTACCATAATTAAAAATACCACACCCCAAACAAATAAGTGTAGATAAAGCATAAATTTGCCCCCCTAAAAGGAGATAGCTGCTGGAGAAAGTACAGCTACTACAGCTACAGCCCTACACAATGCGATCTATATATATATCTCCCTCCATCTACCATATACTCGTACACACAGGCGGAGCCAAACGCAAAACAAGCGGAGCCTGTGGCTTCTACTATCCAGAAATTGGACTGTCTAGAGTAGAGCGCAGTCCTTAAACGGTACAACAGCATTCCAGGCAGAAACGCTTGGGCTTCTTTAAGGCAACAAAAGAAATGGCAGATTGTACGTATCTTGCAAACAAAGATAGTGCTCATGAAACGACGCTCATTTTCGTAACAGATAGCGCAGCACTTTTAAATGCACTCGGCAGACCCGACACCAGGTCCAAATCCGTCGCAAAATGCCAAAGTGCCCTTCAAAAACAAGCACTGTGGGCACGAAAGGCACACAGTCTAATGGACAAAAGGTCACGGACCATGCACGGAGTACGGCAAGGTCGATACGCTGGCAAGGAAGGTAGCTCCTTCCTTTACTGACGTATCGCCCCTGCTGCTCTTATGCCAAACTCCGGCGATATCGGCCTGTGCAATCCCCCGACCGCAGAAATCATATCCAGGCTTAAAATTAACTCTGAAAAAGAACACCAGAAAATATGGGAACGCAGACCGGACTGCAAGCACCCAGAGAAAAACAAAAAGATAAGAAATACTATGCTTAAGATGACAAGACAAGACCTACGGATGATGGACGGTATCATCACAGGACACTGTGACCGACATCTCCTCAAGATAGAGGCCACATACAGTAGACTATAACGGATTTCTTGAAGAGGACGCTAGATCAAAAACGGGACTACAGGAGCTCATAGAGTCATGCCCATCTGTTTACTCTGCGGAGATGCTCATGGACCTTCGTCGGTACTTCATGGAGTTGGGTTGCCTAGGGTCGGGATAGTATCACGGGAGACAATGCACGATACACTCCAATGCGGGACGTCAGTCTAGATTTGGTTACCCCGCCATTAGAATGAGATGGTTAGATAGATAAAGCTTTATTGTGCACACCTTTAGGTATCTGACGATGAGTGTGATAATTACTTGTAATGATACTCCTGAGCCAGTCTCTTCATGTCTTTCGGCTGCGGCGGCGCGAGGTGCGTGTGGTGGAAGGTCTCCCAGAGCACTGTGAGCGTGTCGGTGATGACCTTGGATGCTGTGCTGCAACCGATGAGGAAGCAGCGGGACAGCTCCTTGAGGGTCAGGCCTTTGGCTAGGTATCTGAAAGGAAATTGGCCGTCCACATCAATGCCTCTCTCTCAGCCGTGACGTCCACTGCTGAACATAGGCTTCCCTGATGGATCTAGAAGTGCATTAGGAGGTTGTTGGTATGTCCACCACGCTTGGCAGGCGCGGGTTGGCTAGCGCAGTACGGGATGTTGATACACGAAAAGACGCTGCACCCATCTTCCGGATATCCCTTGGGCATATTCTTACTGCAACCACGGGTAAGAGAGGGGCAACAGTCTACTGCCGTTATTAACACATATTTAAACGGGTATTTATCGCGCTATTTACCTTTATTATTGCCCGACGTTTCGACAGGATTGCACCCATCGTGGTCCCGGGAAGAACGGTTGAGTCTTCCCGGGACCACGATGGGTGCAATCCTGTCGAAACGTCGGGCAATAATAAAGGTAAATAGCGCGATAAATATCCGTTTAAATATGTGTTAATAATGTGTCGTGATCGCGAAAGTTTAAAAAAGTCTACTGCCGGTACTCCACTTTAGGACAGGACTCAAAACGCTTTTTTTCCTGCAACGTCAAATCTCATTCTTATTTCTAATATTTTTTTCTTATATAGATTCTTGACGCTTCTAAGCGACGCTTCTACTAAAGTTCTCTAGCTCATTGCCTGAAGTTGCATTCATTAGAAAAGACTGGAAGTGTCGCTATAGCTTATTTTATAGTTAGTAATTATTATAGTGTTAAACCACATTATGTAGAAGTGTAGAACATTTAAATGAAATGAAAAGCCTTCATCATCATCATCATATCAGCCCGTTGACACCCACTGCTGGGTATAGGCCTCCTCTTCAGCACGCCAACGTAAACGGTCCTGTGCAAGTCTCATCCACTGTCGTCCGGCAACCCTGGCCAGATCGTCCGCCCATCTGGCAGGTGGGCTGCCTCGAGGCCGTATCGTTTCCATCGGAAACCACTCAGTTACCGCCTTGGTCCATCGGCTGTCGTCTCGCCTGGCAACATGCCCTGCCCATCTCCATTTTAAGCTTGCGATCCGCATACCTACGTCTACGACTTTCGTACGCTGGCGTATCTCCACGTTGGGAAAAGAAAAGCAAAGCCCTATCAAACAAAATACGATTTCGGTGGGGCAACCTTTAGGAAGCGTCAAGGATCGATTTGACGGACGTTGAGTTCGAACCCCACCATTTTTGATAAGGTTTTTCATATAGTTCGTTATCGCACGAGTGAGCGAAGCGAAATCATGAACGGATGATCCGTTTTCGATCAAATTTAAAATATAAGAAGATTACATTAGTACAATTCTATTTTCGTGGTGGATTTCTGATATATGGTGAAGTATTTGAGATATAAGGATTTATTTATCGATGTTTTTTGTTTGAGCAATTTAAACTTATGAGATTTTACCAACACGCGGTTAGTAGCCGATTGAAGCTCAGGAGGTTACAGGTTATATTCCCGTCATGAGACAAATTTTACTATTTTCTTAACATATAACTTAATAACGGAATTTTCGAACGTTGTTTTAATCTACCATAAGACATTAGATTTAAGCATAATTTTATTCTCAAATCAAACGCTAACTAATTTTTGGTCGCTCACTAAGTGATTTTATTTTAGTTATTTAGCCGCATAAATTAGTTGCCCGTTTACTAGAAAGGATCGAACTCATTTGAATTTGACGTGACCCGGTCACGGTGACCGTACGGAAACGGAAACTCACCTCAATGTTATGAAAAGCTTCTCTTCTGCAGACAGTGTATTTATCGTAATCACAGAGGCATCCAATTTCTCCGAAACATTTTCTAAAATATATTCATAGACATCTAAACTCATGTTGAAGTAGTCGAAAAATTCCTCAGGATTATTTCGCAAGTGTTTCCGAAGTCTATAATATTCGCTGTTCAGTTTTCTCTCCTGCGGTGTGTTGGTTACAGAACTACGATTGAATAGGAGGTCCCAGCGCAAAATGGTGTTTGTTTCTAAGCAAAGTAAGGCTGCTTTTGACAGCATTTTTAACTTTCAAACACTAATAGGTTACCTACATAAAAGTAAACGGTTTTTGTAGTAAAAAAAAGTTGTTTATTTGTTGCGAACGTGTACACTTAAAGAGGGGCGACTGACGACTTGACTGGTTGACTGACATAGATGGTCACAGAGTACCTAACGCTACGCTGCCGCCCGCCTGCGCTTCGTGGTCCTACTATATAGGTACCTTGCTTATCCCTGGTAATCAGGTAGCGATACAAAGATTTTTTATCGTAAATAAATTATTATCGGTCACCTACTTTGCAAGGTACATTACATCATTTCTGCATTATATTTCATGTCACATAGTATTCTGTGTGTCCAAAGTGTCACATAGTCTGCGAGTGATATGTTTGATGATCGACTGCTACTCTCCGCTAGATGACTCAAAAAATGCAATTTTGTTTTGATGAAGAAACTATAGATAAATTTTGTTTTTTTTTTATGACCATAGACGCATGTCAAAATGAAAATGTAGCCAGCTGTACAACATTTTGGCTAATATCAACTATTTATTAATTTCCTTCGATATTATTTGACATCTATCTGTACGGATTTTAAAGTAGAGTAAAAGTATATTTATTGCATAAATACAGTATTCATAGTTATTATTTTAAAATTACAAGTATCAACGTATTTGCCTTGATGTGTGCCTTGTAGTGTTATGGCGTGCAATATTTTAATACAAAATTTAAATATATTTAACAATAAACGAATTATTATAATTGAAAGTCAAATAATCCAAAAACGTACATGCTTTTGTCAGAAAATAATAAAAATTAAAAGAAAATGATGGAAAATAGTAATTTATTTATTTGAACCACCAACAGTGACATTTTAATTTGTAATAATTATGTTACAAATTAAAATGTCAGGCTGATTGAATAAAAATATATTAAATTTAGTCATGGTATTATTTATAATGTAAAATTATTCCAGTTGTACATCATATAAAAATTAATTTAAATTATAATAACATTTTGTAGTCAACAGAGATTTTAATTTACTTTTAAACATTGAGATTTGCAGTGCTCTTAGCGATTCTGGTAGTTTGTTAAAAACGAATGGAGCATTACAAAAAATTCTTTTGTGCATCATTTTAGCTTTACATTTTTGGGTGCGAACTTTGTGTTTATCTCTTCTGCTCCGACCAACTTCAGACAACTGGTGGAACAGACCAGGGTTGCTCGTTACAAACATACAATGAAACAGTTTTTTAAATATACAGTGAGGGGACAGTCATTATGTTATGTTTCGTGAAATATGGTTTGCAGGAATCAGTAACCTTCAGGCTGAACATTGCTAAACCATCATCATATTTTATTTAAACGAAACTGATCAATAATAAATAATAAAAAACAATTTTATTTCTAATAATAATAATATCATGTCACACTTATCTACATAAGTGTGGCATGATATTAGAAATAAAATTGTTCTTCTTAATCTATAAATTACAGATTATGACATTTCACGTAGTTTTGTTTGAAAAATTAAATTCTTGTTACTTTTTTCTAACTCTTTGTATTCAGAATAAGTTGGCGACACAAATCATATGATCACTTTTTCACATGACCAATGGTCTCGTAATCGTCATCCATCGCCCAGTTTTAGTTTCTTCAGTTTCCACCATCTCGGGGCTCTACATTTACTCCAGAAAAGTTCACTAGTATTGAAAAATGGCGTTCAGCCGTTCTGTGTTCACGGTTTTACTATTAAGTGTAGCATGTAATGCATCCGTCCCAGTGTTCCTATGGGGTGACCTAAACGCACCAGCGTTAAAAGTTAACCCGTTAACTCCCGTCACATCCCCTGCTCTCAATGATATTCTATCAAAGGAGCTCCCCAGCGAAGTCCTCACAGTAATTTTCGTCGAAGATACGCTATCCAACGAGGATTTCTCGCTAAAAACCGATGGTGAAACTGCCTTCCCGTATCTTCGTGATAATGTCGGTAAATCGCTCTACTTGGCGACTGTTGAGAATGCTCTAGAAGCCTTCAACCTTCTGGCGCCTCCTGAGGATGTTGAAGTAGTGCATTTGACTGAGGATGGACTCTCGGGCAAGTTAGACAGCTCAAAATTCCTGTACATCAACCTGAAGGATGCAGTAGAAGGTGAATCAAGGGCCGAATACCTTCGTCGTCACAATGATTTCATGGAGACCACTGTATCTGAGCTGCAGGAGAAATATGGCAATGTTGTAGCTGTGTACACGGGCCGTAAATCTGCTATCAATAATAGGGTTCGGCGTCAAGCTGCCGCGCAAAATGGGGATCTTATGCTGGATGGTGTCCGTCTTTACACCAAGAACATCAGGTGTGTATTATCATAAAGCTTCTATGTTCGCCTTAACTTGTATCTGTGTGTATCTTGTTTAATGAATTAAGTGCTGATTACTTTAATCAGACTATATCGGTTATACCCAAAAGTTTGTTTGTATGGAGGTTTGTTACCCCTTCATGCTAAAACTACCCTACTGATTTGAGCTGAAACTTTGCACACATAAATGTAGGTCTGAATTAACGAATAGGCTACTTTTTATCTGGGTACAATGCATGTGAAGCTACAGGCACAAGCTAATTATGTAATAAAAGCGTCAATTAAGTGCTACTTAAATTCAATCCATTTTTAGGTGAGGTTAAATTAATACTTAAATAAATAATGCAGGACATTTCACATTGCCATATAGCCACAATGTAAGCAGAGCTTGTGTTATGATGAGCTTAGATATGCACATATTTGACAACCCCCATAGCTCAGTTTCTCTGATAGCCAGCTGAAATGCAGGAGGAAGCAGGTCCCTGCTAGGGGAGAATTGTTTGGTTTATCTTCATACTGGCTTGTGCCCGCCGCTTCGCATGCATTGTACCCGGATAAAAAGTAGCCTACATTTGCAAAATTTCAGCTCAATATGATGCTAGTTTTAGCATGAAGAGGTTAAAAATCTCCATACATCTTTGTATCGAGATTTTTAACCTCTTCATGCATTCAACTTTCGGCTTTATAATTTATTAGTATAATATTAGTGAGATGAGATTTATAATATTAATGAGATGACATATGCTAGTTTTAGCGTGAAGAGGTAAAAAACCTCCATACAAAGAAACTTTCGGCTTTATAATTTATTAGTATAATTAGTATAATATTAGTGAGATGAGATTTATAATATTAATGAGATGTCATCGTCATCAACCTAGTGCCTGTTTTTTTTTTTTATTTATCATATGGGGCCTAGTTAAGTTACTTTGTAATTTTCTTATAACACCTAGAAATAAAATGATTTATTATTATTATATATTTGTCTTGGGTGTTTACTATGTATAATTAGTATGAATACCAAAAAAAATATTATATTCTATGAACTTAGTTTGGGAATTCCAGCATTATTTATCTACTTCATTAGAATCAGGCTGCAACTTTAATAAATAAAATAAATAAATAATGCGGGACAAATCACACAGCATCATCTAGCCCTAATGTTTTTTTATTACCCCTCCAGGGTGGTAGAAGGAGACAACAGCATGCTTCTGTCAGGAGTCGTCAGCTCCACCTCGGAGATCAACTCGACCAGCCTGTCCACAAAGACCACACTCAACTTCAGCAATCGCAGCATCATTCTCAACTTCAAGGGAGCCGGTGGATACTGGTTCTTTGGTAAGCTCTGCTAGCTGCTGCCCATGGTTTTGCCTGCGTTTTTAGGGCTCTGCACCCAAAGGGTGAAAACGGCACTGGAGAATGTCTTTCTGTTGCTCCGTCAGATCAAGAAAGGATGCATCGGCATAATCTAGGATAGGAAGACGAAGTGATCTGATTTCAGTAAGTTGAGGTCCCCATGATAGATTTCTATCAATGAGGACGCCTACATTTTTCACCGATTTGCTCTGCATTATGTGAGCGCCGTCGAATAATACAGCAGGAAGACCACTCCAGTCAATTCGGGATATCATTCGCAAGCCTCCAACGACTATAACTTGGGTTTTATTTCATCATCATCATTCCTGTCTTCCGGACCCCTTCGGGGGTCACCCTTATACCGTAGGCCTTGCTCCAGTCCAATATTCGTCTCAGGTGTTGATGGTCTCAATAGCATCGGACAGATGGTCTGCGGAGGTCTGTGTATAAATCTGGAGATCGTCTGCATAGTGGTGGTACGATGAAATTAGTTGATGGGATATTGAATTAATGAAGATGGCGAAAAGAAGAGGGGCTAAAGCGCCACCCTGAGGGACGCCTGCAGATATGTCGCTTTGGGTACCTACTAAACCTTTAAAACGAAAAAAAGCCTCTTTGTTTGAAGCCGCATTTATTGAGGGCGCTCCACATTCTCACGAGACATTCACGCGAGAATCTCCGGAGATTCTCAGCGAGAACTGTAGCGAGAACTTCTTTGGGTACACACTCACAAAGTTCTCAAATAGTTCTCACTACAGTTCTCGCGCTCGATGACGATGGACGCCGAAGTAACCGCTGCGACAAGTTTATTGTTATGCGCATTCGCATATTATAATTATGCGTATGCTAAAGAGAAAAAAGGTATTAAAAAGAAGTGGCGAAAAAGCTCATATTGACGCTACGCGGTACACAATATACAACCGTTCAAGTCGGCGACTCGCGCGCTACTGAGAAACATGCGAGTGTGGAGTCAATACACGTTCTCGCCTGTTCTCACGTTCTCGCGCTCCTTTTGTCTCGCGCCAAAAAACCGACAAAAAGTGGAGAAAAGCCGGAGAACAACGCGAGAACTTGAGAAGAATACGCGAATCGCTTCCACATTCACGTTTCTCGCATGTTTCTCGCGAGATTCTCTTGAGAATGTGGAGCGCTCTTTGAACAGGTTGTTTTCTTTATTCCAGAGTCCGTTACCGTGAACCCGGGTACGGCCGACGCGCTGGACCTCAGCCCCGACACGGAGGTGTATGCCCTCGACAGCTTCGCTTACCGCTGCGCCGAGAACGTCACGTTCAGCAACGGTAACTCCAGCAGCGTGCACACCTCCATCCGCTTTGAGAACATCAAGGTGAGTCGAAGGAAATAATAATGTAAGAGGGAAGACGTTCGGTGAAGCTACTACCAACTACATCGCGCGCGGGATGACGCTCGCTGAAGCTAATCGATTCGATGGCGGGATTGTCATGGTACTGCGCCGAGAACTTTACGTTCAGCAACGGTAACTCCAGCAGCGTGCATACCTCCATCCGCTTTGAGAACATCAAGGTGAGTCGAAGGAAATAATAATGTAAGAGGGAAGACGTTCGGTGAAGCTACTACCAACTTGATCGCGCGCGGGATGACGCTCGCTGAAGCTAATCGATTTGTTGGCGGGATTGTCATGGTACTGCGCCGAGAACGTCACGTTCAGCAACGGTAACTCCAGCAGCGTGCACACCTCCATCCGCTTTGAGAACATCAAGGTGAGTCGAAGGAAATAATAATGTAAGAGGGAAGACGTTCGGTGAAGCTACTACCAACTTGATCGCGCGCGGGATGACGCTCGCTGAAGCTAATCGATTTGATGGCGGGATTGTCATGGTACTGCGCCGAGAACGTCACGTTCAGCAACGGTAACTCCAGCAGCGTGCACACCTCCATCCGCTTTGAGAACATCAAGGTGAGTCGAAGGAAATAATAATGTAAAAGGGATGACGTTCGGTGAAGCTACTACCAACTTGATCGCGCGCGGGATGACGCTCGCTGAAGCTAATCGATTTGATGGCGGGATTGTCATGGTACTGCGCCGAGAACTTTACGTTCAGCAACGGCAACTCCAGCAGCGTGCATATCTACATCCACTTTGAGTACATCAAGGTGAGTCGGTGGAATCCATCGAGAATAAACATGTAAGAGGGAAGACGTTCCATGAAGCTATTAGCAACACGATCACGCGCGGTATAAAGCTCGATTCGAAGCCCTTTTCTTTTCGCTTTTCCTTGAAATGTTCTACCTAAGTGTGGTTTAACGGAGGTATCCCTTGGCAGATTCTTACTGCATCCACGCGCATGAGAGGCAACATTCTACTGCGCTTAATATTAAGACAAATATTGTAACAATGTACTACCCTCACTTGTAAAAAAAGTTATCTGAAGCGAACAAATTCAATTTGTTCTTTATTCAACCTAAATGTGTCTTGTTCTTCTTATGTAAATTGACTATTGTATGTACCTTTATGCTCTATTGAATAAAAACTTATTGACCTGGACTTTGCCGGCAACCTTCAGCATTTTTTTAACACATTATTAATTCATTTCAGGTCCAAGCTCAATTCGCGCACACGAACGAGACATCGCCTCTCGTGTTCGGAGACTCCTTCAACTGCGTTGGTTTCTTCTCAGCACCGATCTGGTCCGGTCTCTTTGTGGTCTTCATCCTTCTGGCCATCATGTTCTACGGAGTCATCATGATGTTGGACATGAAGACAATGGATAGGTTTGATGACCCGAAGGGCAAGACAATCAATATCAACGCGGAATAAGTTTCAAGATTTGTCCCAGATTATGCTTTTAGTGCGATGAGAATTATAAAAAAAATGTTATGAAAAATAAGTTAGAAAACTTCTGGGACAACTTATAAAGCTGAAGATTGAAGTATTTGTACAAGATTGTAAGATTGAGGAGCTAAAAATATAAGAATACATGAGAATTATAGGAGTTACTTGAAAAAACTAGAAAAGTAAGCTTTACAGACACATGCTAGTTTATAATTGTTGTTATAAATCAAGTTATAAAAAAGAAATGTCATAAAATGTAGATTACAGAAGTTGGTGCGTTAATTCACTGTTGGGTACAAGACAATACAAGCTCAAATAATAGAAATAATATTCATAATACTTCCTTTTCATAATTATATTATAATTTTCTAGTAGACTTGATAAATTCGTGCCTAATCCAACATGGCCTTACATAATGATAAGCTTTATATTATAGGAAGAAAGAAGGACATTGATTTTATGGAATAGTAATCAAAGTAAAGATGTAGATTTCTTCTAAGGCAATAAATACTTAAAAATGCTTTAGAAATGTTATCTCACAGCTTTTAAGAGTTTAGTGTTATAAACGATAACTTTGAACTGTGCCTCTTTAAAACTATTGTCTATGCTTTAATATTATATGTCACAGAATATATTTTATTTTTGTCTATGAAACTATATAAAAAATAACCTAAAACTGTATGTATTTGCAGTACAGAGTCCCTATTTGCTGGCGCCTTATTTACGTATGAAAGCTATATTAGTAAATATCGTTATAAGAGTAGCGGAACATTTTAGTAGGTGGGTTTGATGGTTTTCAAAGTCATAAAAAAATGTATTTCTTTACTGGAAATAGTTGTTTGCTGCCATCAGAAATAAACTTTGAAGTTGTGATGGTGGTTCAGATAGATTTTAAAGATTACCTATTCTGCATATTTTATGCACCTATATTACAATGTTATTTCTGAAATCTTCCAGTAATAAATCTGACCGACGGTATATAAGAGCATAGCTTGATCCTATTATTAATTCTCTACTAGTAAATGAATAACACGCCCAAAGTATATATTTAAATAGCTTTGTGAAATTGAAACTTCCAACAATATATGAGCTTGAATTTAAAGCATAGTTTTGATGAGAATTGTATAAAAAGTCCCTCCATTCTAGTGCCAATTTCTGCTAGTTTGAGGAAATTCGATACATAGGTTTTTCAAAACTGAAGTATTTTTGAAGGATCTTTCATTATTATATAAGTTTAAAGTGAAATTTTTACAATGCATTTTTCTTTTGTATTATCTTTTTGTGTATTTCTTGGTGTTTTTATTGATTTTGTTTTTGTTCTGAAGTATTAAAACAGTGAATTATTTTTTGTTATTTATTTTTATTTTTCCTAAGTTTTTATCTCAAACCTAACTATGTATGGTTCCTAAGATGCTGATATACTTATAAAGTAGGTCTACTGGTATTTTATTTAGTTAATTAATAAAACGCTTGTAACTGAATTTTTGTTTTTAAGTATGTACATACTGTACTGATAGACTTATGTACTGTTTATATTCTAGCAAGATATTCAAATACGTAAATCAATTTTAAATAATGCTACATTTCACACAGTATTAGGTATTTAAGCAGAGCTCGTGTTATGGTTACCAGAGGATCGATTAAATAATTAAATGCATTTTTTATTGTAAACTAGTTGTCCTGGCGAACTTTGTAAACAGACACTGAGGCCGTCGAAACATTTGAGAGGGAAAGGTCCGTACTATCCTTTTGGATAACTACAAAGAGTACTTTATCTAGTCGAAGGTCAAAACCCAACATCTCAAGAATTTGAAGAAAAAAACTTATTTCATTAAAAGCGATACTTATACGTACTTTATAACCACCGACAAAAAAGAGGGGTGTTATAAGTTTAACCGCTGTCTGTGTGTCTGTCTGTGGCACCCTAGCTCTTAAACAAGTGGAACGATTTGCATGCAGTTTTTTTTTTATTTAAAATCAGGTTTTCCGGCTGTTCATAAACATGTTTTATCAAAATCGGTTAAGAAATTTACAAGATATGGAGGGTGAATAATCGAATGTTTCTAGATATACCCGAGTTTGGTAGTATCAAATGAAAGAAAATGATGTGTAGAATGCAAAACTGAAAGTTATTTAGGGTTACTTAACATTTATAAACACACACTAGTAACCTACGGATCTAGAATCTAGATGGAGTGTTACAACACTCTTTGTTTTTCATCTAGTTTGAAAAATTGTCAGAGGGAAAAGTTCCGCTATCGGACCAAAGATGGCGTAAAAAATACTCGTATATGGCCCTCTGAAGAATACCTATTTTGCTCTTTACCGGTTTTTTACGGGTGTGCGTAATCCGCATTAAATACATGATCCGCGCTCGGCTGGTGGCATGGTGTGTCATTACTGTTTTTGTCTAATAGAGGTTCTCTTTTAAAAGTTTTTAGTCATTAGAAAAATAGTTTCATACCATGGCACCTAAAATGGAATATTTATTTTGCTTTTTTATCCGTCATTTTCCAAAAACTGGAATTCATCGGCTTTTTTCACTGCACTAGTAGAACTGTCAACGTCAAAACTGTCAAATAATAATGTTACCACCTCAAAACTATTAGTGCCATATATAGCTTTATTGTGGCATTTGAACTTCGACTACGTAGTTTTTTAACGAAAGATAATATAATCGAACGTTCTCATGATTTTTGTTTTTTATACATCTCTAAATTAAATATAAATATTTAGGAAAGTACATCAAAATTAGTTATTTCAGGTTGTTCTCGTGGAAAATGTATGATGACCTAAAAATATTTAATCAGATGCTTATGTAGTTAGTTTGATTCATTGGACTTAATTGCTATCAATTTACCCTAACCCAAAACAATAAACTAATGAATAACAACAAAGTATTTTACGGAGACTTAAGTACATGATGATAATAATTTAGAAACATATATTTTAGTTTTGGACAGACTTTTTTTTTACAATGTGGCACTAAAATGTATAAAGAGCTGGCAGCACTCGCAACAATGCTCGGAATCGTACCATTCTTTTCCTAATTACTTTTACTCAATTTACTTGAAATTACGTAAATATAGTGCATTCATATCCATTTAATTGCGTACAATAAATCTGGTACACTTTACTCCTATAATAATTCATAAAATGCGTGAATTTTGTTAGAGCAACTTCAATAAATGTGTTTTTACGTTTGTGTTTGGAACACCGTAAGTCAGTGACCATCTTGAGATATATGGCGTTGGTATGATCATTAGGGAGCGACGGACCTGACACAGGTATGTAAAAAACCTGCTACTTGTAATGTGAAATGCAATGTTATGTTCTCAATGGCCATGATGATGATGATGATGGTGTCCTGTTATCCCATATCAGGGACATAGCTCTCTGAAGGGATTTCCAGTTAGGACGATCTTGCGCGGCAACCTGAAATTCTATCCAGCTGAGGCCAGTTGATGCAGCCTCTTTAACCACTGTGTGCCTCCAGGTGGAAGGCATGTATTGAGGCCATCATTATAAAGCAGACTTAGGGTTTAGGACTCCCCTAGTTAGTTCCAGAGCCAGAGTTGTGTTAGCCGAGTGGTAAGTACCCCTGACTTTCAATCAGAAGGTTGTGGATTCGATACTGGCCATGCATCTATGGATTTATCTTTCATGAAAAATGTATGTGCTGACACATGCTTTGACGGTGAAGGAAACATTCTGAGGAAACCCGCAGTTTAGTTAGCTTCAGACATATTGATCTGCGCTTTCCTCTGACTAATAGCTGACTAAGCTGAGAGGATGGTATAGGTGCTGGGCAAGCCTAATCTCCATCTAACTGTAGTGTACAGCATGATTACCAGTTGCTGACCCTGGTCATACCTGGTTTACATAGCTCTGAAGGGATTTTTTACAGGGCCTGGTTTACATATAATAGATGCAGGCATCTATTATATGTAAACATCTATAGATGCAGCAGCAAAAATAAAATATACCAGGACTAAATATACACACAGTGGAAAATACAATTTCAAATGGCTACATCACTCTAATTCTGGTGGGGGATAACAGATCTTTGTGGTAGTGCAGTAACACATGCTCCACAGTCTCCTCCTTCTCAAGACACCTGTGGCACAGTCCACTGTCTGTGGCCCCTGCCTTGAGGAGATGGTGGTTGAGATAAATAAATAAATTAATAATAAATAATGCTCGACAAATCACACAGCATCATCTAGCCCCAAGCTAAGCAGAGCTTGTGTTATGGGTACTAGATGACTGATATACTTAATACATTATACTACATAGATAGATATTTTTATAATATATAGAAAAACACCCAGAACAAATATCTGCAGATCGTACAGACATTTGTCCCGAGGCGGGAATCGAACCCGCAACCTCTTGCGTCGCAGGCGGACCTTCGCCCGCTGCGCCACTGAGGTCGTCAAATTGCAATGTCCTGTGATGATACCTACCATCATCTTTTTTGTAGGTCTTGTCTTGTCATATTAATCAAAGAGCTGTATAGTTGATAATGATTATCTCTACCATTACTACTTTCTTTCTTTATAATAAACAGGTTATTATAAAGAACATGTAGCATGCCGATGGATGCTTTGGTAAGTGGTAAGACCCATTAGGTCTCTAGTACCTTTTTTTATAAAAACAAATGACGAGACAAGCCCAAGGCCCACCTCCAGGTCTACCATGAGTTTTCACAATCTATACTCGCTAGCGACTGTAGTTAAATAAATGGATAGTTTGGTATTAAAATATGCAGTAAACTATACTACAGTGACTGTAGTTTGGGCTTCATTTGCTTAGAATTTGTTACCATGAGTTATAAATCTGACAGATGTCATAGTAACATACTATTACTACTGTAGTGACGGCAGGCGATCTAACAGGGACAACTCATGGTAGACACACTGACTTAAAGCGGTAACCTCTAACTATAACAATTGCAGTGTTGCGGTGATCATGTTCACACAGCATGTGACCAAGGCTGCATTGCATTGCACCTGCCACCCTGAGACAGAGTTGTAAGGTCTCATGTGCGAGTCATTTCACCGGCCCCTTCACTTCCAACCGGAACTCTACAAAAAGTTCTACTACTAGTAGGTATAGTTCGCGCAAAACTTCTTGAGCTCTGTGAAGTTAGCTTCAGTGACTGCGCAGTACACAGTTTTTAGGGCGTTGAGGGGAAGGAATGATAAAAGGGGTTCGAGAGGGGCTCAGTCTGTGAAATTAGGGTTGCCAGCGCGAGTTTTGGTGTATTTTCGTTTTATTTAGCACACACTTTACTATGCATTTATTTATTTTTCAATTATTAAAACAAACATATTTAAAACTCAATTATTATATTAAATTAAGGATTAATAAAAACTTAAATGCTAGAACGTATTCACCTTTATTATCGCAGGAAGCCAATTTTTTAATACAAAATTTCGACTATGTGGCAAGATTATTTATAACCTAGTTGGCAATATTGAATGAACATGTCAACATGCGCAACTTTTCATTTGCCGCAACGTTCACAGAGCTCAAGAAGTATTGCGCGAACTCTACTTCCTTTTCTTTTATATTCCTTTTATACTCTCCTATTAGTATAAGAGAGTATTAAATGATTGAAGCATAATATTATGTGTATCTTAAACTAGCCGCATTTAGCGGTTTCACCCGCGTAGTTCCCGTTCCCGTGGGAATACGGGAATAAAATAAAGCCTATGTTACTCGGGGATATTGTAGCATTTATTTTATTTATTTAATTCTTTATTGCACACAATTTACAAAAAAAAGTATACAAATGGTGGGCATAATGCCGAAGGCATTATCTACCTGCCAACCAAAAAGGTCGAAGACAGAAAGACAGGCGTGCTAACATACACAAAAGAAAAAAAAAAATATAAAACTTATTCAACTAAAAACACACTTTTAATAATAACTATATACCATAATAAATATAAATAAATACATAAAAGCTAGTAAATATATAGATAAGTATAATATTATAATGTCATAAATAGATTAAGGTAGGAACTACATCATTAATTGCTAGATAAAAGAAAAAGTTTATAGAGATTTAAAAAAGTGCCGGTGAGTGAGCTTTTTAAAACAGTCCTTGGAGTCAACTTTCCTTATATAATACGGTAGGGAATTCCAGAGTCTAACAGCTGCGATTGAAAAAGACCTATCACAGAAAGATGTTCTGTGAGCCGGGATTTCAAGAACAAGATTGCTGGTTGATCTGAGTGACCTGTCGTGCGAGTCAGTCAAGAATTTAAAGCGATTTTTTAGATAGACAGGGGCGGAAGGATCTTTCAAGATAGAAAATAGGAGACAAAGAGCTCTACGGTTCCTACGCTCACGAATGGGCAGCCACTCAAGCTTGGCTCGGTATTCGCTTATGTGGTCGTATTTGCGAAGGCAGAAAATGAAGCGAATGCCAGTGTTAAGCAGGCGGTCCAGCTTGTTTAGCAAGTCCTGATTGAGGTCGATAAAAACTACATCCGCATAGTCAATGATTGGCAAAAGGAGAGCATTGACAAGAGTGATTTTAGTAGAGGTTGGAAGAAAATTTTTTAGGCGTATAATCGAGTGGAGGGTAGCATAGAATTTTCGAGAAATTTCCTTTACATGTGGTATCCAACTTAGTGTGGAGTCGATAATAATACCAAGATTTTTGACTGTAGGAGAGAATGGGATTATATGTCTGTTGTAATAAAGTTGGGGAAGCACATCAAAGGAATCGATTTTAGCGAGCTGTCGAGAACTACCGATTATAATAGCCTGACATTTATCTGGATTAACCGTAATACCAAACATACTGGACCAGGCCTGCAACCGGGAAAGATCATTGTTAACAGAAAGAATAGCGTTATTTAGGTCATTGTAAGAAGCAGGGAAATATAATTGGAGGTCATCAGCATACATATGATATTGGCAGAGGAGGTGTGGCGAGAGTAAATTAATAAAAAGGGAAAACAAAAGAGGTGATAAAATTCCCCCCTGCGGGACTCCAGTTGCGATGTCTGTCCACTCTGAGAACTCTTGACCATGTCGAGTTCTTTGACTACGTCCTGTAAGATATGAGGTAAACCAGTCCACAACAGACTGAGAAAGACCAAGCCTAGGAAGAGTTGCGAGTAAAAGGTCAAGATCGACTGCGTTAAACGCGTTACTAAAGTCTATAAGAACTAGCACTGTTAAGTAACCATTTTCCATGTTAGTACGCAAATCTTCTGTCACATTCAAAAGAGCGGATGCCGTACTATGTCCTTTCCTAAAGCCGGATTGAAAGGGGTTGAAAAGGTGATTATGTGTCAAAAACTCAGTTAGCTGAGCATGCGCTACTGATTCGATAATTTTTGAGAAAAAAGGAAGAATAGAAATTGGACGATAATGTTTTAACATGGAAGGGATAGACACTTTGGGTAGAGGGATGACATGGGCTTTACGCCATTGATCAGGAAACTGAGAATGAGAAAGAGAGAAATTTACAATGTGAGTTATAGTTGGTAGAATATATTTTAAAATAGGTGAAATCATGATGCGACCAATTTCATCGCTACCTACGGCCTTGGACTTAAGAGATAATATTATCTTCCAGATTCTAACCTGACTTACTTGAGCGAAAGAGAATGGCTCTAAAGCTGGTGATGGGATATTTAAGATTTGTTTTAATGCTGCCGACTTGGTATGTGGACTTAATATTTCACACGAAGAGAAATGGGTGTTTAAAGTATTTAAATCAAAACAGGGCTTAGAAACATTTGTATGAGATTTTCCTATGCCAAGTGAGCGCAAAAATCTCCAGAGACCTGCTGGCGTAGCAAGATGAATTTGCTCTGCGATATGTCGTTTTTTTGCATTCCGGACAATAAGGTTACATCTATTTCTGCTTTTTTTATAAATTGCCCAGTATTCATCGCACCGGTGACGCTTAAACCTACGAAAATCACGATCCCGCTTCGCCATGGCCTTACGGATGGCATCCGTTAACCAGGGTGATGGTGAATGCTTTATCTTTACAGGGCGAATAGGGGCGTGACGATCAAATAGGCCAATTATATTTGAATTAAGAAACTGAACTTTGTCCTCTAATGAATCAAGCATCTCGACATCGTTCCAACATACATACGATGCATCCTCAGCCATTTTGGATGTATCTAATCTAGAAAAGTTGCGTTGGTTAATAGTTATTGGCTTTGGTTTGGGCACCTTAATTTTGTATGACAAATAAATCAGATCATGATGTGAGAAACCTGGTGCAGAGAGTTGTCCATAATTGTCTACAAGGTCACTATCGGAAACTATGATCAAATCGAGGACCGTGTCACTGGTGGATGAGTGATGTGTAGGCTCAGAATTAATTACATTAAGATTGACGGATTCAATTATGTTACAGAGAGTCATTGCTTTAGGGTTGGTCTTAAGACAGGTGTTAAAGTCGCCCATGATGATCGTGTGAGTGTAGTCTGATGTAAGGTTTTCTAAAACTGACTCAAGTTTGGAAAGATAATTATTAGAGGTTGTGATATTGGGGGGACAATAAATCACCCCCAAAAGAAATTTAATTCCAATATCAACTTCTATGAACAGATGTTCAGGAGAAGCACTATATGGAGACGGAGATGCACTAACTACCTTATAACTAATATTACTTTTAAGATAAATTGCCACGCCGCCACCCCCCTTGCCAACTCGGTCGTTGCGTATGAGAATATAACCAGGTATAGGAAAAAAAGGGGATGGGAGAGAGGGTTTCAGGAAGGTTTCAGATACAAGGACCGCATGAATGATTCCAGACTCAAACGACTCAATAAGATCTGAAATGTGTCCTGGGATGCTCTGGGCATTGATATGGCACACATTAAATGTTTTGTGACATTGGCTATAAACATTTACCAGTAATTCACCTAATGATGGAACATGGTTATCATCACTGCTTATACTTGCAAAAGAAATTTCAGAATCTGACTCGGCTGTTAAAAAAGACTCACTCTCATCACTAGCAGACATTATGAAGTTAATAATAATAAATAAAATACTATAAGATGTCAATAAATAATAATAATAATATACAATGCAATATAAATGTACTTATGTAAGTACTGAAATAAGAATTAAAAAAAAAAACACTTAAAATAATACCTTAATAATTTTGGTAGTTATAAATATTACCAAAATATGCAAATAATAATATTGCAAATACCTGCCGGCTACAGACAGAAGGAAAACCGGTATAATTACTACATAAACCAAAACATTCTTCCACATAATCGTGGCAAAGAACAGCACCAATAAAGAGATATTTTTATCCTACTCTTAATTATTGAACTAAATACTCCGACCAAAATTTACAGCAAACACATAATAAATAAAAAACGCACCAATAAATACCTACCCAGATTAAGTGAAATTACAAAAGTTTGTGTAATGGTTATAGTAAGAATTAATTTATGAAAACAATTACTATCCTGCGTGGAATGAAACGTATTTTAGACAGTCGTTCAGTGAATGAAAGTGACAGCGATCAAAGCAAAAATAAAATCTGTCAAAGTCATACAAATCATCTCAGACAGGAGTCAACCAAACGTCACAACAAAGCATGATCAACTATATCAAAATACATTTGTTATTTCTCATGAGGGTGGCCGCTTGCGCATAACTTTTTTCTGTCCATAGTACAATCCAAATAGTGCACAGCGAGATCAAAGTCCATCAAATCGGTGGTCGTGCAGTGGCGGGGATAATTATTTGTTGATTCTTGACCTAGTGGTGACGGGAGCGTTTCTGCGAGTATGTGGGGGCTCAGATAATGCCGGGACGGCTTGCTTGGGGTTCGGCTTGGAACGAGCCCGAGCAGCCACCTGGGAGCTGCCGCTGCCGCCGCCAATGACCTCCGTAGGGAACTTCAAGATGATTTTTTCCAGATCCAGCGCCGAAGAGATTTTAATACGAGTGTTATCTGGCGTTTTAACAAACACGGCTCCATTACTTGTCCAGCAGCTCGTGATTCCGAAATGCCGTCTCGCCGTCAGGAACATCTCGTGTCTAATCTTAGTGAGAAACTCACCTAGAACAGTAGAACTAGACTTTAAAGCCCGCTTCAAGCTCCAAACTTTATTTCTTACACCTATGTCAGTGAAGCGGACAATCATGGGGCGAGCTCTCTGATCACTTTTGGCTCCCAGTCGGTGACATAGATAAATTGAAGAAGCTTGAAAGTTTTTCATATTCATTCTAGACTGTATTATGTTGGCTATTGTGTTAGTGCAGTCTTCATCATCCTTCTCTTGAAGACCATGGAACAGCAGTGCATTGTGACGGGATTGGTTGTCTAAGTCATCCATGTGAGTGGTAAGTGAGTCAATTTGTGTGCGTAATAACTTGAACATATCAACTACAAATTGCCTGAACTCACTAAATTCCTGTGCCAGAGTTTCCTGATTCACTTTACTCACGGAGCTAGATGAAGGCTGCAACATTCTCTCGAAATGGGTCATCCTGGTACCAAGGCTTGCTTCCAGTTGCTTTTGAGTTTCCAATATCTCTTGTAGGGTGGGCATTGTCATAAAATACCAGTAAAATGTTTTGTTTAGAGATAGCACTGATAGGTTATGCCAGCAAGTAAATGCAAAAAACCAGTTTATTGCATGTGAAAAGTATGGGATTGATTGAGTATCAATAAACACTTCCCTGCAGAATGGTGATGCACACTTTTCACATATAAATATGCTTTAAATATTATAAATAATGAATTAATTTATGAGAATTATAATAAGTGATGTTAGCAGTAGCTACGCCTACCCGCTTTTTTTTTCAAGTTCCATTGTAATGGTGAAAGAATTTTTTTAATCGGTCCAGTAGTTTCGGAGCCTATTCAATGCATACAACAAACAAACAATCAAATCTTTCCTCTTTATTATTAGTGTAGAAGTAGACAAGGAATCCTCCTTGTTACCAAGATGCTGGCAGAAACCCCTCCATCATTTCACCTACATTGGGTGCAATTGGAATGGATTTAAATGCAAGCAAACATTATTAAGTTTGTAAGCGCCGTGGGGTGCCGGCAGTAGAATGTTACCCTTCCTTTCATGCCCGTGGATGCAGTAAGAGCCTGCTAAGGGACACCTCCGGAAGATGGGCAGCAGCGTCTTCCCGTGTATCAACATCCGTACTGCGCTCGCCAACCCGCCTGCCAAGCGTGGTGAGTATGGCAACTACCCCTCATGGAGATCCATGAGGGAGGCCTGTGTTCATCAGTGGACGTTTTATGGCTGAAATGATGATGAAATATGCCAAAATCGCTACAATATTTGAGAAGTTCCTTCGATTCCTCATGGAACCCATCATCAGAACCTGAGTTTTGAAAAATGGGACCTAATTGAAATAGACATCCAATATAAAATCAAAAAGAATTTTACCAATCGTTTATAAACGACAAGGTTCTGAGGTAACAATAATTCGTCGTAGTCGTAGAACAAAGACGGATCTGATATTTCATAACTTAACAGTAGAGCATTTTATAATTTCTAAAAGAGATTCCATGACATATCATGAAAATGGCTTTCCCTATCAATTCAATTCGGTTTTAGGAATGTTTACAGTAAAATAAAATAAAAAACTGTATAAATCGTTTATCTATAGGTTTAAAAGCACAATGGTGACAAAAAAATAAAATTGAAAAAATCAGATCCGTCTTTGTTCTACGACTACGACGAATTAAATAAAATAAAGTACCGGACGACTTCAGAACCTCCTCCTTTTTTGAGGTCGGTTGAAAATTCACGGATGACGACATCGGAAGATGGCTCAGACAGTATATCGCTATCCTCTAATCACCATACTTACCTACAGACCATCATCATCATCATCATTACCTACACATCATCATCATCATCATTATTAGGGTCATTAAAATGAAATAAAATGTTATGAAATAATTGTAACGCTTTCTACTGGAGTCCCTCGAGGCTTAACTATGCCAGTTGTGGTCATATAATTAGGAGCGATTTGAAGTTCCAGAATGTTTTATCTAAATATATCATATCATTTATTCATAAAACAATTTTACAATCGTATTTGAATTATATTACATAAAAATAAAGTCGTAATACTACTAAATTAAAAAAAAATCCGTGCATTAATTAATAAATAAGAGACAGCTACTTTGACTTCTTTCCGTATTTTAAAAATTCCTCCACTGAGTAAGATGTTTCTTCCAATAGTATGTTTTTAAGTTTTGATTGAAATGTATGGGGACTCTCGATAACTTTTAATTCGGCAGGCAGTGAGTTAAAGAGTTTAACAGCTTGATATCTAGAGCCGTGCTTTGCATCTATAACTGAGGCTGTAGAGGCGCATTGAGATCCTTACGCCGTGTTTTTTATCTAGTTTCTCTACCTTCTAGGGATTCATGTCATATGTAGTTTTGAGTTCCTTTTAGGGTTGCGTATAACAACAGAAGTAACCCTAAAGGTTTCACTTGCCTTCTGCCTGCTTGTTTTCGACTACGAGAAACCATTAGATAAGTTTTGTAATCTGTGTCATAAATCCTAGAAAGCTGTATTTTTTTTTTATTTGAAGGACTGTCGCTTGGCTAAAGCTGTAATTTTGCATGAAAAATGTAATAATCACGCCGAGATAACGGTACGAAAAAGTTATTAAATTGGGGTATCTCAGATACACATTTTTTCGTATTTTTTTGTTGTTTCTCATAGTGTGGGGTATCGTTAAATAGTTTTTAGTAATGATAGCGGGTTTTATACCACAGATAGTATAATGCACTAGCACTTCACGTGTCCGCGTGAAACAGCAATCGTGCGCGAAAGAGCTAGCGTGCGAAGATGTTGGAGCGAAAAATTGTTTAATGATCGCGTGATTAACTCAATGAATCTAACTTCTGAACCTTCCTCTTGAAACACTATTCATCGATGAAAACTGCATCGAAATCCGTCGCGTAGTTCAGGAGATGAAAGCCAAACAGACGGTTGTGGGAAGCAACTCCAATTTATACTATGTAGAGATATAGAGATATGACGTACAATTTATATTTTGTATGATAATTGCCTTTGTTACATCTTCAGTTTATAGCCGTGTTGGCCGAGTGGTATGTACTCCCGACTTTCAATCCGAAGGTCGTGGGTTCGATACCGGCCGTGCACCAATGGATTTTTCTTTCTTGAAAAATGTATGTGCACACTTAACACGAGCTTTAACGGTGAAGGAAACATCGTGAGGAAACCCGCGGCTTAGCTTCAGACGTATTGACCTGTTCTTTCCTCTGAATAATAGCTGACTAAGCTGAGAGGATGGTATAGGTGCTGGGCAAGCCTTATCCATATAACCATGTCTCAGGCACTGCAGCGTCCCGTACAGCATGATTACCAGTTGCTGACGCTGTATAAATCATCTATAATAGATGCAAAGGCCTTACTTTTTTTTTACATCTTCACGCAAAAACTACCCTACGGATTGAGCTGAAACTTAGCACACGTAAAGTTGTAGACCCAGATTAACATTTAGGCTGCTTTTTGTTCCAAAAATAAGTTCCCACATGATAATATGACGTGACGAGCTCTGTGGCGCAGCGGGCGAAGGTCCGCCTGCGACGCAAGAGGTTGCGGGTTCGATTCCCGCCACGGGACATATGTCTGTACGATCTCTGCAGATATTTGTTCAGAGTGTTCTGGGTGTTTTTCTATATATAATAAAAAAAATATCTATCTAAGTATGTAGTATATTGTATTATGTATATCAGTCATCTAGTACCCATAACACAAGCTCTGCTTAGCTTGGGACTAGATGATGCTGTGCGATTTGAAAAAAAAAACTTTTTCTTTTTTATTATAATTTGTCTCTGTTACATCTTCAAGCAAAAGCTATCTTACGGATTGAGCTGAAACTTTGCACACGGAAAGATTTATGCTACCCAAATTTTTGTCCTTAAAATTTGTTTAAATAAGTAAGTTATTATGACGTTATAAATTCGGCTTTGTATTTTTTTTGTTACATTTTCACGCCAGAACTAGCTGAAATTTTGAACGTATACAGATGGTAACTGGGAATAACACATACACAGGCTAAAGTTTGTTATCCATATCATGTCAGATAAGGTTTGAAATATTTCATAGAAAAATTCTAGCTACCACGGCATCTGCCAAAGTTCCGTATTCAGATCCCGTCAGGCAGTTTGAGATGTGTCATAAAAAATTCCAGCTACCGCAGCGTCTGTCGGGGGTACCTTGATCATCTCCAGCCGCTATTTGAGAGATGAGTCATAAACATTTTTCAGCTTTCGCACCCTATGACAAGGTGCCTTATTCAGGTTACGTCGGGTAAAGTTTGAGGGATGAGTCGTGACAAAAATGTAACTACCGCAGTCTTCGCCAAACTTTCCTTACGTCAGGTACAGTTTCAAGCACAAGTCGTATCAAATTTCGGCTTCGGGCGGCAGTTTCTGCCAAAGTCCCCAGTCATGGATGCATGTCTGGAATTAAAAATAAGGCACTTCAACTTTACGCAGGCGAAACGGCGCCGGCGGGTACAAGACATTTTTACGCATAATAAGGTTATGTTTACGCATGTTTCAGATTTGCAGCAGTAATAAGAATGCAGACACAATAAGAAAAATCGAAATACCTTCAAAATGTCGCATAGGTCGTGGAAAATTGAGAAGACGGAGGCAAGTTTAACTAAACCGATTTAGACGAAACCGAAGTTTCCACCCACCGCCAGAAAACCCGCTTTGAAGTTATGGATTATGAACCAATTTGGGTGCGGTTTTACCGCATCCAAATTGGTTCACCCATATAAGAGCTATGGTGCCACATACAGACAAACACACATAAATAGTTGTCAAACTTAAGCCCTCTTTATGCGTTGAGTTAATAAATTATAAGCAAATAAACTTTAACAAACAAGCTTTTATTTAAACGTACTAATAATAATATTTTTTTTTCCTAAAAGCCACGGTTTCTGAGATATAACGATCAAAAAGTTGTAAGCGTCATTGTAACGCGCTATGTACACTATCTCAGTGGTGGAAACGTGTGCATATTATAACGCTTACAACTTTTTGAATCGTTATATCTCAGAGACAGCGAGGGATAGGGATGGTTGGAGTACTTTGAGGGAGACCTTTACCCAGCAGTGGGAAAGTATAGGTTTAAAAAAAATATCAGAAACGGTGGCTTTTAGGAAAAAAATATTGATAAGTACCTTTTTGTAGATAATTTTATGATCTACAATATTTGTCTAAGGTAATTTTGCGACAAAACTTACCGTTTTGAAGAAAATCGCGAAATACCCATTTTTTTTACTTTTGACCACGAGTAATTTTTTTCCATGTACCGGAACAATGGGGAATTTTGAAATGTTGTTTTTAATTATGTTTAAGTTTACTCATTTTCAGCTTGATAGGAATTTATCTAACTTCCAATGTCTGAATTGACCGGACTATTTTCCATAAAAGTTTAATGTCAACTTAAAATGTCTGGACAGGTGTCTCAGTCTGTTCATCTCATTCAACGCATCATTATTGCAAGGTAGTTTGGCGGTTATTTGGAACAGTCTAGCTCTTCTATATGTAGACCTTCAATGATGTTTTTACCCTACTTAAGGTCACGTACATTTTTAGAATTATTCTCAGCAAGCCCTTTCATTTGATACCTATATTGTAGGAGTACATGAAAAATAAGTACTCCGCTATCTTGGGTGTTCCGCCATGTTGGATTCAGAGTGTCGTCACATAGGTAGTTGACCATGCATTGTCATCCAAACAAAACGTACATACATACAAAATCTTCAGTTGGTTGAAGTTATCTGCTTCAAAATTGAGTTGCTATGATTCCACCCGAACAAACATATAAAATAAATAAAATTAATTTATTGGGAACAACTTAAATATTACAAATACATAATTATGAACGGTGATTATTGTAGATGTAAAGATACTGTGTCGCGATCATCAACGCCCTCTTTCATACAAATACAGGCGTGGAACTACGCCACTTATTAGATAAAAGATATACATACATACTACATGGCAAGTTAAACAAAAGTTTGTGAAAATCAATAACAATGAATGAATGAAAATGAAATTAATTTCATTTATTCATTCATAGGAAGCTAAGAAAGCAGAGTATGTGTTATAACCCGGCGCAATGGTTGAAAAAATAATACATTGTTTTTTGTTTATCATACATAGAAAAATACCCAAATATCTGCAGATAAAGCAAATATTATACACTTGTAAGCCGGGTGGGTATTATAGCTGCGCTAGAATCGTGCTAAATGTTCAGCATTATTTATTTACTAGCTACACTCCGCAGTTTCACCCGTGTAGTTCACGTTCCTGTGGGAATACGGGGGTAAAATATACTCAGGGATAATGTAGCATCTAATGGTGAAAGAATTTTGAAAATCGGTTCAGTAGTTTTTGAGTTTATTCGTTACTAACATACAACACAAAATACAAATCTCTCCTCTTTATAATATTAGTATTATTAGTATTAGGTAGTTATTTATGTAAAAATGTATTTCTTTACAGAACAATCAAGACTCGCTAGTACTCAAGCTAGGAGCAATAAAGAACCTATCCGTCACCAAGCAGAAACGCGAAGGTAGCCCAGCAGTGGACAAAAAACGGAAGAGACAGAAGACCGAAGATAACAAGAAAAAAGAATCCGCGAAAGACACTGATGCCAATCATGAAACAGAGAATTCTCGGAACGTTGACAGAAACAATACTTCTGAGAATGATAAAAATGAGAACCAAACGGACACAATCATTATAAAAGTCGAACGAGACCCGTTAGTCGATGACGAGCCCTACGGAGAGACCTATCTAGAAGAGGAAGCGGAACATTTAGAAGTGAGTCCAGTGATAGACACAACCGCTGACATATACTGCTGCGATGTCTGCTTGAAGCAGTTTGAAACGCGAAACAAGCTGGTCAGGCATATAATGCATGTACACAGAGGCAAACCATACACATGCCCTCAATGCAACAGGTCATACACCCAGATGGACAACCTGAAAAGGCATATGAGAACCCATACGGACGAAGTGCCATATGCTTGCCAGCTATGCGACAAAACGTTCACGCAGAAGGTGAACCTGCAAAGGCACGTGAAAAGTCACTCGGGCGAGAAACCGTTCCATTGCACCCAGTGCGATAAGACTTTTATGAGAAAATGCTACCTCGTAGGCCATATGAGAGTTCACACGGGTGAGAAGCCATTTACATGTCACGAGTGCAATAAGTCGTTTACGTCCGCGAGCAATTTAGTGCAGCATATGAAAGTTCACACGGGTGAGAAGCCGTACGCGTGCTATGAGTGCAACAAGACGTTTGCGTCCAACAGCAATTTGCTGCAGCACATACGCATTCACACGGGTGAGAAGCCGTTCTCTTGTGTTGTGTGCCCGAAGGCGTTCACCACTAGCAGCAACCTGATGCAACACACCAAAGTGCACACGGGTGAGAAGCCGCACGCCTGCTTCCAGTGCGACAAAGCGTTCACCACAAGCAGTAACCTGCTGCAGCATACTAAAGTCCACACGGGCGAGAAGCCATTCGCATGCACCGAGTGTCCGAAGAACTTTACAACTAGTAGTAATCTTTTGCAGCATATGAGGACTCATACGGGTGAGAAGCCCCATGTGTGCTACCAGTGCAACAAACAATTCACGACCAGCAGTAACTTATTGCAGCATACTAGAAGTCATACGGGTGAGAAGCCGCACGCATGCGATAAATGCCCTAAGACTTTCACGCAGAAGGGTAGTTTGCTGAAGCATATGAAGTCACATAGCGATTCAGATCCGTTTATGCAACCAGCTGACAGAAACAGTATGCCTCCCGTGGACGGAAACACTGTACCACCGGCTGACGGGAACAGTATGCCTCCGGCTGAGAGAAACACTATGCCACCAGCTGACAGAAACACTATGCCATCAGCTGACAGAAACATTATGTCTCCGGCTGATCGTAACGCGTTATTAGCTGAAGCTAATAATATAATACTGAACCGCCTCAGCTCTTTACCACAACTAAGGCCGACTTTAGAACCCAATCATTTAGCACAAGAACCCAATTCTAGCTCGGCATTCAGCGAGCCTAGCCGTCTACCGACTAATCTGTCTTTCACTCAGCCGATTCCACTTACGTCATCGGTTATCACAGAACCCAGCCATCATAGCACAGAACCCAGCCGTCATAGCACAGAACCCAGCCGTCATAACACAGAACCCATCCGTCATAACACAGAACCCATCCGTCATAACGCAGATTTGATCCGTCATAACACAGAACCCAGCCGTCATAACACAGAGCCTATCCGTCATAACGCAGATTTGATCCGTCATAACACGGAACTGATCCGTCATAACTTAGTAGAATCTATGCGTCATCACTCTGTAGAATCTATGCGTCATAACTCTGTAGAATCTACCCGTCATATCGCAGAAGCGAACCGTCATATTCCTTCGAGTCCGGTTATAACAGAGCATATTCCCCAAATTCCAACTCATCCCCTGGCTAGGGACGCTTATGATATAAACTCTTACCCAGCCATAGTTCGACCTCGGTGGATGCTATAAATAAATCATCCTATTAATAGATACTAAATGTCCGGGCTTTCGGAGCCTGTAAATTAAATTAAATTTATTTATTGATTCAGATAACACGATATATAGATTAGAGAAATTAACAGCTGGATGATAAATAAATAATGCTGGATTTTTAATCTAGCATCTTTTAGCCCCAAAAAAATATGTTATTGTTGGATAGTCCATTTGTCGAGGAAGGCTATTATAGGCTATAATAACATTACGCTTTGACCAATAGGAGCGGCCTATAGAATGTTGTAAAAACGGGGAAAATTTATCCATTTTGAGAGCATTCGTTGCGTACGCTGCGTGAACGGTTAAGGTTGCTATAAACATCTTTTATCATCTGCCACACATAAGAATGTGTGGAAGACGAAGTTACGCAGTTCAGGTAGAAATTTAAAATCATGTCATGGTCTTAGTAACATGAAACTGCCAGTTAGAGCAATTTAAATGTTATAACGCCTTTTATAGGATTAGTTATAATAATGTAAATAAATGTAGCAGTAAGTAATTGTAATATTAAATTCTACGCGGGAATTTCACCGCTTGTTGGTTTCTTAAGAAATATTAAACACAATTATAATTATTGTAGTAAACATATGCTTTTTACACGCTTTTACATGTAATACTGTTTTTTTATTTTATTATTGTTTTTTTTTCTAGTGATAACGTTGATGGGATTATGTAAAATGACTACGGTAGAGTTGCCAACAAGCAAGCTTAATTTTTATTAATTGGCAGAATTGTGTAAAACCGAACAAAAAAGCCATAAAAGTAGAAGTAAACTTTACTGAGAATTAAGCGCTAACTATGGGCCACTGTACAAATGAATAATCTCAATAATTATTTTAAATATCAAAAGCGAGGAATTTATCGAGTCAAAAATTAAAACATTATTTAGGTAATAGCAAAATAAGTAATATCTTTTGTTATTCGTGTCGTTATGACTGTTTTACAACAGCCGTGGTCGCGGCTAGACATTAGGAATAATTAAAGGTAGGTATCGCGATATTTAAAATGTATTGTGATCGCGAAAGTTTAGTATTTATATTCAATTTATCCTAACTATGCGAGCAAACATAGGGGCAAAATATATTAACATTAAATGATTACTGTACCTTAAATCTTACGTGATAAGTTAAAATTAATTACCTAATTAAGTTAAGTTGGTATGTTGTAACTTTAAAATATAAATATATGCAGTGAATTACATACCTATGCTCTTTTATTGTTTACTAGCTGTCCTGGCGAACTCCTTTACTACTACGTTTCTGTAATCTGTGCTACTACTACTAACATGAACCAAATAATCTTAAACACGATATAAGTATAGTCTAAGTGACATGATTATGTAGTAACATGGTACCTAAATCTAATTTTAAGAATATATCTCTAAAGAAAATAATTATATTAATAAGCTGCACAGTAAAATGAGTTTTCTCCTGTTTAAATATTTTTTCTTTTGCGCTTGAGTTATTCGATAGACTTGGAAGTTTTACACATTATTAACACCTTTAACGTTGTCCGTTTACATTTGTTTTTTTAAGTTTTAGAACCAGTCTCAAAGGCCTCAACGGAAGACCAGCGCAGGTTATCCCGTAACCTGCATATGCTGAGTTGGGACCATTTTGCAGCTTTTAGTATTTGATTTTTATTTTAAGGCTAAAATCCTCTTTGTGTGTTAGCTATAATGACCTCTTGTTTGTATTGCCTTTTAAAGTGTATTCTGTTATGTACTTATGTGTTTCTAAGTGGCAAATAAACGTTTTGTGATTTTGAAATAAATGGTCCATGCTTCTACATATACATAGATAATATACAACTCTCTACAATTATTTAGTAGTTTACTACGACTAAAATATAAAAATTAAGTTTAATCACACTAGAACATAAGTACCTTTAAACATTTGACAGCCAAAAAACGTCATCACATCCATATAAAATGAAAGTTGGGAACTTATAATTATTTACGTTTTATTATTTTTTCTGTAAATTTTACGGTGTTTATAATCCCTATAATGCTATGATATCCAAAGAATCTTAACCTGGGCTCAGACTAATCTAATTTTAACTAAACTAATTAATTAATGACTAATTTAATTTCTAAAGCATCGAAGATCATTGAAATCGGTCCAGCCGCATTAAGCCGGTTATAAGTGGTGTGACTAACACGACTCTCAGTATTTATAAGATTTTTTTTCTCTTTCTCTGAATATAGGCAATTATTACGAGAGAAACTAAAGAAGCGCTTAATCATTCCACATAAAAATTACAATATACTAATTAAAACAATAGGTACATTTCACTGATGTCTCCCCTAGCCATTGGACCTGCACCATTTTAGGTATTTAAATTGAATAAACTACATAAAATTAAAGTTCGCTTTAGATGACACCATAGAATGTGGCCACTCCTCTTGCACGTGGATTCAGTAAGAAAATGCCAAGAGATACCTCCGGAAGAGGGTCAGCAGTGTCTCCGTGTATCAACATCTCGTACTGCGCTCGCCAACCCGCCTGCCAAGTGGCAAGGTAAAAGTGGCAAGAAGCCCTCATGATCAGTACATAGTAGGTGTACATCAATGAGGGAGGCCTGTGTCCAGCAGTGGGCGTCCTACGTCTGTAGTAGAAGTTAGCTGGGACAGCTAGGTTTACATTAATAATCAAGTAAGCATGTTGGTTCATCATTCCAGCCGTAAAAAGTCCACTACTGAACAGGCCTCCCTCATGGATGTCCATGAGTAGTTGCCGTACTCACCACGCTTGGCAGGCGGGTTGGCGAGCGCAGTACGGGATGTTGATACACGGAAAGACGCTGCTGCCCATCTTCCGGAGGTATCCCTTAGCTCTTACTGCATCCACGGGCATGAGAGGAGGGGTAACATTCTACTGCCGGCACCCCACGGCATGTTGTTTATTAAAAGAAAACTAGTTGTGGGTTAGAGAACAATAATTTTTATTTCACTGAAAAATACAATCTACAGATAATAACTACTTAATGAATAGGTATACATTATTCGTATGTCTATCGTAAATACTATCAAAATGAAACAGCCTAATTTTGTACATGATGTTGGATCACAAATTCTAGGTACAGAAATTTATCTAAAATTAACATTAAAGTTGAAAAGTGGAGGATTTAGGTAATAAAAGAAATAACTTTAGACCTTTTATACTTAGTTAGATGCTCACTAGCTTTAATATAGAGGCTTCTAAATAAAATATTTCCGTTAAATTATAACAATGAAGTCATTCAGGTTAATCATTTCTTTGAAAATGAAGTCATTGACGGATTTTTGAAAATTTTTTTATGAAATAAGTTGAAAAATTTGTTAATTGCCAGTCCTGATTAATTTAATCGCAATTTATAAGTATGAGGGTATATGTTTTACATTACAGCGTTTTCCAGACAATACGAAATCCTAGTTAAATAACACAGTTTACAGCAAAAATATGAAATATGTAGAATAGATGTCATCAAGATTGTAGGATCGACAAGTTTAAGCATTAACATTTATTTCATCACTTCTGTTACAGACGCTAGATGTCATCTAGATGTTACAAGACCATCATATAATAAACAAGTTTAAGCACTAACAATTCTCTTAAAGATAATACACCATCTCAGAACATCAGCATCATAGATGTCATCTACAAGGTCTTCTGCAGATACTCGTCGAAGAGGTAGAGGGCCAGAGACAGGTCCTGGCCGCTGTTGGCTGTGATGAACTTCTTGAGGTCTGTGGTGTGCCCGGCCAAGTTCCTGATGGTCTTGGATTGGTCTTCGATGAACTCTTCCTCAAGGTATTGGGCAACCTGGTATGAGAATAACAAATTAATTAATTCTCTCTTAACGCACAATAGAGTAAGCCATGTATACTTCAATTTTCGTCTGTATCAGATCAATACCTATATTATGCATGTTTTTTTTTTATAATTTGTAAATACTTTCCATGTTTTGTAATTTTCATAGTGGTAAACTATGTCATCATCATCATTTCAGCCGTAGGACGTCCACTGCTGGACATAGGCCTCCCTCATGGATTTCCAGTTGTTGCGGTTGGAAGCGATCTGCATCCACCGTCGACCTGCGGTCTTCACCAGGTCATCATCCCATCTTGTTGGTGGACGTCCTACGCTGCGCTTGCCGGTCCGTGGCCTCCACTCGAGAACTTTTCGGCCCCATCGCCAACTGTTCTGCGAGCTACATGGCCTGCCTATTGCCACTTCAACGTGCTAATCCGTGATCCGAGTTCTTCTACGTATATCCTCATTTCTGATTCGATCCCGTAGAGCAGGGTTTCGCGAACCCCTAGGGGTTCGCCATACCACGGCAGGGGGTTCACGACAAGATTCACACTTGGTCATGATAAAAACTAAATACAGAAATCGACTTGATGCCGAGTCAGAATTAAGGTTAAAATTGTCCAAAATTACTCCTAAAATTGCCTCCATTTGTGACAAGAAACAAGCACACCCATTAATATCAATATAATATATTTCTTTTGGCACTTTATTTGTTACCTTTTATTGAAATAAAAACCTTATTTTCTTCAACAGTCAATTTTATTGCTTTCTTTGGAGGGTTAGGAGGGGGGGGGGGGGGGGGGGTTAATTAGTTAGTTATGGGGTTCGCTGTCACCTGGAAACTAATGCATAATTAAACAGGGGTACGTGGAGCCGAAAGTCTGAGAAACCCTGCCGTAGAGAAACCCCGAGCATAGCCCTCTCCATAGCTCGTTGAGCGACTCTGAGCCCATGTAAACTATGTAATATGTTGTAAAGGTTTTACGCAAAGAATCACTATCATATGGTCTACAGGTGTAGTTGCAGCTGCTGTGTCTCACCTCAGGGTCGTGCATCCTGTCTCATTCATCATCATTTCAGCCATAAAACGTCCACTGATGAACACAGGTATATAACACAGGTATTTGCCATTCTCACCACGCTTGGCAGGCGGGTTGGTGAGCGCAGTACGGGATGTTGGTACACTGATAGACGCTGCTGCCCATCTTCCGGAGGTATCCCTTATTTATTTATTTATTTATTTAAAAAGTCACACCAACAAAATGAACACTAAAATTAACAACTTAAGTATCTTACAATAATAAGAAACAAGCTTAGTATCATTTCAATTATAGGTGTAAACCACATACAAAGTTGATCGAATTCATTTGTTATTTTGATAATATTAAGAAAAAAAAATTAAGATTTTTTAAAGACAAAATTAAATTACTTAGCAGGATCTTACTGCATCCATGGGCATTCTACTGCCGGCACCCCACGGCGGAAAAAAGCCACATTTTTCCAAGTGTGGGGTGGATGCACCTTTAGGTAGTCGGTGCTCATATAAGACCCAAATTCATAATTTTTGAAGTTATTCTACTGAGATCGAGAAAGTACTACAGGTACACCGTGGAAGGCGTTGATAAGACCATCATACGGTCTACTATTAGGAGCTTTCCAAGAAGACCAATCAAGATTCTACTGGCTTATGATGAGAGCACGCGAGAAGACCGATGGTGGAAGACGCTGTAGCGTGCCGTCTTCTCAGAATCTCGATATTTTTCTGTGCGCAAATACTATCATGTGGTCCACTGGCTGTGGAGACACGGAGTCATCGAAAGCTGCAGTGTCTCACCTCAGGGTCGTGCAGATGCTCGCTGGTGCGGGTGGCCTCCTTGTGGATACGGAAGGCGCGCTCGGCGAGCTCCTTCTGCGTGTCCAGCGCCTTGGCGAGCGACTCCAGCTCGTGCAGTTCCGCCTGCAGTGTCTCACCTCAGGGTCGTGCAGATGCTCGCTGGTGCGGGTGACCTCCTTGTGGATGTGGAAGGCGCGCTCGGCGAGCTCCTTCTGCGTGTCCAGCGCCTTGGCGAGCGACTCCAGCTCGTGCAGTTCCGCGGTGTAGTTGCGGCTGCAGTGTCTCACCTCAGGGTCGTGCAGATGCTCGCTGGTGCGGGTGGCCTCCTTGTGGATGTGGAAGGCGCGCTCGGCGAGCTCCTTCTGCGTGTCCAGCGCCTTGGCGAGCGACTCCAGCTCGTGCAGTTCCGCGGTGTAGTTGCGGCTGCAGTGTCTCACCTCAGGGTCGTGCAGATGCTCGCTGGTGCGGGTGGCCTCCTTGTGGATGTGGAAGGCGCGCTCGGCGAGCTCCTTCTGCGTGTCCAGCGCCTTGGCGAGCGACTCCAGCTCGTGCAGTTCCGCGGTGTAGTTGCGGCTGCAGTGTCTCACCTCAGGGTCGTGCAGATGCTCGCTGGTGCGGGTGGCCTCCTTGTGGATGTGGAAGGCGCGCTCGGCGAGCTCCTTCTGCGTGTCCAGCGCCTTGGCGAGCGACTCCAGCTCGTGCAGTTCCGCCTGCAGTGTCTCACCTCAGGGTCGTGCAGATGCTCGCTGGTGCGGGTGGCCTCCTTGTGGATGTGGAAGGCGCGCTCGGCGAGCTCCTTCTGCGTGTCCAGCGCCTTGGCGAGCGACTCCAGCTCGTGCAGTTCCGCGGTGTAGTTGCGGCTGCAGTGTCTCACCTCAGGGTCGTGCAGATGCTCGCTGGTGCGGGTGGCCTCCTTGTGGATGTGGAAGGCGCGCTCGGCGAGCTCCTTCTGCGTGTCCAGCGCCTTGGCGAGCGACTCCAGCTCGTGCAGTTCCGCGGTGTAGTTGCGGCTGCAGTGTCTCACCTCAGGGTCGTGCAGATGCTCGCTGGTGCGGGTGGCCTCCTTGTGGATGTGGAAGGCGCGCTCGGCGAGCTCCTTCTGCGTGTCCAGCGCCTTGGCGAGCGACTCCAGCTCGTGCAGTTCCGCGGTGTAGTTGCGGCTGCAGTGTCTCACCTCAGGGTCGTGCAGATGCTCGCTGGTGCGGGTGGCCTCCTTGTGGATGTGGAAGGCGCGCTCGGCGAGCTCCTTCTGCGTGTCCAGCGCCTTGGCGAGCGACTCCAGCTCGTGCAGTTCCGCGGTGTAGTTGCGGCTGCAGTGTCTCACCTCAGGGTCGTGCAGATGCTCGCTGGTGCGGGTGGCCTCCTTGTGGATGTGGAAGGCGCGCTCGGCGAGCTCCTTCTGCGTGTCCAGCGCCTTGGCGAGCGACTCCAGCTCGTGCAGTTCCGCGGTGTAGTTGCGGCTGCAGTGTCTCACCTCAGGGTCGTGCAGATGCTCGCTGGTGCGGGTGGCCTCCTTGTGGATGTGGAAGGCGCGCTCGGCGAGCTCCTTCTGCGTGTCCAGCGCCTTGGCGAGCGACTCCAGCTCGTGCAGTTCCGCGGTGTAGTTGCGGCTGCAGTGTCTCACCTCAGGGTCGTGCAGATGCTCGCTGGTGCGGGTGGCCTCCTTGTGGATGTGGAAGGCGCGCTCGGCGAGCTCCTTCTGCGTGTCCAGCGCCTTGGCGAGCGACTCCAGCTCGTGCAGTTCCGCGGTGTAGTTGCGGCTGCAGTGTCTCACCTCAGGGTCGTGCAGATGCTCGCTGGTGCGGGTGGCCTCCTTGTGGATGTGGAAGGCGCGCTCGGCGAGCTCCTTCTGCGTGTCCAGCGCCTTGGCGAGCGACTCCAGCTCGTGCAGTTCCGCGGTGTAGTTGCGGCTGCAGTGTCTCACCTCAGGGTCGTGCAGATGCTCGCTGGTGCGGGTGGCCTCCTTGTGGATGTGGAAGGCGCGCTCGGCGAGCTCCTTCTGCGTGTCCAGCGCCTTGGCGAGCGACTCCAGCTCGTGCAGTTCCGCGGTGTAGTTGCGGCTGCAGTGTCTCACCTCAGGGTCGTGCAGATGCTCGCTGGTGCGGGTGGCCTCCTTGTGGATGTGGAAGGCGCGCTCGGCGAGCTCCTTCTGCGTGTCCAGCGCCTTGGCGAGCGACTCCAGCTCGTGCAGTTCCGCGGTGTAGTTGCGGCTGCAGTGTCTCACCTCAGGGTCGTGCAGATGCTCGCTGGTGCGGGTGGCCTCCTTGTGGATGTGGAAGGCGCGCTCGGCGAGCTCCTTCTGCGTGTCCAGCGCCTTGGCGAGCGACTCCAGCTCGTGCAGTTCCGCGGTGTAGTTGCGGCTGCAGTGTCTCACCTCAGGGTCGTGCAGATGCTCGCTGGTGCGGGTGGCCTCCTTGTGGATGTGGAAGGCGCGCTCGGCGAGCTCCTTCTGCGTGTCCAGCGCCTTGGCGAGCGACTCCAGCTCGTGCAGTTCCGCGGTGTAGTTGCGGCGGTCCGCAGACTTCTGCGTGGATCGCGCGGTGAAGTCCATCGCGTCACCTGGCAGAGTTGAATTAATGATTATAGCTTTATTTCACACTAGCCGCGCTCCGGTTCACCGGCGCAGTTCCCGTTCCCGTTGGAATACGGGGATAAAATATAGCCTATGTTCATCGGAAATAATTTAGGATTCTTATGGTAAGAGTTATTCAAATCGGTCCAGTTGTAACGGAGCCTATTCAATGCATGCAAACAAAAAAAACAATCAATGTTTCCTCTTTATTATTATAGATTACACCAGCAGGGCTAGCATGGCCGGAGATATTTTATCCACGGGGAGAGGACAAAATACTATTCCCCTCTGTCAATTTTGTCCACCCTCCGAGCATGGCGACATGGGTGGATAAACTATTCACGGTGGACAAACCAGGGGAAACGCTTGTCCCCAAAATTATAGGCGGAGGGTGAGTATCCACGTATAATGTCAAAAAGTGATATACATAATTCTCTTTCCCCCTGTTGCCGTGCTTTGGCAGGTGGATAAAATAATTTTATCCCTTGTCAATGGAAATAACCGGTGGACAAAAGTTTTATCCCCAGCCCATGCTAGCCCTGCAGAGGCAGTTGTTTCTAGTGTATTCCATGACGAACGGGAAACTGGTTTTTCCTTATACGATAAGGCCGCCAATTGTCACTATGTTCTCAAGTTTCTTTTGTTAATATGTTTAGTTTTAAGGTGTGCAATAAAGTATTTTCTATCTATCTATCTTGCCTTGTAGAGGCGAAACTCGTTTCGAATTCTTTTTAAGTGTTTTTACCAATTAGCAAGCGCTCATCACATATAGGTAAACGGATTTGTTACCTACTATATAATAATGTACATATTTGTTCTTGTCTGTGAAATTCGGAAATTAATTCATTTATTTCCATAGTTTGCAATAACAGAAGACGCCATTTGCTTCTATCTTGAGCTAGGACGCGCCAGTCCCCGTTGCAGATCTCTTGTAGGTCTCTTTCTACCACATCCCTCCAGCTTTCTCTTTTCTTTTTTATACCTACGTGGAAAAAACACACATCCAAATCGAACTCACCCCTCAAGGTGATATGCTTGATGATATCAATAGTCTTCCCCCACGCGTCATCGGATAGCTTCTTGAAGAGCTTGCTGAACCCGGCGCGGTTGGTCTGGTAGTTGTTGAAGTATGCGGCAGACAGGAGGTACTCGAAGGACCGCTGGAGGTGCAGATTGGCGTAGGCCTGCATCTCGGTGGCGACGTTGCCGTGGCGACCATACTCTCCGTACACAGCGGTACAGCGGGGTAGGCCTGCGGAGGCGAATATAATACATAGAATAGAATATACATTTATTTGATTCACAAAAAACAGCACAGACAGAAAACCGTATACACATTATGGAACATTAAGAAATCAAAAGAAAAAAAAAGGTAGGTACACTTACAGGAAAAATACAATCAAAAATTAACAGCTAAACAACATTTGAAACCTACCTACGATTATGTGCTACCAGTACCACCGTCTGCTCTGCTGCGAACCAAAAAAGGAACAGTCTCAGCTTTGATGTTGCTCCACCCTAGGCGTAGGGCGGAGCAACGCTGGTTTTCAGACTGTTCCTGTTGGGTGACATCACTTGGGTGGTTGGGTGACATACTACATGCTGACAGGGTAGCTAATAACATTTATATTTAAAGGTCCGTGAGGAATAGAACTGTGCCGTAATAGTGCCGTGGGCAGCAGAATGTTACCCCTCCTCTCATACCCGTGGATGCAGTAAGAGCCTGCTAAGACTACCTCCGGAAGATGGGCAGCAGCGTTTTTCATCAACATCCCGTACTGCGCTATTACTTTTTTATTTTATAAAAAGTCGACCACTTCAATTTGGCACACGATGCACCAAACACCCATATTACTATCACCACAGACCTGTATATACAAGTAGTTGTATATTATAGGTATGTGATATTACATATCTCGCTTCAATAGTAATCCGTGAGTTTGGTCATGTCAACAGCATGCCGCCGATAACACATATTTTTATTTTTAACCGACTTCATAGAGACGGAGGTTCTCAATTAGACTATGTTACGATTTTGTTGCCGTGGGTTGCCGGCAGTAGAATGATATCCTCTCATTCCCGTGGATGCAGTAAGAGCCTGCTAAGGGCTACCTCCGGAAGACGGGCAGCAGCGTCTTTCATCAACAATCAACATCCCGTATTGCGCTCGCAAACCCGCCTGCCAAGCGTGGTGAGTATGGCAACTCCCCGCATGGAGATCCATGAGGGAGGCCTGTGTTCAGTAGTGTACGGTTTACCTTTCCTCCGTCGACCGAGACACGTTCTCGGCTTGCCCGTTGACGAGCATCACCGCCGCTAACCCAGAGGCGACGTCAACCCGTCCCACATTAGCTGCTAGGCACACATTCAATAACCGGTCTCGCCGGCGAGGCCGAAGAAGCTCTTCCGTCTTAAGGTGCAGTTTTGCACCTGGACGTTAACCATCATTACCTATAAAAATTTTGCAACAGTCCAAGCCGTGGTTCCCTCTCCCTCATGTATGTATGCCCTCGTGGTCACGGGTAGACTCACCCAAGCTGTTGTCGCTTACAGCCCTCGTGGTCACGGGTAGACTTACCCAAGCTGTTGTCGCTGACGGGGCTGCAGTCCTGCATCACGTCCTGGTAGCAGGACTCCAAGGCTAGGGCGCCGGCGACGGCCGTCAGGCACACGCACACTACGGCAAGTAGCTTCATGATGCTGGAACAGTAACAAAAGTTAGTAGTAGGTATAACAATATTGTTTACAGCAAATACAACGCCACCTTGTGGCGGGAGCCATTTTGAACTGAATCCGAAATCAGGAAGTAAGTAGAAATTTAATATTGCTCGCAAAAACTCGAAAATGGCTGAACAAAATATTTTCGATGTAAGTAAAACATCTATTGCGGGAGTAAAACAACAGGGTAGAACCGATCGGATGAGAGGTGACGCGTGACGCTTTGAAATGTGTGAGAACTAGGGCGACTGCCCTTCGTCCATCATGCCCTGACTGGCCTGACTGTGGCGACCGGGGCGACAGTGGCGACTGGGGCGATTATGGCGACTAGGGAGATTATGGCGACTGGGCCTACTGTGACGACTGGTAGCGCCTGTGGTGACTATGGCAACTGGGTCTACGTAGCGACTGTGGTGAAAATGTTTTACATCTGCCAGGCGTCCCGTGACGGCTCAATTTTTAGGGTTCCGTACCCAAAGGGTAAAAACGGGACCCTATTACTAAGACTCCGTCCGTCTGTCTGTCTGTCACCAGGCTGTATCTCATGAACCGTGATAGTTAGACAGTTAAAATTTTCACACATTATACATTTTTGTTGCCGCTATAACAAAAAATACTAAAAACAGAATAAAATAAATATTTAATTCTATTTTTAATTTCCCATACAACAAACGTGATTTTTTTGCCGTTTTTAATTTTGTATAAAAAATTTTTTGTGTAATTTACGTATTTTTAGAGTTATTAGCAATTTTCAAAAAAATCATGACAGGGGAAAGTTTGAGGCATTAGGGGACTGTTATACTTATTTAAAAAAAGACATTTTACATTGATGAATCATTTATTATTTTATAAATGATTCATCCGAATCCGACGAGCTCTGTGGCGCAGCGGGCGAAGGTCCGCCTGCACCGCAAGGGGTTGCGGGTTCGATTCCCGCCTCGGGACAAATGTCTGTACGATCTGCAGATATTTGTTGAGGGTGTTCTGGGTGTTTTTCTATATATAATAAAAATATCTATCTATGTAGTATAATGTATTAAGTATATCAGTCATCTAGTACCCATAACACAAGCTCTGCTTAGCTTGGGGCTAGATGATGCTGTGTGATTTGTCCAGCATTATTTATTTATTGGCATATTTGCGCATCAATAATTAACGAAAGTTTATTTAAAAAAACATCAACAAAAAACATAACTTTTTAAACATTAATATCACAAATAACCTGTACTCAATGAGATCAACATGGTCTAATTATTATAATATCAATATGTAAATACTTTATGCAGTATTGTTTATAATACTTAGGTATTATTATTTAATTATTAGAAATGTCGCAAATATAGGATTCAACTGAGATCTCTATCAAATGCTAAGGATATTTTTTAATTAAGTAAGGCACATAATAAAAGGTACCTAATAAATAAGAGTTAGGTGCCTACGTATTTAAGTAACATAAGTTAGTAATCAGATAGGTAAGTAATAAGAACAATCAATTTATTGGTAACAAAAATCATTAAAGGTCAATATTTATTTATTTATTAAGGTTAACCAACAGTTGTTACAATATTTCGTACAATATTTGTGTTCATTCACTTCCTAAAACTAATTTATTATTAGAGATAAGACGTTTCTTAATAATTTAGGACTGTCAACGTAAAATTAGATTAAATTGTTCCGTTTTAATTTTAGAACGGCACTAACCGAATCGCTTTGTGACATTTTACGAAATTTTCATATTTTAATTAGCTTTAGTTAGGAAGTGTTAAGACAGAATTGACTACATAGCATCTAGTTATCTAACGATCTGACACTATTAAGTACCGAGTAGGTACATACTTAACTGTCTTACGGTCATGTCTTGATATGATAACAAAAGAAATGTCACCACCGTGACAAAACAAAACAATAGGTAGATAAACTATTGATTAACCTTAGATACCTAAGTACTACCACAGATTACAGAAACGTACTACCCACCCCTTCTAAAATTAAAATCTCTTTTTGTCTTATTATCTTTATTACCTGACTTATTTTAACAAATAAGAACTAAAAATATGCTCATGGCAAAATATCTATATTATATAAAGCGCAAATGTTGTTACTAATTATTTTGCAAAATGTAACAAAACAAATAAAAAGTATGTAAATAAAATATGGCGCAAAATCACATTAATCCGGAAGTCAAGAAAATGTTTTTAATTTTGAGCTAAAAGATTTCACTCACCTATTGTTGTAGAAGCAACTATAAATATTAACACGTTGAAAAGGAGTACTGTCGGTTATGCCTTTACACACACTGGTGTAGAAGACTGTCCCAACGAATTTAGATAAATTGATAGCTCCGCAATGGAGACAGAGAAAAACAGACAATTATAAATATTTCGTCGCAATTGGCAGCAAACTCAGTAGAAAACTGATCAAATCGTACTGTCACGTGAAGTTGGCAGCTGTTGCGAAATGGGGATGCCAGCTAAAGAACCTAAATTACCCTAGAATATTCAATTGTTGAGTTCGATTGTTTCTAGGTGTCATGGAATTCGCAAAAAAGATGCTTTGTAGTTATGAATTGCAAAAATATTTCTAAGGTCATGCTAAATTTAAATGCAAATTATTGGCTATAATAGTGTCACACGATCAATGTTAAAGAGGAATAGTTGGTAAAGTTCGAAACCTGGCAGCACTGACTACCTCGCCTCCCTTCATAGAACTTTCCGCTCTGCGACCCTCTTTATGACGTCGTTATAAAATGTGGAGGTTTCTTGTTCCAAGAATTTCTTCCTCTTTCATCATTTTCATCCGTTTTAGATGTCTAAACCTTAGAATAATGTTTTAAAATGTTTTATAGACGATATTAAAGTATGATTGCATCAGAAATTCCTTGTAAAAACACATACAAAGCGAATAGATCGACTTGGAACATTCCACGAACATTTGGAAACACAAAACCTCACTGGAGTTATTTTGTTGTTCTCTCATGCTGTCTCGCTTGCGCTCGTTTCTACTTGAGCTGAGTCACTTGTCAAAGAGATGTTTGTGTTATCGCTGCGTAGTTCATATTATACTTATTAAACACAGTCAACCACGCGAATAGATCGTCATTTACCAATTTCGCTGTTGATAAGTCTGCCTTCTACGCCAGTGTGTGTAAAGGCTCGACTTTGAGAGTACTGTTTGTCTATTTCCACTAAATATCATCAACATATCTGTGATTTTTGTGGAATTAAATATGAAGGTGATCCTTATTGGCCTCGCTTGCCTCCTGGCTGTCTACGCGCCCGCTTCCGCTACACAATGTGAGTAATCTACCTTTTTTATATCTTTGTTTGTGTTCTTACACTATTTTTTCTATTTATTACTATTATCTTTTTACTATGCACCTTTTACATCGATTATATCATTAAGTACTACATAATCATCTATTATTTTTCTCATATTTGTTGTTTGTAGGAAGATACACGAGGTACCTACCTAAGAAATAACTGATTTCAGATCGTTTTATCTTAAATTGCTTCTCTGAGGGGGTTAATAATAAAAAATACGTAAAGTATGTCAAATTAAAAGTGACATTTCATTTTTGTAAACAAAGACAGCTGATAGGTTAATACCGGCGGTTATTTTAAATATGTACATTTTTTATGTGGGGATGGGACATTAATGCCAATAGAATATACCAGAAAGAATAATAAATAAAATTTTAATAACTCCATTTTAAAATATAGGCACTACGAGTAATAAGTACCTACCTTTTAAATAACAATTTAAATTAAACAAAAAAATTTACTTACCTACCTTTACATTCGATTCAAAAGAACACTGCAACATTAACGCCCTTAGATTGACTTTTAGAATTAATTAATTCATAAATACGATAACATTACTGAGCAGTTTCTTAATTAGCAACTAAAGGTTCCTAGAAAATATATAAAATATTTATTCCCAAGCTTTTTATAGAATGCTTACTTCTTCCTTAACCATAATTATTTCTCTTTGTAGAAAGACAATGAATCAGCAATAATTGTTAGCTCCTCTATAAAAATGACAGTGATCATAAAATAACTTAGCCAGCTCTTAGGTAGTTACTTTATTACTATTTAAATAAATAATAAATAAAATAAATACTCGTACATAGAAATATAGCGAGACACGGGACAAATATCTACAGAACAATAAAAAAACATTTGTCCCGCGGCGGGAATCAAACAAACCAACCAACCAACCTCCTGCGATCAGTAGGCTATTAGACCAACTAAGCAAATTTGCTAACATATGAATGAAGATTTATTACTTAGAACACTAACACCTTTTAAAATAGGAAGTTGAATACAATGGAATCTATCTATACTCTATATTATTAATTTTCCCAGCAGTGAAAAGCAGAAAATTAGAAGTTAGTTCATCTATAAATATAGGTATATCATCATCATTAAAAAAAAACAAAAATAACTTACAATTATTTAGATCCAAGTAGATCTTCTAACAGCAATATTGTGCCAAGAAAATAAATATAAACTGCACAAAAAACAGACTACTCAGATAATAATATTAGTATGTAGTTATATTAAGAGTGGGTTAAAATTATCTAGTCTAGGTTAGGTTATCTTCTTAATTAAAACATCACATAAGTACCTACTTCTTGATTTATTATTATGTTTACTTTATGATTATTAACTATGTTACTTTGTTATTTATTTGAACAAAAATTAGTAACAAATCCGCTAACCAATATCTAATGAACGCTAGAAAACAACCCAAAGGAATTCAACACTTGTTTTACCTAGGATTCTAACCGACCTAACACTTTGTTCGGCAAAAAGGGCCTTGCAGAGAGGCAAAACACGTGTCGTTTTATTTTAATTGTTTTTCAAGCGCAGATTTGTTACTATATATTTATTATTGATTCAGATATTGAAATGGATTCCCGCAAAATCACGCCAGAATCAATTACTTCACTCCATAATAGGTTCTCCCAAACTTTTATCAGAAATATCATTTAATATAAATTTCAGAGCTCCTAACTCTAATAAAATGAACGTTTTTGCGTTACATACTTTTTGAAATAATTTTTCTCAATCCCCTCACAAGAATGGCTCGTCAATTTAATGAGCTACATAAAGATGACGGCAGACTCGACATATTTGTTCCAAGATTAGGTCAGTTCATTAAAATTATTAAAGAGATCCTTCACTTCAATATGAAAGAAAATAATTCGAGTTCAAGCACTTAGTACTTATAATGCTACTACCTAGTAATAGTAATAATATTGCATGTAATCTAATTTTAGTAACCATAATCGTAATTATTTAACCATTTTCTATTTTATGTCAATAACCTGTTTTTGTAAAAACTCTATTTACTCGATATAAATTTACATTATAGCAGTACCTACGTATATAAGTTTATGTTACAATCAAGTAATAATTTACCATTTGTGACCAGTTGTGACGTGTTTTGTACGTTAAATAAATAAATCTATAAATTAAATGTTAACGCTGAATATGTTTATACTGTAGTTGGTTAACGCCAAAAATCAGTATAAGTAAACCTATTCAACTACCTCAAATAATAAGTACAGTTATCAAAAAGCAGAAATTGTCTAGTCCCAAAATTGTATGCATGATGTGGTACTCTATATTTAAGAAAACATGGAAGCTATTTAGTATATGTTTTAACTGTTCAACCATGTTTTGTGGATTTCTTGTTGGGTGTCCTAATAAATATACATGCGAGTATAATGCCAGACTACACACAGAACCATCTAGTTTAAAACCAAAAAAAGCTTGTACTGAGTTGTACTATGAAAACCAGATGATTGATTATAAAATCCAGATGGAACACTTCGGGTAAACATTATGAGCAACAAATAATTATAATTACGTATTATAAATTTCTTTATTCAGACAAAATGACCCATGTGGTTAGTTTAAACTCAAATTGGGTTAGAAATAAAACAGATCTGGTTCTCTGAGTGTGACATTAGAATGAGGACAAAAGTCTGGCTCGTGAATAGCTTTACCTACTTCCGAAAGCAAGCTTCTCAACATTTTTCCTGTATTTTGCAAGAATTTTCCTCATTGTTCTGTAACATTCTATAAAATCCTCCATTGACTCACTCTAATGTTATGCTCTATAAATCTATAATGCTGTAAAATATGCTAAGAGTTTGTGAGTTCTCTGTCTACCCGGCAACAAGTAGCCTAAACCACTGTATTTTAACACTCAAATGAAAAAGGTAGGTAGTTTATTCAACATAAGGTAAGTAAGAAGTAGGTAACCTAGTAATAATAATGACAAAAATCATAACATCATTATCTAGGGCTTTAGGTAGGTACCTATCTTATCTATATAAGCAACTGAGAATTTGTGTTTCAATTGGAGTATTAGCGCATATTATAGTATTAATTACATTGTTCTGATAAGAATTATCACCAATGAATCATAGACTATCTTTGACAGTAAACTAATGAAAATGATCTGTAAAAACCTAATTAATCACAATACATACTAATTTATATGATATTGTTTACTGTTAACTATCTACGTAGGTACTTATGCATCTGCTAAGGGGAATAAAACGTTAAAACAAAGGCCAACATTAAGTTGGTACCTTACTATTGTATCTACTGTCCAATACACAAAATAACATTAAATTAAAACACTACCGACACCAGTTCGGCATTTTGGAAATGATTGCAGGTTCAATCATTTCCAAAAGGCCGAACTGACTTTGATAAAACATGTCTGTAGACCACCCCGCTAGAAAACCTGCTTTCAACATTCAGAAACGCTTATAAATCACAGACAGAACGGCAGACACACAGTGGTCAAACTTTTTACACCTTTCTTTGTCATGGGTTAAAATCAGAAAAATTATACATTATTATCAATATATTATGATCAGACGGGATCGTTCTGCCAAGCACGCATGGTTTATCTAGACATGTCACTATCATCGGTCACCCATTTTGATTTGTCCTTTGTATCCTATACAACAAGCTATTTAGGTTCTTAAAAAACCAAAATAGCTTGTTGCTTCACTCAAGACATCCAGCCAGACACGGTTTATGTTCACGGTTCATGTCAATGTCAAATATCGACTCATTTCTGCTTTAGCAACAAGCTAGATTTTTCTAAACCACATATTTAGAAAACAATCTAATCTTATGCCAATCACTTCTCATCTCATACAATTTGAATGGCCCGTCCAGATAAGACATACGTGCCTGGGTTTGCTCCCATATCTGACACTTGAGACACTTGTTTAACAGATAAAGGGATTAGGTATAGGTAGGTACTTACTTATTTGTATCTAGGGGCTACTGATGATCTTTCTTTGTTTAGTTTTTATGATTCATCTATCAACAAACTTACGCACACTTCACGCAACACTTTATGAACTCTGTGAAGTTAGCTTTAACGGCTGCGCAGTGCACAGTTATTATGACGCAACAAATGTTTGCTAGACAAAAAAACACGCCAAAAACCTCGCTGGCAACTCTAGTTTCACAGACGGAGCCTCCCTCGCACTCCTTTTGTATATCTACACACGGCGTCCACAAGCACTTAAGTCATTTTGACAAAAAAATGACTTAAGTGCTTGTGGACGCCGTGTCGACGGGAATAAGCAACTAAGTCACAGGGCTTTGGAACATTCCAAAGCCCTGCGACTTAGTTGCTTATTCCCGTCGACAGATTAAACAAAAACCAAAGTCTTGTGAGTTTTTAGCATTTTGACAAAAAAAATGACTTAAGTGCTTGTGGACGCCGTGTCTAGATATTTCCTACTAACTTTACAGAGCTCAAGAAGTTTTGCGCGAACTAATACTAATGTTAGTATTTAAAAATATTTTTTTATGTTTAATGACGGATAAATTCAACTTCAATGTTACAACAAATTAAACCTTTATTTATCGCAAGGAGCCCAATTTTTAATAGGCGCATCTTTGCATTTGCAACGTTCACAGAGGTTTATAAAGTTTTCCGCAGGTAACTGCTATTAAATTATGTATAGCAAGCCGCCTTTCACATCTCCGTTAAAGACGATTTTGCACCGCGTCAACGCTTCACCTATGCCCTACAGGATGCCAGTATCTAGTAGGGACGTGTACCTACTACTACAATAAAACATTAATTCATAAACAAAAGACAATAAACAAAATTACCCGAAGTCTTGGGAAGCTTAACCGATATAGCAACAACACTCAAACAATTTACACAAAATCAATATAAATTAGAATATACAGTAAAAAACAAAGACTGTAGTTACCAATATTTTAATTGACATCGTAAGTAGGTACTTATTAATTTTTAAAGTTCTGAGTACAAATTAGTCTTTGTATTGCAATTTGCATGCGGCCATTTTGAATTGTCGCCATCGCCATGGCATGGCAGAGATAAAATAAAACGATAAAACGTATATCAGTGAACCTATGACCTTTCTTTTGTACCGTTGTCTTAAACAAATAAACAGGAATTGATGCCAAAATAAAATACGTTACCTATGTCGATATTTTATATCTACCTTCTACTTAGTTGAGGCTACTCCTAAGTCGTGCACTGACCGGAACTTCCGGTAAAGTGCGTTTTTAGACGAAGAAGTGGTCGAACTAGCACGAACTTTTTTAGAATGAAGTACTAAGTACCTAATTAATATATTATGCCGTAAAGTGCCGGCAGTAGAATTTTGCTTCTTTTCTCTTGCCCGTGGATGCAGTAGGAATCTGCCAATAGATACCTGCGGAACATGGGCGTCAGCGTCTTTCCGTGTATCAACATCCCGTGCTGCGTAGGTATAGCCATAACCCCCTCAGGGTCTTGGAGAACCATGTCTTGATGTCTAGGAGTCTCATGGTCGAGAACGTGTAAATGTATCGAGTTGAAATTAAAACCATATACCTACTCAAATCTACAGCCTTTTTAACATGTGAAAAAATCAACTTTCAATACCTGAAAAAAAGATACGTTTATGCCGCAAAAAACCCAAGTTTCGACATTCTCAAAGGATTAACGACGACATTCTAAATGATCAAAATTAATAGGGTTCCTTTCTTTCTTCCATTGGCAAGGTATATCGTCTTTTACTGTAGATAAAGGGAAAAATCCAAAAACTATATATTTGTAACGGAATCATAAAAAAAATCGTCCTTAAAGAAGTACGAAATCAATCATCGAGGTTAAGCAACCCTACGCGCGGTCATACCTAAATTGTATTTGTATTTATTTATTGCATCATGTACAGGTTTGTATTAGGTCTAAGCAATTGGATGGGTCGGTTACCCATCTTTTTGTGATTTTTTTAAAACTTTTATTAATATTTATTATATAACTATATAGCTACGCAACCCTCGGTGGGCAAGTCCAGCTCGCACTTGCCCGGTTTTATTTTTTTAAACTTGATTCAACCCGATGGAATGATGATCCACGAGGAATAAAATAATTGTAATAGTGTCTACTGGAGTGCATAGCCTGCGCATCAAGCCATAGTTACATGCCTGCCCTAAATTTAAACTTGCGGTTGGAAATTTGTTTTTCCTTAATTACATCCAGTTCTGATGATGTGATCCATAATAAATCGAGGGAAATACTCAAATGTAATATAGGTAGTTTAGCAATAAATCAAGGATTTTTATAACACAAATCTGTACCTAAGTAAAGCCCGGGGAAGTACCTGGGTACGTTCCAATAAAAAAATATTATTTATGTAGGTGTATGTACCTACATAAATAATATTTTTTTATTATATATAACCGCCGTGGGGTGCCGGCAGTAGAATGATACCCCTCCTCTCCTGCCCATGGATGCAGTAAGAGCCTGCTAAAGGATACCTCTGGAAGGTGGGCAGCAGCGTCTATCCGTGTATCAACATCCCATACTGCGCTCACCAACCCGCCTGCCAAGCGTGGTGAGAATGGCAACTACCCCTCATGGAGATCCATGAGGGAGGCTTATGTTCATCAGTGGACGTTTTATGGCTGAAATGATGATGATGATGATGATACGATTTATTTATATTCTGTGAGTAAAGTTAAAGGCTGCTTGTCTTCAATTTCAGTAATTATTCTAATAACTTAATAATAACAGACTCATTTCTTTAACTATTGTTATTTTTAAAAGTGAGTAGGTACTGATAAATAATAACTGAATAAATGATTGATCAACTGTTTCCAGGCCACGTGAAACCGGTGACAATCCCCACGGACTGGAAGACCATCGTCCGCGGCTGCCGCAACAGCATGCGCGCGCAGATCCAGATGGAAGTGCAGGCGTCGCTGCAGTACCTGGCTATGGGGGCACATTTCTCTAAGGATGGGGTAAGTTTATCATTCCTCTGCTGAATTAATTACAGATGGTCGGTACAACATGGACTCTTATTCCGTTCTCTATCGGGACGGACGTCATAATCATCTTTCCCCGTACGTACCATAATTAATTACCCATTATGTGCCTTAGTATAGTCCGAGCCTTGCGTACAACGCAAGGTCTAGTCACTGCATGAGGTACGCAACGCGAGCGGATGGGAAGTACTTTTGTTTTTGTTTGTCCGATGTCTTTGGCGATAAGACCGCCGATTGTCGTTTTATATTAGTGTTTCTCTTTTAGGGTTTCGAACCTCAAGCAGAAAATTGTAAACCGGAACCCTTATTGTTAGTAATGTTTAGTTTAAGGTGTGCAATAAACGAGGATTTATCTCGTCTTAGGCAATAAATTGTTTACTATTATTTTAAAAGATGACAGGGGTTATCGGTCTGACAGAACACCATGCCCTGCTTCTGGTCCCACCCGCCGCGCGCGCAATATAGCTCTAAGTACGTGCTAACTAGACTAGATGGATAATGCCATTGTAGCTACGTAACGTATCTACTACGTACCTACCTTACCTCCATCCAATACCTTTTACCAGATTACCATTACCAGATTACCGTTACCAGAAGTTAAACAACATACCTTTACCTTGGATTACCAGAAGCAATGAAGATTAAATAAAACAGAACCATCACATCACAGCACATTTTTAATAGCACGCAGACAGCAAGCCGAAAGAAACAAGAAGTTTGACAAGACAAGACATAAGAAACAGTAATCATCCTTCGCCCAAGAACGAGGTGATCGTGCAGAACGACATCAGCTCCGGGTCCTGCGTGTTCCGAGTCTTCGCACCGCGCACAGCTCCGAGTCGTCACGCCGCGCACAGCTCTTGACACGTCTAATCTTCGCTTCACGGCGGCAAAAGGTGCGTCGCCGGTGAAAAACGTATATTTATAGCAGAGCGGTTTGAGACGGTTTTCACGGGCTACACTCGAGGGCGCGCTTGCGCCCTATTGGTCGACGCGGCAAGAAGACGCTCCGTCTTTTAGTGTCGAAACTAAATGTATAGTAAAAGTACTTATAAAAGTAATTATTAAAGAGTTAATTTTTAGGAAAATCATATATTCATTATTATTCTACTCACTCAATTACAGAAGACCCTATCCACGAGACCTTCAACAGGCCAGATGAAAATAACAGATCACGAAGTCAGAGTCACCAACACCTTACCACCGTCGTTTTGGAGCTGAAACCTACCGCTGTCCTACACCATGCTCATTCAAAAAAGAAAACATGAAGCCGGAAAACTAACAAGCACGCCTAACAAGGAACCCAGCGCTTGTGACAATTCTTACCGCCTTTTCGTCACGGATAAACGGAAAACAGGACAACAATTTTGAATCGACACCGGAGCTAATATCTCTGTACTACCTCCGGCAAAAGGGGCACTACCTCAACCGTTAAACTTCAACCTCTACGCCGCAAACAACACAATAGTACCAACGTATGGGGAAAAACAATCGAACTCGACCTTAATTTGCGAAGACCTTTCAAATGGAAATTTATCATCGCAAAAGTTGGAAAGCCCATCATCGGAGCAGATTTCCTAGAGCATCACCAACTCATCGTCGACATCAAAAACAGAAGACTCATTGACGGGAAAACAAGCCTCACAGCAAATTCTTTCGTTCAAGCCACCAGCATACCTACAGTTCGTAACATCGACTTACAAACATCGTACATATCTTATCGGCATTCCCCGGAATTACAAGACTTACTTCAATGAATCTAACACAAAAGCAAAATGTTGAACATATCGCAACTACCGGACAACCACTCCACTGTCGAGCCCGCCCAATTGCACCTCATCGCTACGAACAAGTACGAAAACAATTCCAGAACATGATAGATCAAGGACTATGCCACCCAATAAGTCCATGGTCATCACCTCTTCACATTGTGCCTAAGAAAAATGGGGATTTACGAGTATGCGGAGACTATATGTAGAAGACTGAACGCAATCACTGTTCCTGATCGATATCCTATCCTAGCATCGATATCGCATCCTATACTATCTTCAAAACCTCAACCGTGCCTACCAACAACTCAAGGTACGGGAAGAAGACATCGAATAAAACCGGGCAAGAGCGAGTCGGACTCGCGCACCGAGGGTTCCGTGCCATCATACAATATAATAAATGACCAAGGCGGTTTTATATTTGTTGGAGAACCTCGACAGCGCCATCTCTTGTCTGATAGCGGAACTTATGTAGATTTTTTACACTTTCGATGATTTCTAAAAAAGTATGCTAAGTAGAGAGTTTGTAATAAATTTCCTGTAATCTTTACATACACTTCTAATAGCAATAAAAGTTTCAGAGGTTTATCTCCGCAAACTTCGGAGATTAGGGGGGGGATGGTCGTTTTTTCAACATTTTTGTAGATAACTCAAAAACGATACGGCTTAAAGGAAAACTAAAAACTGTTTATTAATGTGCAAATGAATACCTTTCATATAATACCCCACATCACCTAGTAACTTCACAAAATTTTTGAAAACCACCCCCCTTGTCTAAAAAACTATGCAAATTAGAGAGTTCGCTATAATTTTCCTATAAAGTTTACATACACTACTATTAGCAATAAACGTATCACGGGTTTATCTCTGTAAACTTCGGAGATAAAGGAGGGGGGGGGGGGGGGGGGAATGGTCGTTTTTTCAATTTTTTTGTAAATTACTCAAAAACGATACGGCTTAATGAATAAATAAAAACTGTTACACGGCCTAAAAACTTCACTTAAAAATTTTGAGATCCCCTATCCGCAATCAAAATAAATATATTTTTTAACATTTTCATATAAATATTAGTAAAAAAGTGTAGTCGAGTAGTTTGCCATTTCAAATTTCAAGTCGATAGCATCAGTAGTTCTCGAGATATCCATTTGTGACAGACAGACAGACAGAGTGATTCTATAAGGGTTCCTTTTTATCATTTTGTTCCGGAACCCTAAAAACGGCCATAATAACACCAAAGGGCCTCTTCGAATTTTCATGCCACATGCATGGATTGACGAATGCGGGACAAACATTTTAGCGTTTCATTCACAAAGTGCTGAAATACCTCGATTTCATATTTGCTTTCATCGATGATCTACTGATAGCCAGCCCCGATGAAGATACTCACAAAAACCACCTACGAACAGTCCTAAGAAGATTAGAAGACAATGGCATCCCCTTTAAAATGCGTCCTCGGAAAAATAGAAGTCAAGTTCCTTGGCTTCACTGTCAATCAAGAAGGCATCAAGCCGCCTGAAGAAAAAGTGTCCACAATATGCAGCTATATCAAGCCAAAAACTATCGAATTAACTATCGAATCGAACTATAGAATTACGAAGTTTTCTGGGTATGATAAATTTCTACCGAGAACACATACCCTAAGCCGCTGAGATTCAAGCCCCGCTACATGCGTACCTACACAACGCCAAGAAAAAGGATAAATCAATCATCAACTGGACCGAAGCCGCAAACAAATCCTTTGAAGCTTGTAAAGTTGCGATTCAAAACGCCGCACTGCTCGCTCATCCATCACACCAAGCTTCACTGGCCATTTTCAGCGACGCATCCGATCTATCTGCGGGAGCTGTACTTCAACAGTTTATCAACAAAAGATGGCAACTACGCGGATATTTTTCAAAGAAATTCTCCGATGCACAGCGGAACTACAGCACATTCGACCGAGAGCTACTAGCTATCTACATGGCGATCAAGCACTTTCGGAAAATCTTCGAGGGGAGAAACCTAATCGTTTTCACCGACCACAAACCTCTCACATACGTTCTACAAAAATCACCATCTACAACAGAAACACATCGCCGAGCAAGACAGCTAATTTTCATAAGCGAATTCACCACAGACATATGCCACATAAGCGGCAGTGAAAACATCGTAGCCGACGCTCTAAGTCGAATACCTATCGACATACATAAGTATTTAGGAAGATGTATGTTCCTACATACATATATTCCATCTATTATTGTGAAATCCAAGCACGCCTTTAAAAGCTTGCCACATTTGGAAGGGAAGCAGCATCTACAGCACAAGTTCACACTTAGTGTAGATGCTGCAGACCAACCACGTTGTACAAGTCTTACACCTGTAAAGCTAGGTTTAAATTAAAAAAGGTATGAATTGTTATGCTTTAAAAATGTAATTCTTGTTTTTGAAATAAACAATTTTTAATTTTTTTTTTTAATAATCACATGCCCTACAACACTCGACTATGAAAAAATCTCCGAAGCGCAAGAAAAGGACAGAGATATTATCGATAGACTTGCGTCACAAAGCAACCTATCGATAACAAAAATAACACTGCCTAATTCAAGAGAAACAATAAGTATACTGTGAAACTTCAACATCGAGCGCCTGGCCATACCTACCAGAAAATTACCGAAGACAAGCTTTCGGCGCACTACAGCCATCCGGGAGTTCGATCTTCGCGGAAACTCATCCATCACCGAAAAATTCTTCTGGCCGTCAATGAACACCGATGTCGCTACGTGGACAATGTATGCAGTGCCAGCCAACGATGCAAAGTGAACCGACAGACAACAAGCGAGTTATCGTCTTTCCCGCCAACGGAGAGATTCCAACATGTACACATTGACATAGTCGGCCGGTTACCTACTTCACCTCAAGGATATCGCTATCGTGTAACAATGATAGACCGGGCGACACGATGGCCCGAAGCTATACCTACGGATGACATGTCAGCTGACTCAGTGGCGAAAATTGGATAACTCGTTTCGGCTCTCCAAGCCTCTTCGTCTTCAACCTCCGACCAAGGAAGAAACTTCGAAAGTAGTTTGTTTGCTAAACTTCTCAACACCGTCGGAACAGAAAGAACGAGAAGTAGTTCTTAAAATCCGAAAGCAAATGGAATGGTTGAACGCTGGCACCGCACACTCAAAACGTCACTCAAAGCTCGCTTATCGCAACATTCAACGTGGATAAACGAGTTACCTACCGTACTACTAGGACTGCGAGCCGCCGCACGTACTGACACAGGCGTCAGTCCCGCTGAACTTACCTACGGGTACAATCTCTGTCTACCATGTGATTTCTTCAATACGTCAACAGCAACATCGTCAGAACAAAGCATGGATTTCGACTACGTGCGCCAGCTACGCGAAACTATCAACGCAGTTAAACCAGAATACATCATCACATGGAAGCAATATGCCAATATTCGTACATCAAGATCTACAAACCTGCAAACAAGTGTTTATAAGAAACGAAACCGTAAGAAAATCACTGCAAGCTACCTACGATGGACCATACACAGTTCTAGAACGGAACGAAAAAACATTCAAGCTGTTACTACCCGGAATGAAATCAAACGTAGTCTCAATAGATAGACTCAAGCCGGCCTACATTGCTGAGACCCCCGCATCAGTACCTTCACAAACACCGGAAACGAAAATACCTGCCACCACGAGCTCAACTCAATCAAGCCCGCCTTACCAGATTACCATTACCAGATTACCGTTACCAGATCACCGTTACCAGAAGTTAAACAACATACCTTTACCATGGATTACAAGAAGCACTGAAGATTAAATAAAACACAGAACCATCACATCACAATATATTTAAGAGCACGCAGACAGCAAGCCGAAAGAAACAAGAAGTTTGACAAGACAAGCCATAAGAAACAGTATTTATCCTTCGCCCTGATAAGAACGAGGTGATCGTGCAGAACGACATCAGCTCCAGGTTCTGCGTGTTCCGAGTCTTCGTTTTTTTTTTCGATATGATTATTATATGTTGTTGACTGCAGATGGCCATGACAACGTTAACGACGAGTGCACAGGGTGCCCTGCCGCAAAAGTTAGGTTGGGGCAACAAGCTCAAGGGCACCACTTAAGTTCTAACCACGGCTTGGACTGTTGCCAGAGTTTTATATGTAATGATGGTTAACGTCCAGGTGCAAAACTGCACCTTAAGATGGAAGAGTGTATTCTTCGGCCTCGCCGGCTAGACCGGTTATTAAATGTGTGCCTAGCAGCTAGTGTAGGACGGGTTAACGTCACCTCCGGGTTAGCGGCGGTGAGCACGTCAACGGGCAAGCCGAGAACGTGTCTCGGTCAACGGAGGAAAGAGGAGCGTCGCCGGTGAAAAACGTATATTTATAGCAGAGCGGTTTGAGGCGGTTTTCACGGGCTACACTCGAGGGCGCGCTTGCGCCCTATTGGTCGACGCGGCAAGAAGACGCTCCGTCTTTTAGTGTCGAAACAAAATGTATTAAAAAGGTACTTATGAGTTAATTTTTAGGAAAATTATATTCATTATTATTCTACTCACAACCGACTTGGTTATTTAATCTTCTGCATACCCGATCACTCAGGATCCCTATACCATTATTTATTTATTGATCATAATTTGTCGATTCCCAGGTCAACCGGCCAGGCTTCGCTAAGATGTTCTTCGACGCCAGCTCTGAAGAGCGCGAGCACGCCATGAAGCTTATCGAGTACCTTCTGATGAGAGGAGAACTGACCACCGATGTATCTTCTCTTATTACCCTGAGGGTAAGTCATCTACTTCCATATTGTATGTACTAGTGGGTTGAGGGCTGCCTGTGCCATCCACTATGATCCTGGATAAACCACCAATATGTCTTCTCCTATAAACCTTAAATTGGGTCCTTATCATCAGCCCCAGTCCGATTTTACCCACAAGTATACAGGATTTGCAAAGGGTAACCGGAAATAATCGGATCGGCCGGCCAATAAGTTCTGCAGAATTAGGAAGTACGGGAGGGAGGCCTTTGCCCTGAAGTGGGACGATACCGGCCCTTAATAATAATATTTATACTTAAATGTTACTTGCAATTACTAGATATTGACTCTTAGTCGTCTAAGTAAATATTTGAATAAAATGAATTTCTTTTTAACCAGAATCCAGAACGCAAATCCTGGGAGAGCGGAGTGGAGGCGCTGGAGCACGCGCTGCAGCTGGAGAGCACCGTCACCAAGAGCATCCGCAAGGTCATCGTGGACTGCGAGGACGACCAGGAGTTCAATGACTACCATGTACGTATCATCTACTTTACGTAATAGGAATTTGTCAACAGGTTGATACCTTTGAAGATGAGCGTCGCGAGGAGCTCGATAGGAAGCGCGATGAGCTGGAGGCCCGCGCACCAGCTGACATCCGGTACAATTTTATCAACGGGGTATTAACGTGCCCAAAGTGCTCTCGTACCTTCTCTCGTATAAGATTGGGTACACAAGCCACCTTAGAGCACATGAAAGGGTAGAAAACCAGAACCCTCCTATGAGACTTCTTATCTGAATACTCAGTCGCCATGGCCGAAATCGGCTAGGAAACATCATCATCATCATCAGGAATTTACCTAGCCATGGCCTGCCGGCAGTAGAATTTGCCTCTCCTCTCTGAATGCAGTAAGAATCTGCTAAAAGATACCTCCGGAAGATGGGCAGCAGCGTCTTTCCGTTTATCATCATCCCATACTGCGCTCGCCAACCCTTCTGCGAGGAGATATGTACATGAGGGAAACCTATGTCCAACAGTGAACCTCTAATGGCTGAGATGTTTATAGATATGTTAACTCTTTGTTGTACGCACAAGCAGAAATAATACAAGACTTACAAAAAAATATGCCAGTAGTCGAAAATAAACGTGTCTTCCTCTCCTCAGCTGGTGGACTACCTCACTGGCGAGTTCCTGGAGGAGCAGTACAAGGGTCAGCGCGACCTTGCAGGCAAGGCATCCACCCTCAAGAAGATGATGGACCGCCACGCCTCGCTCGGGGAATTCCTCTTCGACAAGAAACTCTTGGGCATGGACATATAAATTAACTGTATGTTCTGTATTATTAAACATCCCGAAAGGGATTTTTTCAACTATTGTTCATCATTAATTAATAAAAATGTCAATAGTTTGAAAAAGAAGCAGTTTGCTTATTTATCAAACTATTGCTCATGGATAATTGATTTAAGAAATTGTTAAAATCTGAAGTGAAATTTCAAAATGGGACCTTGTAGTCATAGTGAAGTGTCCCGAATAAATATAATGAATTATTAATTAATGTCCTCAAAAAAAAAACTACGTTTTCAATCACATTAGATATTTTTGGGTATCTAACTACCCAATTTCGAATCAATTCTCGAATCAGAAATTGAAAAATCCAAATTACCTGAGATGTTTCCTGAATCTAAACTTTAAATTGAGATTTAAAACCAATAATTAGGGTCGTTTCCAGTTGCAAATCTGTCTGCACTAAATTATTCTTATCACTGGACTCGCCCTAACTACTCTACTCGTGTGAACACTGCATTTTAGTGGCGGTCATTTTGTTTGCAGCCAAGCCATGAACATGTACAAAGCAGATTTAGTTTAATTTCGTGAAAGTATTCAAATATCCTCTACTCTTTCATTAGAATGTAAAAAAAAATGATTTATTGTTAATGTTAGTTAAAATGTAAACTAGAATAGATTACGTAACTATTACTCCACTATTAATAGAAAAGTCAATTCACATACCGTATCCAATTGGAGTCAAAAAGTATGTTATTGTAAAGTACCTAGCCTGTTTTAATTTTATTTTTCGTATAATAAAAAAAATATTCAACACCTAATTATGGTTTTATTTATATCAGTTTATTATATTAATTGTCGCTGTTGATTCTACGTAATATTTTTTTGACTAGGTTAAAAATACCTAGCCAAGAAAATTCTACGAAAATTCGCCGGAGAATCGTTACAATGCAATCTGTGAGCGAAGGCTATAATAAAATTATTAATATTCGCGCTTCAAACGACATACGATTAAAAGTAGCCAAGATATTTATATTATTATTGATATTTATTTATTTTACTTTAACTAGAACGATACATGTACCAATTACACTAATTAAAGACATAATTCAGATAAGGGTGGTATGCCCTTCTTCAACAACATCGGCATACCCTTCGGGGGTGCTCATGGAATGCTGCCGGCGACCCCGAGTCCTTCTCCGGTACTTCAAGGAGTTGGGCTGGTTAGGTTAGGGTCGGGGCAGTACTTCGGGGGACAATGCACAATACACCCCTATGCGGGACGTCAGTGCAGATCTGGTGACCCCCCCCCCATAATTGGAAGGGTGGTATAGATAGATAGATAAACTCTTTATTGTGTAAATCATACAGAACATAAAAACAAAAATAACTAAAATTAACTTAAACTACAAAAACAACAGAAATACACAATGGGCGGTCTTATCGCTTAGAGCGATTTCTTCCAGACAACCTTTGGATGGAGAGGATTTGAATGGAAGAATGGGGTGTAGTGTTAATATCCTAATATTTAAATCCTAACTTATATATGAACTATATACATATACAAATATATATATGTACATAGGGTGGTATGTCATTATTAAGTTAGAAACACATTAAAGTGCCCTGACAGAAGCATATAATTTCCCTTATAATGGTTAGTCACATTGTTACAGTGCGTTGTGACGTGTGTCCACCCATAAAATGTATGAAAAGTAACTAATACCTATGCTTCGGTCGGACAATACTGTGTTCGTTCATCGAACTCAAATTTGCAGCGCCCTAACAGGGTTCATGTAATTACTTATAATATGTATTGCTTAGACCTAATACAAACCTGTACATGATGCAATAAATAAATACAAATATAAAATAAAACCGGCGAAGAGCTAGCCGCACTCGCGCACAGAGGGTTCCGTGTAGGGTTGCCAGTTGATCAGGAATCGCCTGGATTCTCCCGACATTTCATGTGATGTCCAGATTCCCGACAAATATACGTCTTATCATCATATTCTATTTACCGCAATAATCATTTGAAAATGGCACACGCGAATGTTGATAATGATGCCTTATACACGGATTACTGCTGTCTTCGGGAGATATTTGAACATCTGCCAAATGACAAAATTCAGGCATATTTAAAATAAAACCGGGCAAGAGCGAGTCGGACTCGCGCACCGAGGGTTCCGTGCCATCATACAATATAATATATGACAAAGGCGGGTTTATATTTGTTGGAGAACCTTGACAGCGCCATCTCTTGTCTGATAGCGGAACTTATGTAGATTTTTACACTTTCGATGATATCTAAAAAAGTATGCTAAGTAGAGAGTTTGTAATAAATTTCCTATAAAGTTTACATACACTTCTATTAGGTATAAAAGTATCGCGGTTTTATCTCTGCAAACTTCGGAGATAAGGGGGGGGGAACGGTAATTTTTTTAACATTTTTGTAAATATCTCAAAAACAATACGGCTTAAAGGAAAAATAAAAACTGTTTATTAATGTGCAAGTGAATACCTTTCATATGATACCCCACATCACCTAGTAACTTCACAAATTTTTTGAAAACCCCCCTTCCAACCCCCTTGTCTAAAAAACTATGCAAATTAGAGAGTTCGCTATAATTTTCCTATAAAGTTTACATACACTTCTATTAGCAATAAAAATATCACGGGTTTATCTCTGCAAACTTCGGAGATAAGGGGGGGGGAACGGTCGTTTTTTCAACATTTTTGTAAATATCTCAAAAACAATACGGCGTAAAGGAAAAATAAAAACTGTTTATTAATGTGCAAGTGAATACCTGTCATATGATACCCCACATCACCTAGTAACTTCACAATTTTTTTGAAAACCCCCCTTCCAACCCCCTTGTCTAAAAAACTATGCAAATTAGAGAGTTCGCTATAATTTTCCTATAAAGTTTACATACACTTCTATTAGCAATAAAAATATCACGGGTTTATCTCTGCAAACTTCGGAGATAAGGGGGGGGGAACGGTCGTTTTTTCAACATTTTTGTAAATATCTCAAAAACAATACGGCGTAAAGGAAAAATAAAAACTGTTTAATAATGTGCAAATTAATACCTTTCATATGATACCCCACACGGCCTAGTAAATTCACTTAAAAATTTTGAAATCCCCTTTCCGCCCCCCTGCATTCAAAATTAGAATACTTTTTAACATTTTTATATATGCTTTATTAGTAAAAAAGTGTTGTCTTTTACCATTTTAAATTTCAAGTCGATAGCATTAGTAGTTCTCGAGATATCCAGTTGTGACAGACAGACAGACAGACAGACAGACAGACAGACAGACAGAGTGATTCTATAAGGGTTCCTTTTTACCATTTTGGTCCGGAACCCTAAAAAAGATGATATAAAAAACCATGATATAAAAAATTAAAAAAAGTAGTTTCATTTAGTGTTGTCGATTCCAGTGAGCAATGCATATTGTGAAAGAGTGTTTAGTCTGCTAAATAATTTATATTCTAAAGAAAGGAATCGTATGGGCTTTAATTTGATAAAAGCTGAGCTTATGATACGACTGAATTTTGATAAAAATTGCTCAAGTTTTCGATCTTTCCTCGATACTTCGAAGGGATCCAAATGGACTCGGTAAAAAGCAATGCCAAATACTTGTGTCAAACAATACGTAAAAAAATAATGTAGTGGCATGCATCAGCCATTAAAAAGAAAAGAAGAAGAAATTTTATTTTAATCCTTTTTTAAAGAGCTTTACTAGAGTATATACCTGACACTGGCAGAGTTGCAGCAAGTGGCATGCATCAGCCATTAAAAAGAAAAGAAGAAGAAAGAGCTGTATAACTTAAAAATATAGTTAAAAATTTTGCTTCAATACATTTTAATTTCTCCAGACAACAACCCCCAAAATCCTTTAAATCTTACTTCTTTAGTCACTTATTTGCACAACACTTTCAATATTATTTGCTTAGGCGCGTCGCTCACTGGTAAGTCGAGGCGTTTTATTCCTTAAGATAACGTACAAGAGGCGCGCCGCATTACGTTTTCTTAAGGAATAAAACGCCGCGATCTCGCCTCGACTTACCAGTGAGCGACGCACCTTAAGTAGTTATACTTATATAACACAATTTCCACAATTCTCTACAGCCTAATTTTTCTTTAGAACCAGCTGATCCATGTACAACATTACGAAAAGTTGTCCCGGCAGGCTTACGACCTTTTGCGAAAGGGACATTTTGCGAGTGGGACATTATGAGCCCTTATTACGTATTTAGCGACAGGTTTGCAACAGACGCAAATCTCGTGATCATGGCTATCAAACGTCAATTTTGATTTAGTTAACAGGTGTTGTATATTCATCACAAAGTTAATTCAAGATGATCGCGATACAATACGCCTGCTGCAAACCTCCTCTAGATACGTACACCCTGCGGGATCGCCTCAGTAACCGCGTAAAATCTCCCAACGAAATAAATAAAACAAGCCAGTACAAAGAAGAACGAAACGTATTTATTAAGCGCAGTATTCATAAGAGACATTAGGGGATGTTCGCGAGGTAGTCCTTCACGTGCGCGGGCTCGAGGCGGCGGAAGCCGGCCGCGTCGCAGATACCCACCTCGATGTTGTCGCACGACATCTGCGGAAGAACATTCAATATATATATATACTCAATGCCATTTAGCGTGGCAATACAGGTCATTCACCTACCTTCACTACGCTATCATAAAATGCAATGAAAGTGTCGCTAATTCTGTCGCTTACCATACAAACCTATGGAAAACGTGCTATGTGGTTTGTATGGTAAGCGACAGAATTAGCGACACTTTCATTGCATTTTATGATAGCGTAGTTAAGGTAGGTGAATGACCTGTATTGCCACGCTAAATGGCATCGAGTATAATACAAAACATTTATTTGTAACACTCGTAAATTCCTCCATACCTGTCCTTCGAAGCCTTCCTTTAGCGTGAGGATCGCCGTGTGGACTGCATCATCCAGCTCCAAATCTTCAGTGTACCTGAAATTATAATATGTACGTGCGGTTTGAGATACCTTACCTTACATGTAACACAGTTTTTGTAACTAGCATGGGAGGTAAGGTTTTAAAAATTGCGCTAAATATATAATATTTTCTTAAGGTTTATATTTATGAATAAATGATTTATAATCAGATTTTTTTTAATCACCGTCCCCAAAGTAAGCTGATAGTTTAGAGTAGTATAACTATTTGTGAAGTGTTCATCCGGGGACGTACTACCAGCCTATTTCTGCCGCCAAGCAGTAATGTCTGCATTGCTGTGTTCCGGTTTGCAGGGTAAGGGGGCCGGTGGAGGGGGCACACGATACCTTACAGCTCTATGTGTAAAGGTAGAATTCCACCAGTCTGCGGCGCCATGTCATTTGATTGTTTTCTAGTTTAATTGTATTATTCGATGTCATTATGTATTTTATGTAATTATTTGACTTGAATCAACTGACATTTGTTTTTAATTTATGAATGAATTTTATTGTGACATTACTTTTATTATTTTAATCAACATTTTTTATTTTTATATGTTAATCATTTGTTTGTAACAAGACGTTGCATGCCAATCATGGCAGAGTACATTGAGACTTTTTTTATAAAATATGTAACACCTTGTTATGCATGTACTATAGCAATAAAGATACTTTGACTTTGACTAGCATTCAAACATTTGCCGAACACTGGTAGAATTCTAGCTTTAGGTATTAATTGCGACAATATCTCCGAAACTAAAGAGCTAGGTTATAGTTTTCTTTATGTTCAGATTAGTAAAGTTGGAAATAATAAAACCGTCCAAGAGCGAGTAGGACTCACGCACCGAGGGTTCCGTGCCATCATACAATATCTATACTAATATTATAAAGAGGTAAAGTTTGTGAGGTTGTAGGAGGTAATCTCTGGATCTACTTAAACGATTTTCAAAATTCTTTCACTAATAGAAAGCCACAGTATTTGTGAGTGTCATAGGCTATAAATTACCGCCCAAAGAAGTCAGCTAGTATGTTCTAAAGGTGGTTTATAGTTGTTTGAGAACCTTTGACAGCGCCTTCTTTTGTCTGACAGCGGATCTTATGTAGATTTTTTACACTTTCGGTGATTTAAAAAAAACTATGCAAATTAGAGAGTTCGTTATAATTTTCCTGTATTTCGGAGATAAAGGGGAGAGGTATTTTTTTTTTTGTTTATAAGTCGAAAACTATACTGCGTCAGAATATAACATCAGTAGTAGTTCTCAAGATATCCATCTGTGACAGACAGAAAAAAATCACACCATAAGGGTCCCTTTTTACTATTTTGGTCCGGAACCCTAAAAATCAAACAAGCGGAAACCTAAATAGAATAAAACTGGAGAACCTTGACAGCGCCATCTCTTGTCTGATAGCTGAACTTATGTAGGATTTTTAAACCTTCGATGATTTCTAAAAAACTATGCTGATAAGAGAGCTCGTTATAATTTTCCAGTATCTTTATTATCCGGGAACGGGACTTCCGACCACTACACCACTACGGCCAATCCAGTCTTCCTAACACGACGCCACCGCCATGAGTTACGTCACTACGGACATTGGTAATCGGACTAAGTTATGACAGGATGGTATAGGCCTCTAATCCGGGTGGGGGTTACCAGATGACATAGGGTTATTCACAACACACCCGCAGGGTGATTACGTATCTCGCGACAGGTCAATTGACAGCAATATTGCTGTCAAATGTCAATTTTGTATTAGAGAACAGCAAGGCATTGACATTTGACAGCAATATTGCTGTCAATTGCCTGTTGCAAAACCTGTCGCGAGATACGTAATTACCCTGCCGCATGAAGGAGTCTTGTGCATAACCCCCTGACACTACCCCAATCCAAACCATTATATCACGGCCCAATGTTGCTCTTTCTACCCTTGAAGAGAGATGGCCTCTTGCCCGTGGATGCAGTAAGAACCTGCCAAGGGATACCTGCGGAAGATGGTTAGCAGCGTCATCCCGCACTGCGCTCGCCAAAGATTCTGCACTTGGAGGTCTATGAGGCCCGTTTCCAGCAGTGGACGTCCTACTCCACTCTACGTAGGACTCCGTTCGTGACTCAGTACTAGGGTATGGTCTTTTGCTTTTCGGTAACTCTACGCACATCAAAAGAGCTTTCATTATTCAAAAAAAGTGTGTAAGAGCCGTTTTTGGAATAGGCCCATTAGAGTCATGCAAGCCTCTCTTTAAGAAACATAAACTCTTAACGCTCACTAGTTTATACATCTTCCAAATTGGCTGTTTTGTAAAGGAGCACGCTTCATTCTTTAACCATTTCAAAGATAAAAATAACTCAGTCACAAAAAATAGAAATCCCACTAGACTTTTAGTGCCTCCACACAAAACTGCACTGAGTGGGAAAAAATGCTCTAACATGACTGTTAAAGTATTTAACAAAATTCCTAGAGATATAAGAGAACTGCCTACTAGTAAATTTAAGACAAAACTCCGTAGGTGGCTCTTAGATAAATGTTTTTATGACATTAAATAATTCTATAATCAATAAATTACCTAGTTACATAACTTAAATATTGTACGTCCATAATTAATGGATAAACTGTTATTCCACCTAGCTTTTAAGATCATTTTTGTACACAGTTTCTACAATAAATTTCATTTCATTTCCGCACTTACACCTGCTGCTTCCATTGTTCTTTTCCAGAACATGCGTACTCACCTCTTCTCGAGGAAGGTCTTGCCGTTGTTAAAGTTCTTGCCCATGGCGGTGGCCTTCCATGCGAAGTATGCGCCCGAGGGGTCGCACTGGAACAGGTAGGGCCGCCCGCCGTCCCAGCCGATGATCAGCAGAGACACGCCGAACGGACGCACGCCGCTGTTGACGACATTAAATAATAATTTCATAAATCATAATCATAAAAGAAAAAATAACATAATGTAACACAAATTACCATTAAAGTTTATAAGTAGGTGCCATACATATAAATCTATAATCTACGCTTAAGCTAAGAAGTTATAAATAACTTATTTAGTTATTTAAATTAGTGAAAAACATACATATTTTCTGTAAATATTAACTATTTCATTGTAAATACGCTAACTCCCACACTAGGAGAACCTGTGTTGTGGGTAGTTAGCACTCTTTCGCCGATACACTTTGTAACAATACAATAGACAAAAGGTAACAATAGGCTACAAGTAAAGATTTAGTAATCATATGAAGCTTAAGGATGAACGAGTCGCCCATCTTTCCATACAAACGTGGAAGGGTAACTACTCTCACTGTTTGACGTTGACCATCCAACACTAAGGATTATTATCAATTTATCTCGTCATAATCTATGTTTCCTTTCTCTCCTTCTTCCTATTCCTGAGTTATGAAGCCCATTTGGACTTATGGGATTCAACTGTGGTCCTCAGCCAGTTCATCAAACATTCAATGTCTTCAAAGAGCCCAAAACAATATTATTAAGAACTATAAGTGGCGCTGCCTGGTTCACTCGCAACTCAGAGATTCACGAGTTCCACGAGATGAATACTGTTATTGAAGAGGCAAAACAATATTCCGAGAAATACTCAGACCGCCTGAAGAATCATCCCAACGCTCTCGCTAAACAGCTTCTGCACCATAATCCCATCAATCGCTTGAAACGAGCCAATGTTGGAGCGATGGCTCCAACTCCTTAAACTCCATTCTACTTCAACCAACCTGATTATAGTCATACGAGACTGATCGCAGGTCAAATGGGAATAAAAAAAAAATCTATGTTTGTATACACCCCAAACCTTACGGTTTGGGGTGTATACAAACATAGATTTTTTTTAAAAAGTATTTATTTCGATAATACAAGCGTCTAAACTTTCGTATTTCAACACTGATTTTAGCCCAACTTTGGACGAAACTAAATAATATACGGAGAAAGAAAACTCAAAAATAAACGCCGTTCCGACATAGTTTAATTATTCAAAATTTGAAATAAATGTTATTTTGAAAAGACACTCAAGTTTTTCTATAATAACCCTTGTGCTAAAAGTCTATTCACATATTATTGCGCGGTCGTTTCAGGAATGAATCATTGTGCATTTCATCCTAGCGCGCGCTTTCGCACACTATGCCAGGTGAGATAGCATACATTTAGGCCGCGCCCACTGACGACTTTGCCTCCGCGACTTGTTGAACCTTAAGAGTAGCTCAAGGAGCTACGATCGAATGATTCTGTAGCGAAATCGCGATTGTACTCCTGCATGACAGTGCACGGTGTCCGCTTGCAGGCGATTGTCCGACTGATTTGCTGGTGAACTCACCCCGACTGCGTGTACTCCTGCATGACAGTGCACGGTGTCAGACTGATTAGCTGGTGAACTCACCCCGACTGCGTGTACTCCTGCATGACAGTGCACGGTGTCAGACTGATTAGCTGGTGAATTCACCCCTACTGTGTACTCCTGCATGACAGAGCACGGTGTCCGCTTGCAGGCGATTGTCCGAGTGATTTGCTGGTGAACTCACCCCGACTGCGTGTACTCCTGCATGACAGTGCACGGTGTCAGACTGATTTGCTGGTGAACTCACCCCGACTGCGTGTACTCCTGCATGACAGTGCACGGTGTCAGACTGATTTGCTGGTGAACTCACCCCGACTGCGTGTACTCCTGCATGACAGTGGCCACGCGCTGCACGAGCTGCGCCGTGGGGATGGGCTCGTGGTACATTAGGTAGTACTGTTGCGCCATCTTCCTGGCCTGGGTCACCAGCAGCCGGTAGTCGGGGCCCATGCCCGAGTAGACCATGCCTGGAACATCGAAAGTTAGTGTGACTCCATTTTCCGCATTCAGACTTCAAAGGTGGTCCATTACCATTATTTACTGTACAGCCACAAGGGATCCAAGATCAAAAACAGGACGTTAGGACATAGCCTTTCTTCTACAACATCAGAACCCCCTCTAGGGATGCTCATGAAATGCTGCCAGCGGACCCAAGTCCTTCTCCGATTATTTATGGTTGGCTGGCCAACTCTGATATTTCTGGATTTGGGTTAGCTAGGGTAGAGGACGTGTCACAGGGACAATGAACAATACACCTCAATGTGGATTTCAGTTCAGATCTGGTAACATTCAGCAAAATCTTTGTTGAGTTCAATTTGACAATAAGCTTTTGTTTGACCAGCACATTGATAATATTGTCAAAAAGGCCTCTCCATCATTGGGTTTCATACTTAGAATCTCATCTGAATTTAATAGCGTTTTTAATGCCTTTCAAATACTTTACTGTTTGTATGTTCATAGCCACTTAGAATATGCTTCGCATGTATGGAACCCATGTTGTGATACATATATCTCTCATATTGAAGGCATTCAGACGCTTTTTACACTATGTTAATTAAATTAAAAATTAAATTAAAAATTTATTTATTTCTCTTTAAGTACATACATAATAATACAAACCCTTATTACCAATATAAGTTTTATAAACTTGTGTTATGGTAATAAGTGCTTTCCCATGATTTATTTATTTATTTAATTACAGTACTGATCAGGGTATGCTTATGTTTTATGGTGATAAATTCAGTATGAAAATAACATGTATGTAAATCAACAGCATTTTGGCAATCATGAGTAAAAATATAAAATGAATTAAAAAATTAAATTAATATGACAATAGGTTGATTTTATGTATACGCTGGATTAATGTGAAATAATAATAATAATTCTTGTATATAATTCCATTTTTAAAAGTTAATGTTAAAACTGTAATTGATTTAAATATAAAACTAAATTTGTAGCTAGTTTAAAATTAATAACAATAATATTATCAAAAATACTTCACAAATTCATAAAATAAGGAGTTGAAATTAACAATAAATGATTTTATAGTATAATATTCATAATAAATAATAGATAAATTATAATTCCTGATGTAAAATAAATGTAACATTAGAATTATATTTAGTTCTAATCAAATTGGACAAGTCAAATCTCAGTAGGTGTGTATGTATTTGTGTCTGTGTGTGTCTGTGTTTGTATGTGTGTGTATGTGTATGTTTGGACTGTGTGATAATGAGAGTAAACAGATGATGTGTCGTTATTCAAAAGGGTTTTTGATGGTAGTGCTTCCTAATGAAGAACTGAAAACACTTTTTACACTATGTACAGTTTAGGGTGAAAATATATCTTTCAAATTACAATGAATGATGAAGAAAATTTCACTGACTTGTGGTATTTGATGAACATAGCAAATGTCATTTTGGAGTGTCTGGAACTCCTTGAATTGATAGGTCTACATACCAACATACATATCTTGACTTTGTGAGCCTAACTAAACATAATTAATATATAATGTCATTTCGTTAGTTTCAGCTGTAAAATGTCCACTACTGAACACAGGCCTCGCTCATGGATCTCCATGAGGGGTAGTTGCCATACTCACCACGCTTGGCAGGCGGGTTGGCGAGCACAGTACGGGATGTTAGTACATGGAAAGATGCTGCTGCCCATCTTCTGGAGATATCCCTTAGCAGACTCTTACTGCATCCATGGGTATGAGAGGAGGGGTAACATTCTCTCGCCGGCACCCCACGACGAATATTTATTAATTAATTATATAAGTTAGTGTTAATTCCTTCTACTTCCCTACCACTAGTGGAAGAACAAACTATGAACAGAATTCATTTATAATAAGATCAAGCAAAGTATTTAATTATGTGTTAGTGAACAATGTGTTTGCTGATAAGAAAGATGCAATCTAGAGATAACACCTCTTAAAAATGTCTTAGAAATTTGTTGAGTAATTCTTTCTTTGATAATCAGTGTTAGTTTTAAATTAGTATTATTGTTTGAATTTTTGAATTTCGCCATGGGGTGCCGGCAGTAGAATGATACCCCTCCTCTCATGCCCATGGATGCAGTAAGAGCCTGCTAAGGGATACCTCCGGAAGATGGGCAGCAGCGTCTATCCGTATAGCAACATCCCATACTGCGCTCACCAACCCCCCTGCCAAGTGTGGTGAGAATGGCAACTACCCCTCATAGAGATCCATGAGGGAGGCCTGTGTTCATCAGTGGACGTTTTATGGCTGAAATGATGATTGTTTGAATTTAAAAGGACTGTTGTACTGTGGAAATCTGTGGAAACTTATAATTATCCTATAATTACTATAGTTATGAATAAGTAAAGATGTGTAAGTAACAACATACCAATGTGTCCAGTAATCATTTCAACTTTGTTGACACTGTGTTCATCATATAAAATGCTCTTGTGCTTGTTTTCTGTGGCGATGACGACTCCATTTGATGCTGAAAACAGTAATTTAATTATCTATAATGTTTTGGAGCTGTATAAGAATTAAATAATTACTCGAGTAAGAAGTGACATGGCGGTTTTGTTAAGTATGCAGTAGTAATAGAACTGCAACTGTAACTTCAAGAATTAGTAAGGGTGGTTTTTCTCTTCAATTTTAAATTGAAAGACTTATTTACGGTAATTGTGTGTTTTAAAGTTTGTTACCAAACTAACCTACAATTTATCAATTTCTCACCTTTGATGCCGACGGAGGTTCCTCCGGCGGCCACGGCGGCTAACGCATATTCGATTTGAACCAGCTTCCCTGAAGGACTGCGGATAAATACACATTTAATACAAAACTTTCACGGGAAATGTAGACAACTTCAACACAAGATGACTAGCTATTTACGGTATTTCAAACTTTACAAAACGCGTAAACTTGAAGGAACTTTATTACAGACGCGTAAATAAGCATAGAAAACACTGAAAAAGGCGTAAATAAATTAATTTTACCTAAATGTTGTGAGAGAGAAACTGTATCGCTCAGACGCCATGATTACAAAGCAAATTGTCAAATTATTTTTGCGATATCATGTTGTCATCATTGCTAAATGTCACACTTCACTTCAGTCATCTTCAGTGTATGAACTGTTTTTTATTGGTAGAAAAATAGTTTGCCACTAGTTGGAAACACTGTTATAGCAAAAAGATCTGTATCCAATCCAAGCTATAAAATATTGTGATTGGTCCGATTTCAACGAATCAGAATGCAAGATTCACGCTCGATAATTTGACTGTCATCAATGAAATATTTTGTGTGCTATTTATAATTTTCGTGTTTCCACGCTGAAGTCGTAAAATAAACATAGTGCGATATGCTTGATGCACTCCGTGGAGTTTCTCCTGCCTCCGAAGCCATGTCAGATGAAACTCTGGAGCGTAACCGCGCTGAAAAAGCGCTTATTACAAAAACGCCCACCCACAGTCAACACAAGACTGGATTAAAGAATTATTCAGATAAAAATGGTAACGACGTTACTAAAAGTATACACAATGGGCGGAAAACGTTCGCGTTTTGGACTCTGGTGTGTTTGCTCCTCATTCTCGCTGTGGGGAACCTGATTTTGACCTTTACCATACTAGCGGTTCTGAGACTTGGACATGGTAAGTGAAATCTTTATTCTTTCACGTTTTTTTTTATAATAACAATAGTTTTGTAAATATATTATAGCTTACTATTAGTTTATTTATTACATTTCTTCAAATATCCCCGTTAAAGGCCACAACTGATCGTAAAACCCAAAAATGCCAGATTCTTCCTATTTTTTTTTTTTATCTACTTTCCTATATACATAGTTATTACTTGCTTTATGTTTTCACCCTGTTGTTTACTAGTTTATTATAGCTGTTGGTTGTCCTAATAAATAAATAGTCCCACTGCTAGGCAAAGGTCTCCCCTTTCCCTCTCCATGCATCACGCTCGATTGCTACTTCCGGCCACAATGTTTCGAATGCATCCAGGTCGTCTCGCCATCTCTTTGGGTCTACCGCGAAGTGAGCGGTCGTTCTCCGCTTGGTACCCAATGTGTGACGAGGTTGGCTCATCGTCCTGGATGCATTCGAGTCACGCGACCTGCCAAATCCTCAAGCAGGCCGTCTGTTTCTTTTTTCGTTTCTGTCAGGTCTTTGCACGTAGGTCGGGGAAATCGAAACAGCCACCTCCTGCGTCTCAACGAGGTTGCTGGTTCGATTCTTGCTTTTCTGGAGACATTGTGACATTGACATTCAATTTTTTGTCTCGGATCTGGGTGTTTTTAGGGTTCCGTGCCTCAAAAGGATGAAAACGGAACCCTTATAGGATAACTTTGTTGTCCGTCTGTCTGTCTGTCAAGATCCTTTATCTCGAGAACGTGTAGAGGTATCGAGTTAAAATTAAAACGATATACCTACTTAAATCTACAATCTCTTTAAGCTGTGAAAAAATCAATATTCTAAGTTAACCTGAAAAAAGATACGACCGCTTATACCGCATGTTTCGACATCCTCAAAGGAATCAAAATTCATAATTCCCGTAGATCTAGAACTATAAATATGAAAAATAAAAAACTACATTTGTAATGAAATCGTAAAAAATCGTCTATAAAAGAAGTACGAAATTAATCATCGAGGTTAACCAACCCTACGCGCGGCCATAGATTGGATGGTTGACCGAATCTTTACAATATACTCATACACCATTGGAAAGAATATCCAAACCCACACAACGTCGTGCATACCCAAACCCACACAACGTCGTGCATACCCAAACCCACACAACGTCGTCTGGAACGAAATTCGTTCCAGCCGCTGCCGACCAGTCAACACCTCGGCGTTTCAACTGAAGATGCCTCGCGGAGAGGCGGAACACGTGTCGTCGTGTGGGTTTGGGTATGCATGTTGCACAACCTAGTTCTCCCTGCATGTGCATAATTAGCGGGCGGGAGAGCGGTGCATATGCATCTCAGCATTAGCGGAATTAAAACTAGATATTTTCATCGCATTTTATTGTCATGGATTTCCGCAAAGTAACGCCTGATTCCATTAATTATAAACAAATAGGTAGGTATTATACACTTAAATAATATCAATTTACTAATATCAGTGCCTGAACTAGGATTAGAAGACACCGATACGGGAATTTATAGCCTAATTTATTTGAAAGAAAATCATAAAACCATTAACTTTTAAATTATAGGTAAGTATCCATAGTTTGATAATACAAAAATAGGAAATAAGATGCGTGAATGAATCTGTTCACCAATTCTCGTCAATTTACCATCAGGTCTAGAGAGCATGGAGTTCCTTCCTGACCACAACGCCATCAAGTTCTTTGGCAGCGCCGACCTTGACCACGTGTACAAACGCGACGGCGTCATCGAGAGCTTTCGCGACGAGCCACTCTCCGTCTCCAGCGAGAACGGATCCGTTATATTCAGTCTGCAGACGCGGTGAGTTATACATGTTTTTACATAGGGCTTGTTCAGCTGCTTGCTTTAACGGTGAAGGAAACATCGTGAGGAAACCCGCGGCTTAGTTAGCTTCAGACGTATTGACCTGTTCTTTCCTCTGAATAATAGCTGACTAAGCTGAGAGGATAGTGTAGGTGCTGGGCAAGCCTAATCCATCTAACAATGTCCCAGGCACTGCAGCGTCCCGTACAGCATGATTACCAGTTGCTGACGCTGTATAAATCATCTATAATAGATGCAAAGGCCTTACTTTTTTGTTCAGCTGACGAAGCAGAGGTCCTGTCAGTCCATACCTGACCCTCTAAACATGCCCTGTCAAAGTATATCTCAAAAACTCGACGATAATCCGGATGTTGCATACTTGGACCTGAGAAAAGCATTTAGCGCCGGAGGTCGTCTCTAGGACCACTTTTCTAAGTAAAGCATGGAGGCCCTTTCCGACCACAACGCCATCAAGTTCTTTGGCCGCTTATTTTTCTGCGCGGAACCCCCATTATTATTTCATCACATCACATTAGCTATCTACTAGTGAAAGTGCCGACAAAATCGGTCCAGCCGTTTCGGAGATTCGCAGGAACCATCGGACAGACAGACAGACAGATAGATTTATACAGTTAAAACAATGCCCCCTGGAGGAAAAGTACTCTAAATATCATAAAATAGCATATCTTACTCAAAGGAAACATTCATTCATTTTTATATTTCCTTAATTTTTCGACAAAAAAACCGAGTATTGGAGTTCAATGGTAAAATCGTTGACTTGTTGTTGACAATACCGAAACCGCTACTACTTACCCGGATAAAAAGCAGCCTATTATGTGTTAATTCTGGTCAACATAAACACGTGAAAAGTTTTAGCTCAATCCATAGGATGGTTTTTGCGTGAACAGGTAAAGATGCAAACAAAGTCTCGGCTTTGTTACATTAGTGAGATTGGTTTGTTTGTGCGCAGTTTATCCCGCGTGGATTCCCGCCTGGTGGTGAATTCGAGCGGCGTGTTCATCCGCGGAGTCAGCTCGCTGGAGCTACGGGACCCCGCCACCGGAGAGGCAAGTCTCACTCGTGATCATCTCCCTGCCCTTACTCCACTCTATGCGGGGTCGGCGCAACATGTTCCTCTTGAAAGAAGATATGAGAATAACAGGAGTGAGTGATGAAATGACTGCTGAGAGAGGAGAGTTGAAGTCCTCTCTCAGCCGTCATTTCGACGACCTCTGTGGCGCAGCGGGCGAAGGTCCGCCTGCGACGCAAGAGGTTGCGGGTTCGATTCCCGCCTCGGAACAAATATCTGTACGATCTGCAGTTATTTGTTCAGGGTGTTCTGGATGTTTTTCTATATATAATAAAAAATATCTTTCTATGTAGTATAATGTATTAAGTATATCAGACATTTGGTACCCCATAACACAAGCTATGCTTAGCTTGGGGCTAGATGATGTTGTGTGAATTGTCAGCATTTATTATTTATTATTATTTCATCACTCAGGCCTGCCCCTTGCACCCTATCCATCCACAATCATTCCTATAATATTTTTCTTCCTATATTGCGATTCACCCTCTTTCATTACATGACCATACCATGCGAACCTATTCCGCCACATCTTTTCTACCACATACGCTACTTTCAAATATCTGCAGATCGTACAGACATTTGCCCCGAGGCGGGAATCGAACCCGGAACCTCTTGCGTCGTTACCTTCGCCCGCTGCGCCACAGGGGTCGTCAATAAGCTCGATTTGTATCTAGAAGGATCTAGTATCACTCCAAAGGATCTAGTATCACTCCAAAAGGATCTAGTATCACTCCAAACCCTGAGGATATCGGCCTCTGCAAACCTCCGACCGCAGAGATCAAAACTAGGCTTAAAATGAATTCTGCAAAAGAACACCAGAAAATATGGGAACGCAGACCGGACTGCAAGCATACAAAACTAATGCTACCAGAGAGAAACAAAAAGATAACCAACACTCTGCTCAAGATGACAAGACGAGACCTACGGATGATGGTGGGCATCATCACGGGACACTGCGATCTAAACCACCATCTTCTAAAGACAGGGGCCACAGACAGTGGACTATGTCGCGGGTGTCTTGAGAAGGAGGAGACAGTGGAGCACGTGCTATTGCATTGCACCGCAACAAAGGACGCCAGATCGGAGACGGGACTGCAGGAGCTCATAGAGTCATGCCCTTCTTCTTCTACAACATCTGCATATCCTTCGGGAATGCTCAGGGAATGCTGCCGGCGACCCAGAGTCCTTCTCCGGTATTATAAGGAGTTGGGCTGGCTAGAGTCGGGCTAGCATCACGGGGGACAATGCACAATACACCCCTATGCGGGACGTCAGTGCAGATCTAGTTACCCCCACTAGAATAAGAAGCTCGATTTGTTTCCAGGTGGTCCTTAGCACGGCGCCGACCGCGCGCGGCTCGGCGGCGGCGCCCGCGCAGTGCACCGTGCCAGACGCCGTCAACAACCTGCATGCACGGGTGAGATGATCCTCTTTCCGTTTTCTTTTGTCAGCCTGCATTGTCCCACCGCTGGGCGAAGGCCTCCTCCAAATCCATCCACTCGTCCGTATCAAGAGCGATGTCCCACCAGCGCTTTCGTGGACGGCCACGACCGCGACTTTCTTGTTATTAAATATTAGCCATTACTGTCCCACTATGCCGCCGGCAGTAGAATGTTATCCCTCCTCTCCTACCCGTGGATGCAGTAAGAGCCTGCTAAGGGATACCTCCGGAAGATGGGCAGCAGCGTCTATCCGTGTATCAACATCCCATACTGCGCTCACCAACCCGCCTGCCAAGCGTGGTGAGAATGGCAACTACCCCTCATGGAGATCCATGAGGGAGGCCTGTGTTCATCAGTGGACGTTTTGTGGCTGAAATGATGACTGTCCCACTGCTGGGCATAGGCTTCCTTCCACTCCTCGCGACTTAACGCAGCTTATTATTTCAATGACGTATTTTGTGGTGGGGAAGGTACTTTCCAACGCATTCGTCATACCTACGCCCCCGTCAACAAACGTCAATGTTAACCTAAAAATAACTTTCCTTCTGTTAGGTTTTCAACCGAGCAATACATGGTTCTCAAGTCGACGCGTATTTTTTTACGGTTCCGTATCCAAAGGGTGAAAACGGGACCCTATTACTAAGACTCCGCTGTCCGTCTGCCTGTCTGTCTGTCTCCAGGATGTATCTTATGAACCGTGAGATTTCACAGATGATGTATTTCTGTTGCCGCTATAAACAAAATTAAATAAATGTTTTAGGGGGGCTCCCATACAACAAACGTGATTCTTTTGCTGTTATTTGCTGGATAGTAAGGAACCCTTTATGCGCGAGTCTGACTCGCACTTGGCCGATTTGTCATGTATGATCGATCACGCATAACTTTTTACATAGTAGTCCGATTTCCATAATTCTTTTTTTATTGCTAAGAGTATATGTATACCCCGAAGTTGGTAACACACGAAGTTGGTAACACATACATTTTTAAAAATCCGACCCAGATTATACCCTATACCCGAAGGTAGGGGAACGGGGGATGATTGATTGTTCACTCACTAATGTATGACCACGCATAACTTTAACTTTAGTACAGAATAGTCCGATTTTGATAATTCTTTTTTTATAATTTGAAGTTGTTTGTTTTAGCTGATATCCACTAACCGCATCACGGCGCCAGTTGACGAGGACCTGACTCTTCACTCCGACTCCTCTACCTTCCTCCGAGGTAATTATTATACTTCTGGACATTTCACACAGCACCCTAGTCAAAAACTAATTCCTTTGTTTATTCCTTCGATCTGTGCGCAGGCGCCGAGGGTACCCACATGGAAGCTAAGGAGCTGTTTTGGACGGCAGACCAGGACATCCACATCCGCTCCGTCAACGGCAGCGTAGTGCTCTCCGGCAAGGACGGCGTCTACGTAGATGTACGCTACCTGCCCATCGCTACTCTGAAGGTGCGTCATACGTACATAGATGTACGCTACCTTCTGCCCATCGCTACGCTGAAGGTACGTCGTACGTAAATGTACGCCACCTGCCCATCCCTACGCTGAGGGTACGTCGTACGTAGATGTACGCTACTCGTCTATCGCTACGCTGAAGGTACGTCGTACGTCACATCCACTCCGTCAACGGCAGCGTAGTGCTCTCCGGCAAGGACAACGTCTACGTAGATATACGCTACCTGCACATCGCTACGCTCGAGGTAAGTCGTACTTCACATCCACTCCGTCAACGGCGGCGTAGTGCTCTCCGGCAAGGACGGCGTCTACGTATATGTACGCTACCTGCCCATAGCTACGCTGAAGGTACGTCGTACGTCATATCCACTCCGTCAACGGCAGCGTAGTGCTCTCCGGCAAGGACGACGTCTACGTAGATATACGCTACCTGCACATCGCTACGCTCGAGGTAAGTCGTACTTCACATCCACTCCGTCAACGGCGGCGTAGTGCTCTCTGGCAAGGACGGCGTCTACGTACATATATGTACGCTACCTGCCCATAGCTACGCTGAAGGTACGTCGTACGTCACATCCACTCCGTCAACCGCAGCGTAGTGCTCTCCGGCAAAGACGGCGTCTACGTAGATGTACGCTACCTGCCCATCGCTACGCTGAAGGTACGTCGTACTTCACATCCACTCCGTCAACGGCGGCGTAGTGCTCTCCGGCAAGGACGGCGTCTACGTACATATATGTACGCTACCTGCCCATAGCTACGCTGAAGGTACGTCGTACGTCACATCCACTCCGTCAACGGCGGCGTAATGCTCTCCGGCAAGGACGGCGTCTACCTGCCCATCGCTAAGCTCAAGGTACGTCATACAACCAAATAAGGTAGTAAGGCCTATCACTTTCTAGAATGTTAGTAGCCTTAGTTCTTTCCATAAACCGTTTTCTAACAGTGAAGATATATTGTGACTTTTGGTTAGGGAACCTCTAGCCTCCCCTGAAACTCATGGTCGTAAACTTGAACCGCTGTCTCCTCGCCTGTTCCAGACGGAGGGCCAGCCCCAAAGCGGCCAGTTCAAGGTGTGTGTGTGCATGCCGCAGGGCAAGCTGTTCAAGATCGCCGTGCCCGCCGGCGCGCGCGCCGCCTGCTCGCACGTCAACATGACGGGCGACCTCAACCCCTGCCTCTAGGCGGATACACTAAACGCAGGGAAACTTAAAAGAAAATTGAGTTCTCGCGGGACGCCTGTCGGATGTAAAACATTTTCACCATAGTCGCTACAGTAGCTCCAGTTGCCACAGTCAACACGATGGGCACGATGGCCGAAGGGCAATATAAAAGGAACCCTAGCAACTAGTCACTAGGGCGGTCGCCCTAGTGATAACTCGCACGTCTGCAAGCGTCACGCGTCACCTCGTGTCATCGGATTTACCCCCCGCAAAAAAGCTTTACATCAATAAACTCATACATCACAAACACACTGTTCAAGATCCAACCCCTCTGTAAGAGTATACTCATACAACACACACAGGCAGAAAGAAACCTCAAGATCGCGGTCCAAGAGGCGACCTCAACCCCTGCCTCTAGACAGTTGACAGTTTATTAGTTCCTATAGACTCACACAACAAGAAACAATAAAGAACAAGACACAACACAAACACAAAAGGAAACGCCTGTCGGTAAATAAATACACTACACAAACACACAGGGAAACCCTATCTGTAGTCGAATACACAATCCAAGCACACAGAGAATAAACCCTGACTGTAGTCGAATATACAACACAAACACACAGAGACCGTGTCTGTAGACGAATACACAACACAAACACACAGGGATACCCCTGTCTGTAGACGAATACACAACACAAACCGTCACGGTATATCGCCATAATTTTTAAAACGCATATGAATTACATTTGTGTGCGTGATTGGAGAGACTTTACCTTGCCGTAACACAGTTTTTAACTAGCGCGGGAGGTAAGGTCTTGAAAATTGTACTTAATATGTAATAATTTCTAAGATTTTATAATAAATATTTGATTTGATTTTATTTCATAACATTATTTACATTATTTTTCAGTAGTAAAATCCCATTTAGTTAAACAGTGGTGGCGATTCTTTTGTTGCATTTTCTAACAATTACAGATATGGCGTTTCTAAGTTTAGAGCTGTCAACGAAAAATAAGATCAAATTGGTCTGACATAATTTTAGATCTGTACCAGCCGAATAGTTAGACGTTACTTCAAGCTATTTTATGCAAAAAAATATATTTTATTTTATGTGGGAAACTATCAGTACAATATTACAGCAAAATAGAATAATAATACTGGTACACAAACCAGAGCAGTTTCCACTTTATATAACACAAACTTCAGACAACAACGTTGACAAAATCCGGCACAAGAAGTGTTAGCAAATGCGCCCATAGAATTGCCACCAGTGTCGCCCTGAACTGTGAACTGATTTTCTCAAATCTCTCGGGCAGGGTTAAGTGTGTAATTAGTCATATCTGTTTAGTTTTAGTACCTAGACTTAAGAAAAATATTAATGAAAATATATACCATAGCACAGATAATATAATACACTAGAACATAAAGTACATTTTGGTATTGTCAGAGATTTTTTTTCGAAATCGCAACACATGACGCCGTCTATTATTTTTTCTTGAAAAGGACATTGCCAGTCTTTGTATGGGATTTGGTCCAAATGCTGCCCAGATTTGAGGGTACTTGCGATGAATTCCTTGGATCAAATTATAACTTTTGTCGGAAGACCCCGTCAAGATCGGTCCTGGGGTTACTTCAGAAAATCACTTTCAAAGCACGCTTTTAAGGGAAAATAACATATACATACTTGTAATCTACATTTCATTATATTATCGAGTCAAAACTTGTTATTTATTTATAGTTTACGTCTCTACTTCCAAGATTTGATTACAGACAGACAGATCGGGACAGGTGAATCTAAATAAAAGCTTGTAAAAATATATATACAGGGTGTAAAAGGACAACTACCGAAAACTTCGGGAGGTCAATGTACTCGTCAATATGAACAACTTTTACTTTTGCTTTTAAATTTTAACTTTAACTTACTACCTAACTTTTAACTTTTGCTGTAAAAAAATGTAAAGAAACAGCTGTTCCATATATTTTAGTAAAGTAGGTATTGTACTTAAAGCTTATATTACCAATATGTAAATCGACACTTAGAAGCAAGAGTTCATACATTATGACTATAAAAATATATAATAAGATACCTAAGGACATAAGAGAATTACCATTCAGACAATTTAAGACAAAGCTGTATAAGTTGCTAGTAGATAAATGTATTTATAAAGTAAATGATTATTTAAATAGTAAATTTTGACATTGTATAGATATGACAATTTGAAATTTGAATTGGATGTAAATCAATTAATATTAGAATCTCCGTTCATTCTTATGTAGGTACTTGTAACTACAGACATTATTTTGCACGCTGATCAATCAGTGAAGTATGTGAAGCTGACTTACTTATCCTAAAACCTTTGTACCATACTTCTGGCAAATAAACAATTTCATTTCATTTCATTACTTTTGTATGGAACAGCTGTTTCTTTACATTTTTTTACAGCGAAAGTTCCTTAGTAAAAGTTGTTCATATTGATGAGTACATTGACCCCCCGAAGTTTTCGGTAGTCGTCCTTTTACACCCTGTATGTACCAGAGTACCTACGACCGACGAGAATCGATACCGAATGTAAACACTGCAACGCTTATTTGCTTGCTTACTTAACATTTTTATACAGAATTAGTTATAATTTATCGCTTCACAATGAATATGGATTCTGTTCAAAATCAACAAGTAGAAAGTGACTTTTGGTGAGTATTGGCAGTTTGTAATTTTAAGTTATAAAGTAAGCGTTAAATATTACCTAAGTTAAAACTTGTAGAAATTTAGTAATGGATATATAAATAAAACATTGAATATAATTGTATAATTTTATTTAGAACCTATTCGAAAAACATACAAAAAATCTTTCGCACAATATACATTAAAATAAAACGACGCACAAAACATTCTCAAAATCGGTCCAGCCTTATCGATTTAGAATTTCTTATAAACTACCAAACGTTTCAAAATATACAAGCACTGGCTGGACCGAATTTGATAACGGACCAACAAAACTGTTGTACTTTCAAAGTAACAATTTAAGATAAACATTAAATTATAACTATACAAATGTTCAAAAAACAACGATCACTTTTATTCATTTGTTAATTCATCAAAAGGAAGCCTCAGATTTAGAATTTAACATTTTCAACCTATCTGTACTCTTCTAGTCTTGGCCTTAAACATCTATTATAGATGACTTATACAGCGTCAGCAACTAGTATTCCTTGTTAGATGGATTAGGCTTGCCCAGCGCCTATACCCTCTGAGCTTAGTCAGAATTTATGTCTGAAGCGGACAAGCCGCGGGTTTTCTCACGATGTTGTCTTTCACCATTAAATGTTACATATGTACACATATATTTTTTAAGATAGAAAATGTCCATTTGGTTTATAAATATTATAAAATGAATAAGTGACGTCACACCGAATCCAAAATGGCTGCCGCTAGTTACAAAAGCTGTTTCGACCGGAGAAGAGTACATTTAATCATAAATACATTAAAATGTATTTAAAAAATACTGTCAATAATAAAAAAAAAAAAACTATATACAGAGTGTGAATCACACTAGATTCGATATCAGATTTTAGGACATTTTAGCTAAAACGTAATCTATTTTGGCAATGGTTTTTGTATCTAAAATGCCTAAGCTAAATGCCTGAAAAAATTACGAATCGTCTACGATACATTTGGAAAAATATCAACTACAATATTATAATCCGGATAAGGTCAAGGTACATAAAACTACTATTACACTTGTATCAGATGTTCATCTGTTAGAGATTATTAAATACTTCTATTATTATACAGGGAGTATTATAATATGTGTACAGACCCGACAGGGGGTGATTCTGACCACCCCAAGGAGAAACTATAGTTTTAAGACTACTTTCCCTCCAAAACGAATTTGTTTTCATGTGCTGAAACCCTCCTTTTTAGGTATGTTATAATACACCCCGTATTTATGGAATCCAATACCTGTTTTTAATGTTTAATAAAAAAATGTTTTTTGACTGAATTGATTGCGGTTTACGATAATGAGAGTAAGTAATCTATACAACTTTTGTTAAGTTGATTGTTGACCAATCAACTTAACAAAAGTTGTATAGAAATCAACAACAAGAAATAGATTTTTCTGCATATCTTTTGTTTGACGACCTCTGTGGCGCAGCGGGCGAAGGTCCGCCTGCGACGCAAGAGGTTGCGGGTTAGATTCCCGCCTCGGGACAAATGTCTGATATTTGTGATATTTGTTCAGAAGGTTGTTTTCTATATATGTATATAATAAAAATATCTATGTCGTATAATGTATTAATTATATCAGTAATCTAGTACCCATAACACAAGCTCTGCTTAGCTTGGGGCAAGATAATGCTGTGTGAATTGTCCAGCATTATTTATTTTGTTCACATCGAAGTGGGCGTGGACAGCCGTCCCACGGCTGAGATGATTATAGATAGGCAAGATAGATACTTCCGCGTGGTCATACTATTTTGTCATATCAGTATGACCACCCGGACATACATGGACTGGTGGTCATACTGTAGGTAATAGACGTTAGCTCTTTCCTTCCCCTGTATAAATAAATGCTAATTTGTGAAATCAAATGAACAACTTATTGGTGTCAATTCTGCCTTACACTTCCTAAAAATAATTAAAATCAGAGATATGACGTTTCTAAATTTAGAGCTGTCAGCGTAAAATTTGGTATAATCATTCCGTTTTAAATTAAAAACGGTACTTGCCGAATATAGTAGCTATACGTCATTTTAGTTCATTTTAAGTCAATTTAATTAGCTTTAGCTAGCTAGCAAAAACAGAATCGCCACAAATATGTAATGTATTTTTAAGCAATATATGACTATGATTGCGAAATCCACGCCTGTTGCAAACCTGTCGCGAGATACGTAATCCGCCTACGGCTTAGGTGCCCAAATCGGGTTGCATTATTAACATAATTTGTTTGTTCTATTATATTACTAACCGTGCGGTGCCGGCAGTAGAATATTGCCCCCCGTCTCTTGCCCGTGGATGCAGTAAGAATCTGCTAAGATACCTCCGGAAGATAGGCAGCAGCATCTTTGAGTGTATCAACAACCTGTACTGCGCTCGCCAACCCGCCTGCCAAGCGTGGCGAGTATGGCAACAACCCCTCATGATCAGTACGTAGAGATCCACGAGGGATGTTTTTGTCCAGCAGTGGACGTCCTGCGGCTGAGACGATGCTCCTATTCCATCTTTGTTAGACAATAAATCCTTTAAAGTGACAGGTCCAGAATTAGAACGTATGTAATTTTCCAAACGTAACTTTTACATCTACATTAAATAATGTTATTTACACATCCCCCGCCGCCGACTCCGACGTCACTATTTGATAAGTTATCAAATACTCTGGATACGCCTGCAACAGACAAACAAACATTTTATGCCTATTAAACATGCAAATTGATCAGTTTCCGTAGTCCACCAGGTGTACACCGGGTCTGCGTCAGAATCCGTAGTTCACCCAGGTGTACCATGGATCATAACAAGTGCCTGTAGTCCACCCAGGTGTACCATGGATCATAACAAGTGCCTGTAGTCCACCCAGATGTACCATGGATCATAACAAGTGCCTGTAGTCCACCCAGGTGTACCATGGATCATAACAAGTGCCTGTAGTCCACCCAGGTGTACCATGGATCATAACAAGTGCCTGTAGTCCACCCAGGTGTACCATGGATCATAACAAGTGCCTGTAGTCCACCCAGATGTACCATGGATCATAACAAGTGCCTGTAGTCCACCCAGGTGTACCATGGATCATAACAAGTGCCTGTAGTCCACCCAGATGTACCATGGATCATAACAAGTGCCTGTAGTCCACCCAGGTGTACCATGGATCATAACAAGTGCCTGTAGTCCACCCAGGTGTACCATGGATCATAACAAGTGCCTGTAGTCCACCCAGATGTACCATGGATCATAACAAGTGCCTGTAGTCCACCCAGATGTACCATGGATCATAACAAGTGCCTGTAGTCCACCCAGGTGTACCATGGATCATAACAAGTGCCTGTAGTCCACCCAGATGTACCATGGATCATAACAAGTGCCTGTAGTCCACCCAGGTGTACCATGGATCATAACAAGTGCCTGTAGTCCACCCAGATGTACCATGGATCATAACAAGTGCCTGTAGTCCACCCAGGTGTACCATGGATCATAAAAAGTGCCTGTAGTCCACCCAGGTGTACCATGGATCATAACAAGTGCCTGTAGTCCACCCAGGTGTACCATGGATCATAACAAGTGCCTGTAGTCCACCCAGGTGTACCATGGATCATAACAAGTTTCCGTAGTCCACCTAGGTGAACTTGTGAGGTGGACCGCGGGTAAGAAACCATTTTATGACTGATCTATACAGGGTGTAAAAGGACAATTACCGAAAACTTCGGGAGGTCAATGTACTCATCAATATGAACAACTTTTACTAAGGAACTTATGCTGTAAAAAAATGTAAAGAAACAGCTGTTCCATATATTTTAGTAGTATTTTAGTATTGTACTTTTGTATGGAACAGCTGTTTCTTTACATTTTTTTACAGCAAAAGTTCCTTAGAAAAAGTTATTCATATTGATGAGCACATTGACCCCCCGAAGTTTTCGGTCGTCGTCCTTTTACACCCTGTATATAATACACTAGCAGCGCCCCGCGGTTTTACCCGCGTAGTTACCGATCCCGTGGTAATACATAGACTATAGATATAGAGATATATAGTATATGTTACTCGCTGATGATTTAGCAGCGATACCGCGGAGTGCAGCTAGTATGTGATATATATGTATGGGGTCGTCAGAAAGAGCTTTTTGTGGTATCTCTTAGATACGCTGCCGTGAGATAGCTTTGGCCATTACGGAAGACCAGTGCTGTGGTCCCCCTTCTACCACCAGATCAAGATGCATGAAGAGATGGAAGGGAGGCTTTTGCCCAGCTATAGGACACTCATAATGTATTGTATGATGAAGCTACTCCCCGCGGTACACGACGTAATATCAAACTATCCTAGAGATGAGATAAGAACGCAAAAGATACTACGTGACACAGAAAGAAACAAATCAAGGAGCTACATAGTACAGTGCCTGCTCCTATTAAGCTCTTATACTGGAACAATATTCCCCCGCCTCTCAGAAATGCTAACTCCCAAAACGGTTCACGAGCGCGATAACATTTCGACGTAGCTAGTTAGCCGTAGGGTGCCGGCAGAAGAATGTTGCCCCTTCCTTTCTTGCCCGTGGATGCAGTAAGAATCTGCCAAGATGAAGATGTGCGGCGGCGACCTACCGTGTATCAACATCCTGTACTACGCTCGCCAACCCGCCTGCCAAGCGCGGTGAGTATATATAGATTTATTTACGATAAAAGAAACTACAATAAGACTTATAACTATCTCAAGCCTAAAAGCTTATTTAAGAATTTAGGTTATTCTGCTAATCAATATTATATAAAACTCTTCCGTTACTGACTGAGTGACTGACAGACAACGCACAGCCTAAACCACTGGACCTAGAGACTTGAAATTTGGCACACATATACCTAGAGTATCCTAGAGGTGCACTAAAGAGGGATTTTTTGAAATTCACACGGGAACAGGAACTACGCGGGTGAAACTGCAGGGTGCGGCTAGTCATGTATATGATTATGGCCATATCAGTACGGCAACGACCCCTCTTGATCAGTGCTTAGTGATCAACGAGGGAGGCAGTGAACGAGTGCCTGTTACCTGCTCGCCGCGGTACACGACGTGCTCGGGGTACAGCAGGCCGTGCGGCGTGGGCGTGCCGGCCACGGAGTGGTGTCCGGGCGGCGCGTGCGCCATGCGCGCGGCGCACGACAGCGCGAACTGCCGCCCCAGCGACACGCTCTTACCTGCTCGCCGCGGTACACGACGTGCTCGGGGTACAGCAGGCCGTGCGGCGTGGGCGTGCCGGCCACGGAGTGGTGTCCGGGCGGCGCGTGCGCCATGCGCGCGGCGCACGACAGCGCGAACTGCCGCCCCAGCGACACGCTCTTACCTGCTCGCCGCGGTACACGACGTGCTCGGGGTACAGCAGGCCGTGCGGCGTGGGCGTGCCGGCCACGGAGTGGTGTCCGGGCGGCGCGTGCGCCATGCGCGCGGCGCACGACAGCGCGAACTGCCGCCCCAGCGACACGCTCTTACCTGCTCGCCGCGGTACACGACGTGCTCGGGGTACAGCAGGCCGTGCGGCGTGGGCGTGCCGGCCACGGAGTGGTGTCCGGGCGGCGCGTGCGCCATGCGCGCGGCGCACGACAGCGCGAACTGCCGCCCCAGCGACACGCTCTTACCTGCTCGCCGCGGTACACGACGTGCTCGGGGTACAGCAGGCCGTGCGGCGTGGGCGTGCCGGCCACGGAGTGGTGTCCGGGCGGCGCGTGCGCCATGCGCGCGGCGCACGACAGCGCGAACTGCCGCCCCAGCGACACGCGGCAGAGCAGCAACTGCCTGCGACGCATACTTTATTTAGATAAAAGCAGGGTTCGAAAAAATCCGATTTTTTTTATTTACAGGGTGTAAAAGGACGACTACAGAAAACTTCGAGGGGTCAATGTTCTCATCAATATGAACAACTTTTACTAAGGAACTTTCGCTGTAAAAAATGTGAAGAAACAGCTGTTCCGTACAAAAGTACAATACCTACTTTACTAAAATATATGGAACAGCTGTTTCTTTAAATTTTTTTACAGCAAAAGTTCCTTAGTAAAAGTTGTTCATATTGACGAGTACATTGACCCCCCGAAGTTTTCGGTAGTTGTCCTTTTACACCCTGTATATCCAGGATAAGAAAAAGAAGCAGATTTCATTCTGTATGTTCGTTTGTCACGCTTGCGGGGATTCCCTAGAAATTGAAAATTATTAACGCTAGGAGCACCAGGAAATCCCCATTTTTTTAATACCTCCTAAAATAAACCTTATATGATATGAAGTTAAGGTTTGAATTTCAATAAAAAGCTAGCCGTACTGGTAAGTTAAAGGGGATTTCCCCAACTTTAAATGAGGTTGCCATTTTGGGAAACAATCGAAATTATTCTGAATTGTAGTTTTTCGCTACGTGTTGCCAAGGTAAACATTAATCTCCAAAATTTTTAGTTCAGAAGACAGGAAAAAATCGAATGATATACACTGCCGGCCAAAAGTTTGAGACCACTTGTAAAAATCTTTGTAACCACCAAAATATTTCAAAAGATAACATGATAAGGAGCTAATTTGAACACCTGCGTATTCTATGGTTATCAAAGAATTTCTGAGAGTCATTTTTATTGTATATTTTTAAGTTATCATCCGTTAAAGGTCTATTGTTTCAAAACATAAATGAGTACCGCGCGCTTACCAGGTGATAGAGTCATTGTTATATTTTTTATGGCCTGCTCATTTCTAATTATTTTGGTTTTGTTTTGCGGTAACCGTACTTCCGGATTATTTTAGCTTCCTTAAACATATTTTTTACCTGAGTTTTGATGGAGTAAATTTTTCATTATCTTAACTAGTCTGAGCTCGTCGTTGTTACAGTGAAGACATCTTAAAATGGGAAAAGTGCGCGAAATTAGCACTGAAACTCGTTCTGCCATAGTTGTTTTACACGGCGAAGGCAAATCTGAACGTGCGATTGCCTCTCAACTTAAGTTGTCGAAGACTTGTGTTCATAACGCAATAACCCGATACAAGGAGACTGGCAGTAATCAAGATCGTTCGCGATCGGGGAGACCGAGAGCTACCACTTCTAGCGAGGATAATTTCATCGTCGTTACCAGCAAGCGGAATAGACGCCTAACCGCACCAGAAATCCGCGCAGAAGTGAACATATCCCGATCAGAACCTGTGTCATTGACTACAGTAAAAAGACGATTGAGAGATGCTAAGTTATTTGGTCGCGTCGCCGTTCGAAAACCACTACTAAGGCCACAAAACAAAAAGAAACGGATGCAGTGGGCCCTTACCCATCGAGACTGGACTGAAGAAGACTTTAAAGAAGTTCTTTGGACAGATGAATCCAAGTTTGAAATATTTGGTTCAAAACGACGAATTTTTGTTCGACGTACCGCCGAGGAAAAGATGATGCCAGATTGTGTGGTGCCAACAGTTAAGCATGGTGGTGGTTCCATTATGGTCTGGGGATGCTTCTCGGGCCATGGAACCGGAGATTTGGTACGAGTCGAAGGAATCATGAAAAAGGAGCATTATAAACGAATACTACAGCAAAATGCCGTTCCGTCTGGTTTAAGATTAATTGGAAATGGATTTTTTTTCCAACAAGATAATGATCCTAAACATAGTTCAAAATTATGCAGGGGTTATTTAGAACATAAAGAAACAGAAAGGGTGTTAAAAAACATGGTGTGGCCCCCTCAGAGTCCGGATCTCAACCCCATTGAGCTATTGTGGGAAGAGCTTGACAGAAATGTGCGCAGTTGTTGTCCCTCCTCACAAGAAGACATGTGGAAGGCTTTACAAGAAAGCTGTAACAATATCTCACAAGATACAATTGATAAATTGATTGCTCGTATGCCGAGACTAGTGAAAAAAGTTATAAAATGCAAGGGAGGCTTTTTTGACGAAAAATCCGTTTAATGATTTTATTAAATATGAACGTCATTTTTAACGTAAATGGTTGATATTTCTTGATTTTTTTTTCTTCTTGATGAATGTGTTTTAGTAAATAAGCATTTTAATTAATATCTAAACCTCTTGATTTATATTTTGAGTTTTATTTCATTTTGCTACTTAGATGTAGGTGGTCTCAAACTTTTGGCCGGCAGTGTATGTACATCGGCGAACCCCGGATAAAACATAAAAAATCGTTTATTTTGTCACAGAATAATTCTTAAAACTAATTGAGCTTAGGTAGAATACGGTGGAAAAAAATGGCCACTACTCAGCATTTGCTGTGGCAGAGCAGGTCGTACCACAGCGCTGGTCTTCCGTAGTTACCATCGTTTGCGATTGGTGGCCACCGCACCACACGAGCATTTTCTATTTTCATGGTAAACCAACAGCGTGACATCAGTCCGTTGTGATGCACGCTCGGTAACAGTCGTATCACACTGCGCCGTACCGAATCATAATAATTCGCGTTTCGCGTGGCTAAAGACCACTGTCCGCTGTAGCTATGGGCTCTAAACTGCTCATAGTTAACGAGTTACTGGCGTTTATTGTATACGCCATCGACACAATGGATGAGGTGAGCATCATCCAAATCTGCAAGTCCAACTTTACGGAGGAAGATGTCAGCAGTGGAAAGGCTCTCTCGCGCAGGCGCGGTCGTGGTGCGCGGGGCAGCCGGCGCCGCCGCCGAACCCGTACACGTACTGGTCGCGATGCTGATGAGCACTGACCTGGTGCAGAGCGCGCAGGCGCGGTCGTGGTGCGCGGGGCAGCCGGCGCCGCCGCCGAACCCGTACACGTACTGGTCGCGATGCTGATGAGCACTGACCTGGTGCAGAGCGCGCAGGCGCGGTCGTGGTGCGCGGGGCAGCCGGCGCCGCCGCCGAACCCGTACACGTACTGGTCGCGATGCTGATGAGCACTGACCTGGTGCAGAGCGCGCAGGCGCGGTCGTGGTGCGCGGGGCAGCCGGCGCCGCCGCCGAACCCGTACACGTACTGGTCGCGATGCTGATGAGCACTGACCTGGTGCAGAGCGCGCAGGCGCGGTCGTGGTGCGCGGGGCAGCCGGCGCCGCCGCCGAACCCGTACACGTACTGGTCGCGATGCTGATGAGCACTGACCTGGTGCAGAGCGCGCAGGCGCGGTCGTGGTGCGCGGGGCAGCCGGCGCCGCCGCCGAACCCGTACACGTACTGGTCGCGATGCTGATGAGCACTGACCTGGTGCAGAGCGCGCAGGCGCGGTCGTGGTGCGCGGGGCAGCCGGCGCCGCCGCCGAACCCGTACACGTACTGGTCGCGATGCTCATGAGCACTGACCTGGTGCAGAGCGCGCAGGCGCGGTCGTGGTGCGCGGGGCAGCCGGCGCCGCCGCCGAACCCGTACACGTACTGGTCGCGATGCTGATGAGCACTGACCTGGTGCAGAGCGCGCAGGCGCGGTCGTGGTGCGCGGGGCAGCCGGCGCCGCCGCCGAACCCGTACACGTACTGGTTGCTCTTGGACGAGTGCTCCGCGAAGTAGATACCCGCGCCGAACATGCCGCCTGCGACACAAATTTTAGCCTTTCAAAGATTCAGATCAAACAGAGCCCGATCGGATAACAGAAAGCCGAGACTGTGAGACGGAGGACGGAAATACATTATTAAAATTTATTTATTTGGAAGATGGTCTCTACACACAAGATCATCGCGTCCTAAACAAAGCTAGTCCTAGGCAAAGCTTGTACAATGGAAACCATATGATTCATAGAATACTTAAGATACATTTTTTTACCGACAAAAAAACAGGAGGAGGTTCCTCAATTCGACCGTATATACATATATTCTTCGGTGCTGTAACAGCTGCAGTACTGATCAATATAGGTATGCCACTCATCGAAGCGATGATGAAGGGAGATCGGTTGCCACATGGGTCTATGTGCGGCCCGACTTTCTACTGTATGGAAGGAAGGGGAGGACGACCTATGAAGGACACATGGAAATTACCAATGAAGGCCGCTGTCGTGTCGCACATGGAGTTGAAGAACCCTGTGAAGAACTAAGTAACTCATCCCTAGAGGCTAGACATATTGGCGAGCTCAGCACGTCGCTCATCGAAGCCCTTCTGCACGATGGCATTGATATAGAGTTTATAGAGGGACGTGGAACAACATTTCGTTTCATCGTTTCCCTTCATAGTGTTTAGGAACATATAGCTGATAAGCTATATGTTCCTAAACACTATGAATAGTTTCAGACCGAACATTAAAAGAAAAACCTTGTCTGCTTGCGCCACCGGTTATCACGGTGTATCCTATGAAGAAAGTTGGACCGAATATATACCCTTGTGGTACTCCTTGTTTATTGAAACAGAGCCGGTTTTCACAAGGGTCTTTGTGTAGTCCGACTCTCTTTATAGTGTATGCCGCGATACACTATGAAGCGAGTCAGCTGAACTTAGAACCTTGTGGTACTGATTGCCACAAAGGTCTATAATCAGTCTCTATTTCTAGTGTATGCGGCGTGAAAATGCGGGAAGACGCCCTGTCTGTGAAATTATGCTTAAATTGGGGAAGATGGTGATTATAATAGCGACACCATCTATAGTGGAAGGAAGGAGAGGACGACCGATGCAGAACGCTATCTTGTCGCACCATGTAAATCAGGAGATCTACCCTGTAGATGATGTTGATGTTGGAATAGTTACGGTCCCTACCTATTTATTTATTCGAAGCTAGATATATTACCGACCTATATGAGCATGTCGCTCGTCGAAGCTCTTCTGCACAATAGCGTTGATGAAGGGAGACCTATGGAACATAATGGAAGAAAGGAGATCAAGAAGTCTACCCTGTAGACAACTAAGTAGAACTTTCCTTGGAGGCAGATGTACTACTGACCGATATAAGCGTGTCGCTCGTCGAAGCCCTTCTGCACGATGGCGTTGATGAAGGGCGACCCGTGGAACAGCATCCGCTCCGAGGAGGCGCCCGCCTCGCCCGCCACCTCGCGCCGCCGGTGCGCGTACCGCGCCCACAGCCGCCCGTTCACCAGCTTCTGGATCTGAGGGGAGGGTGGCACGTAAGTGTACTGCCGCGGTGCGCCAGTAGAATGTTATCACTCTCATGTCCGTGGATGCAGTAAGAGCCTGCTGAGGGTCCCACGTCCCGTACTGCGCTCGCCAACCCGCCTGCCAAGCGTGTTGAGTATGGCAACTACCCCTCATGGAGATTCATGAGGCCTCTGTTCATTAGTGGACGTTTTACGGCTGAAATGATGAAGTGAACTGATGGCCTACTCCTCTCTTGTGTAGTGTGGGCTTCTCCCACATAAACTTACTTTATTTATAAACAAATTATAATACAGGTTTCTAAATTTATTACTAACATGCATACTTAGTTATTTACAATTATATATACATATATACATTTAACGTATTATTAACACGATACCTAATTAAACAGTAAATTACTCATTATAATCCTAACTACATACTAGTGAACCCGCTGGTCCGCCATCCGTCATCCCGTACAACCGTATGGAAACATTTCTCTCGCGCTCTAAACAATAGAAATGCAACTGCATCGATGCGCCGGCGCTCGGGCGCCGGTCAAGTCAATTAGTCAGAACCTTGCACTAACCCCGGAAGCACGTCAATTTTCCACTCGCGCCTACGCGTGCTCATAGTACACATTTCGCTTATTTACTGGAGTATAATAACGTTCTCGCGATATTGTTATTGTTTGTTTCATTTCGAAGACTACCTACTATACTACGCCACTACACACACCTCCCTAAAGTAGTAAATTAGGTTTACATCATCAGAAACTGTTGCTGCATTCTGTACGGCATCTAAGCTCTAGCTCAAGTGCTCGAGCGATATTGGAATTCCCGAGCGTTCGCAAAATCTCTAGAATTTTCGCGATAATTCGAATTATCAAATCGTCCTACGACATATATACGACGTGAAGGGCAACAGTACGCACCCTGACGACGTTGTAGTGCGTGAAGGCGGCCGCCTGCGCGTCGCGGTGCGCGCGCACCGTGCTCTGCATCTCGTTCTCGACTATCGCGTGCTCGCTCTCCGCCGAGCCGTCCTCAGGGGGCAGCACGTCGATGAGCGTGGTGCCGCCGTACCACTCTGAAACAGCCACACCTACATTAATACGTCAACTATATTTTCTGTCACTAAACTAGTATATTTATTATGCGTACTTGCCCGAACTCCCTACATGAAGCAGTTTTGGTCAAGTGGTATGTGCCCCCGACTTTTAATCCGAAGGTCGTGGGTTCGATACTGAACGTGAACCAATGGATTTTTCTTTTGTGATAGGTGTTTAATGGTGAAGGGAAACATCGTGTGGTCACCTGTTCTTTCCTGTGACTAATAACCGACTAAACTGGAAGGATTGTATAGGTTCTGGGCAAGCCTAATTTATCTAACAATATCCCAGGTGTTTACGTATTATTTATATCGCCTATCAATAAAACGAGCGCGATCTAGCCATGACTCTTTATTGACTGAACTACCCACAACATAATTAAAATAAAGAATATCCAAATACCTACACCAGGCACTGCAGCGTCCTGTACAGCATTATTACGAGTTGCTAAAGCTGTATAAATAATTTATAATAGGACAGAATGTCCACCGTGATCTGTTCCACCGCGCTCTAGCACAGTTATAGGTTTCAAGGAAATGAAAAACCTTATCAAAAATTTAGGGTTCCGGTGGGATACGCTTCCTAAAGCCGGAAGTGCTTTAACCACTAAGCTACAGAGTCCGTGTTGGGTACAGCTGAAGTTCTTGATAAGGCGGTATCGGTTGAGCACCGATTAGATTCAAATCAAATCAAAATCAAATATATATTGACTTCTCTCACAACAAACCCTGAGACAATATGATTATACATAGAATAATAAAACTTATTCTATTTGAGTCGGTTTGCAGGAGACTGTTGCCTGAGATAGGTTATGAAAAAAAACCTAAGATTCTACCTACGTGTGGTCAAACACTATAAAAATTGCAAACTACGGTTAAAGGTTACCTGACGTGGAGCTGAGGCTCTGGCGGGCGCCCTTCACGAGGCGGTGGCGGTGTCCGTAGGCCGCCACGCCGACGGCGCGCAGGTCCTCGTGTGACATCTCCGACAGGATGTCCACCGTGATCTGTCCGGGCTCCAGCACAGTCATAGGTTACCTGACGTGGAGCTGAGGCTCTGGCGGGCGCCCTTCACGAGGCGGTGGCGGTGTCCGTAGGCCGCCACGCCGACGGCGCGCAGGTCCTCGTGCGACATCTCCGACAGGATGTCCACCGTGATCTGTTCGCGCTCCAGCACGGGCGCCAGCTGCTCCAGCCCGATGCTGGAAGGAACAACTCGATATAAGACCAGATCTTAATCACCTACAGGCCAAGTTCATATTCCGCGCTGCGGGAGCATTCACATGACAGCAAATTTCAAGGACAAGCTGAGGTGGAATTAAACTCGGTAAACTTTCCAATAACATTACTATATGCAATATTTACGGGATATTTAACATGATTTGAGATTGATTTGTTTCCAGATTGATCTCTGCCAATAACTTCCAGTCGCAAAAGACTGCAGTTTATCGTGGGAGAGATCGCAAGATGCATACCGTAATCTATTGCGATCTATCAAAGGCTTTTGACTGTGTGAGTCACGATATTATTTTAATGAAACTACACCACTATGGCTCAGGTAAATCTGCTATAAATTTATTGAACTCTTACCTTACTAATAAGACCACAAACTGTAATTATAAATGAAAATAAATTGTCCGCTTCACCGGTGAGAGCTGGAGTTCCCCAAGGTTCTACTTTTAGTCCTTTTTATTTCTGGTTTATATCAATTACTTACCATTTCTAGCAGAAAAGGTTACAGATATTGTCCTGTTTGCAGATTATACATCCCTCTTATTCAAGTGAGAACGGTAACAGCAGTGAGAAACACCAATTTTAATCTCTACATAACCGTATATTTAAGCATATTCCTTGTGGTTTAGTGCAAACAATTTGCTCTTAAATGCAAATAAATCAAAATGTGTTAAATTCACCCTCGGCCGACCCTATAGTGACAGAGCTAGTCATTGGGGACGGAGAATCGAACCAGCTCGTCACTTAAGTCTGCATGACGGGTAGCAGTGCTCACCTTTGCAGGAAGCTGTGGAGAGACGGCGAGCTAGAGAGCGCAGACGCGGGCCGCCCGCACGCCTCCTCCAAGCTGCTGCGAGAGCCTTCCGCCCAGTACTCGCTCGGGACCTGCGGGCATAAATAAAAACAAAATTAATTAACAATTTTATTAAATAAAAACTATGGGTGAACGAAGGGCAGGGAGGCGTCACCTAGCGACAATACTGACCGGTAACAGCAGGTGCGCGGTGTTCGGGCTAGGTTAGGCGCGGGGTGGGTGAGCTAAGGGCAGGGGGGCGTCACCTAGCGACAATACTGACCGGTAACGGCAGATGCGCGGTGTTCGGGCTAGGTTAGGCGCGGGGTGGGTGAGCTAAGGGCAGGGGGGCGTCACCTAGCGACAATACTGACCGGTAACGGCAGGTGCGCGGTGTTCGGGCTAGGTTAGGCGCGGGGTGGGTGAGCTAAGGGCAGGGGGGCGTCATCTAGCGACAATACTGACCGGTAACGGCAGGTGAGCGGTGTTCGGGCTAGGTTAGGCGCGGGGTGGGTGAGCTAAGGGCAGGGCGGCGTAACCTAGCGACAATACTGACCGGTAACGGAAGGTGCGCGGTGTTCCCGCTAGGCAGCAGCACCGGCTGCGTGGCGGGCGCGGCGGGGGCGGGCGGCGCGGGGCGGGGGGGCGCGGCGCCCGTCTGCGCGTCTCCCAGCAAACTCCGCACGTCGTCAGCCCCCGCGAGCTCCAAGGCTGTCTGGCCTTCTTGGTTCTTGATGAAGGGGTCCGCGCCATGCGCTAGCTGGGATAGTAACATACACATATGCAACTTATACTATTTTTAACCGACTTCAAAAAAGGAGGTTCTATGTTCGACTGTTTTTTTTTATGTATGTTCACCGATTTCTCCCTCTATTGTGAACCGATTTTCAAAATTCTTTTTTTATTCGAAAGAGTGCACTTCCGAGGTGGTCCCATTGGAACCAAGTCTGGATTTGATGGTGGAATCTAGGGAAATCGAGGGAAACCCTCAAATTTCAAAGGCACGATGTTTTTTATCATTTGAAGTAGGTTTTAGTTTTTTTTTTAAATAATTTTATTTTTTTGTAAGCGACGAAAAAAAGAAGGACGTTTCGTAATTATTATATATATATTATTATTTTTTATATATTATTATTTTTTTGAACTGATAACTTCTTATGGGAGGGTAAACCGCTTCGTTACGTAACGCGTTACGGCGCCAGTCTGTCTGGCTTCCCCTCCTCTCGCGCATGCGGCAGCGGTAGGCAGGCTCCTCCTCTCTCACTCTAACCCGCAGCGCTAGCCTAAGTTATCACTTCTATCATGCGTCCCGAGACGCAGACGCTTTTTTTATGTAAGTTCGCGAATAACTTCGTCGTTTATGAACCGATGTTGATATTTTTTTTTTGTTGGAAAGGAGACATCCTATTGTTTGATCCATGACACATGTAATTGTGCGTACAGTAATTAAATGTCTCATCAATTATAAGTGCACGGCCCCGGTATCGAGCCCACACTACCTTCGGTTTGAAAGTATCGGGCACATACCACTCGGCCCATGAAATTAAACGATAATTGTAAAGTCGCGCACATAGTAGAGGATACCACAAACCCTTAGGGGCCGTCTCCATGAGCGAGGGAATCGCGGCGATGTAAATACGTGGCACGACGATAACATCGCCGATATTCCCTCGCTCGTGGAGGCGGCCCCTTAGTGGTACCTTAGTTTATCCTTACCTTTCGCAAACACACATAAAAAAAAAACAAAATATATATATAAGTCTAATTGAGAAACCTCTTCCTTTTTTTCGTCGGTTAAAAAAAATAACTAAGCAATTTATTTACGAGCTGGCAGAGGTCGAAGAACCAAAAATACATCATATTCAGTACGTTTGAGTTATCAGTGTGTCTTCCATGAGTTGTCACTGTTAGATCGCCTGCCGTTACTACAGTAGTAAGCCCACTAGAGGTGCTGTACAAGTTTTTATAAATTTTGTAACTACAGTCGCTAGCGAGTATAGATTGTGGAAACTCACAGTAGACCTACAGTTTTAGTGAGACTTACCAGTAGAGCTGCTAGCTGCGTCCTCGCCTTGTGCGCTGCCTCGTGCAGCGGCGTGAACCCCCATCTGTAAACACGTTCATGGAATCAATATAATGCTGGACATTTCACAAGGACCATCCAGCCCAAAAGTAAGCAGAGCTCTTACCATCAGGTAAGGTTTTGGCCAGACAAAGGACTAGAGAGAAATAAACATGAACAAAATGGAAAGACGAAAAAGAAGGAGTACGACATCTACCTCTAGGCTTAAGAGTACCTAAACCAAGGTCTACAAGCCCCACGTGCCTATAGGAGGCGGTGTGGTGCGACGCCTGCTGGGTACTGACCTGTCCTGCGCGTTGGGGTCGGTGCCCTGGCGCAGCAGCAGCGCCGCCAGCTCCACGTGCCCGTAGGAGGCGGCGTGGCGCGGCGCCTGCTGGGTACTGACCTGTCCTGCGCGTTGGGGTCGGTGCCCTGGCGCAGCAGCAGCGCCGCCAGCTCCACGTGCCCGTAGGAGGCGGCGTGGCGCGGCGCCTGCTGGGTACTGACCTGTCCTGCGCGTTGGGGTCGGTGCCCTGGCGCAGCAGCAGCGCCGCCAGCTCCACGTGCCCGTAGGAGGCGGCGTGGCGCGGCGCCTGCTGGGTACTGACCTGTCCTGCGCGTTGGGGTCGGTGCCCTGGCGCAGCAGCAGCGCCGCCAGCTCCACGTGCCCGTAGGAGGCGGCGTGGCGCGGCGCCTGCTGGGTACTGACCTGTCCTGCGCGTTGGGGTCGGTGCCCTGGCGCAGCAGCAGCGCCGCCAGCTCCACGTGCCCGTAGGAGGCGGCGTGGCGCGGCGCCTGCTGGGTACTGACCTGTCCTGCGCGTTGGGGTCGGTGCCCTGGCGCAGCAGCAGCGCCGCCAGCTCCACGTGCCCGTAGGAGGCGGCGTGGCGCGGCGCCTGCTGGGTACTGACCTGTCCTGCGCGTTGGGGTCGGTGCCCTGGCGCAGCAGCAGCGCCGCCAGCTCCACGTGCCCGTAGGAGGCGGCGTGGCGCGGCGCCTGCTGGGTACTGACCTGTCCTGCGCGTTAGGGTCGGTGCCCTGGCGCAGCAGCAGCGCCGCCAGCTCCACGTGCCCGTAGGAGGCGGCGTGGCGCGGCGCCTGCTGGGTACTGACCTGTCCTGCGCGTTGGGGTCGGTGCCCTGGCGCAGCAGCAGCGCCGCCAGCTCCACGTGCCCGTAGGAGGCGGCGTGGCGCGGCGCCTGCTGGGTACTGACCTGTCCTGCGCGTTGGGGTCGGTGCCCTGGCGCAGCAGCAGCGCCGCCAGCTCCACGTGCCCGTAGGAGGCGGCGTGGCGCGGCGCCTGCTGGGTACTGACCTGTCCTGCGCGTTGGGGTCGGTGCCCTGGCGCAGCAGCAGCGCCGCCAGCTCCACGTGCCCGTAGGAGGCGGCGTGGCGCGGCGCCTGCTGGGTACTGACCTGTCCTGCGCGTTGGGGTCGGTGCCCTGGCGCAGCAGCAGCGCCGCCAGCTCCACGTGCCCGTAGGAGGCGGCGTGGCGCGGCGCCTGCTGGGTACTGACCTGTCCTGCGCGTTGGGGTCGGTGCCCTGGCGCAGCAGCAGCGCCGCCAGCTCCACGTGCCCGTAGGAGGCGGCGTGGCGCGGCGCCTGCTGGGTACTGACCTGTCCTGCGCGTTGGGGTCGGTGCCCTGGCGCAGCAGCAGCGCCGCCAGCTCCACGTGCCCGTAGGAGGCGGCGTGGCGCGGCGCCTGCTGGGTACTGACCTGTCCTGCGCGTTGGGGTCGGTGCCCTGGCGCAGCAGCAGCGCCGCCAGCTCCACGTGCCCGTAGGAGGCGGCGTGGCGCGGCGCCTGCTGGGTACTGACCTGTCCTGCGCGTTGGGGTCGGTGCCCTGGCGCAGCAGCAGCGCCGCCAGCTCCACGTGCCCGTAGGAGGCGGCGTGGCGCGGCGCCTGCTGGGTACTGACCTGTCCTGCGCGTTGGGGTCGGTGCCCTGGCGCAGCAGCAGCGCCGCCAGCTCCACGTGCCCGTAGGAGGCGGCGTGGCGCGGCGCCTGCTGGGTACTGACCTGTCCTGCGCGTTGGGGTCGGTGCCCTGGCGCAGCAGCAGCGCCGCCAGCTCCACGTGCCCGTAGGAGGCGGCGTGGCGCGGCGCCTGCTGGGTACTGACCTGTCCTGCGCGTTAGGGTCGGTGCCCTGGCGCAGCAGCAGCGCCGCCAGCTCCACGTGCCCGTAGGAGGCGGCGTGGCGCGGCGCCTGCTGGGTACTGACCTGTCCTGCGCGTTGGGGTCGGTGCCCTGGCGCAGCAGCAGCGCCGCCAGCTCCACGTGCCCGTAGGAGGCGGCGTTGTGCAGCGGGACCAGCCCGCCCTTGTCGCGCGCCGCCACCGCCGCGCCCGCCGCCAGCAGCGCCTCCGCCACCTCCAGGTTGTTGTAGCCGGCTGGGAATCACCGCAATACGTTAGATACGGTACCTTAAAATTGTCACACCGTCGTGTAGATTGACACAATCTTCAAAACCTCAAAAGGGAAAAAACGGAACCCTTAAAGGATCACTTTGTTGTCTATTTGTATACTCAAATCTACAGCCTCTAAGCTGTGAAAAATTAATATCCCTGCTAATATATAAAAGTGAAAATAAGAATGTATGTAGGTATGTGTCGTATAAATAAGATTAGAATGTCGACACTAGAGAAACCTTGTATGGTTTCAAGTGTAGTATATATGTATAAGATTAGAATAAGTTTTTGATAAATAAAGAAAATACATATACAAATGTATGTTCCCTTTTCACGTAAAAACCGCTGAACCGATTCGGATGAATTTTAGTATAAGAGTAGATTAGACCATGGAGACGGACATAGACTACGTTGCGAAAATTAGTAGTTGTAGGGTAGTTGTACTTACAATTGGTTGTAGTAAGTGCGATACAAAGTTCGCCGGGACATCTAGTTCTATATATGTTTTGGTTTTTTTTTTGTAAATTGACTATTCCATTTCGCTCTTTGTATAAAACCTTATAGACTCTGATTAGACATACCTGCGAGATGCAGCGGCGTGGAGTTTCTGCCGTGGGTGTCACGGCAGTTCACGTTCTGAGGAGTTATCAGTTTCCTGTAACGCGATTATTATATTAAGGTCAAACATTAACATAAAAACATACATTTTGTAATTTTACAGTGCTAATCCCCAATTACTGGAAGTATTTGGGGGAGACCTTTGCCCGGCAGTGGAACAATATAGAATAATAATAAAACAAATAAAAAAAAACCCACTTAGGTAGAACATTGAAGGAAATTAAAAACCATAATATATATCAAAATTTTCGATTCCGGTGGGGTTCAACCAAATCGCTAAATCGGTGCTCAACCGATACGACCTTATCAAGAATTTCGACGAACCCCATCAACGGATTCCATAGTTTATTTGGTTAGTGGCTTTAGGAAGGGCCAAGGACCGACGTGGGTTCCAACCCCACAGAAATATTTTTTTATTTTTTTTATTTAACCTATGTTGTCCCACTGCTGGGCAAAGGTCTCCCCTAAAGTCTTGAAGGGATGAACTTGTCACCTTTGACAGAGGATGGAGTCTGCAAAGGATCGGGATGGTTGAAATAAAATATAATATAAAATTTTTCATATTCTTGAAATACAACATACAGTTCAATTTTCGAAACATTCGAATACTATTTTTATCTGTACCTGAATAAATGAAATTAACTTAATTAATAAATTGATCCTAGTGGTCTACCTCGCCGCAAGTGGCACTACTAGGCTGCTAGTGGTGCTACCTCGCCGCTAGTGGTGCTACCTCGCCGCTAGTGGTGCTGCCTCGCTGCTAGTGGTACTACCTCGCCGCTAGTGGTGCTGCCTCGCCGCTAGTGGTGCTACCTCGCCGCTAGTGGTGCTGCCTCGCTGCTAGTGGTGCTACCTCGCTGCTAGTGGTGCTACCTCGCCGCTAGTGGTGCTGCCTCGCTGCTAGTGGTGCTGCCTCGCCGCTAGTGGTTCTTCCTCGCTGCTAGTGGTGCTACCTCTCCGCTAGTGGTGCTGCCTCGGTGCTAGTAGTGATACCTCACCGCTAGTGGTCGTACCTTGCTCTAGCCAAGTCGCCCCGCTTGGCCGCGTCCAGCAGCGCCGCGTCTCCGCGCAGCGCGTCGGCGGTGTCGCTGTCCCCCGCCCGCACGAGCTGCAGCGCCGTCAGACCGTCGCGGTTGCGTCGCGTCGGGTCCGCGCCATGCTGGGTACGAGAGTATTTGACATGCTAGGTATTCAACGATGTCACTTTCAGGATTATCACGGTTGTGAACACATTCAATAAACTAGTTACGTTACGTAATTGGGAAAAGAAAATTATTAAAAAGAAACAATAAGACAAAAGAAAATTGTTAAATGATGACTATTAACTTCTTTTTCAAACTCGTATACAACGTTTTCATACTGTTCTAGAACATTGGTATATGCGTAACTTGACAGCAGTATCTGGCGTAGCCAATAGGATCAAATGTATCCGGCGCAGCCTTTGTCACTTCGACGTTGACATTAGTTTTGTTTCTCAAAGTTCTTTATATAAGTTAAGAAAGTACAAGAGTATGTTACACTAAACACAATCAGGACACACACAGTTAAAATAAAAATGATTTGACAGGCTAAATCACCTATATAAAGTCTTTGGACAAAATTAATATTGTCCAAAGACTATATTTGACATTAGTAAATGGTCTCCAACGCTTCACTGCATTGCGCCTGTCACCCTGAATCATTGAGTTGTAAGCTCTCATGTACCCGTGCCGCCCCCTACAGATGGGATCACAGCAATGCAGTCATTACTGCTCGGCGGAAGGAACAGGTACGGTGGTAGTGCTTACCTTGAGCAGCAGCCGCACTATATCCGCCTTGCCCTTGGCGGCGGCCTCGTGCAGCGGCGTGAAGCGCCACAGGTCGTGCGCGTTGACGCCCGCGCCGCCCGCGACCAGCAGCTCCGTCACCTCGTAGTGCCCGTAGGAGCACGCGTTGTGCAGTGGCACTAGGCCGCTGCACGGATAGAGTAACGACATGATAAAAAACAGGCCGCTGTACGGATAGAGTAACGACATGATAAAAAACAGGCCGCTGTACGGATAGAGTAACGACATGATAAAAAACAGGCCGCTGTACGGATAGAGTAACGACATGATAAAAAATAGGTCGCTGTACGGATAGAGTAACGACATGATAAAAAATAGGCCGCTGTACGGATAGAGTAACGACATGATAAAAACTAGGCCGCTGTATACCGATAGATATTTCTGTGCACACCTAACACGTGCTTTAATGGTGAAGGATACATCGTGAGGAAACCCGCGGCCTAGTCAGCTTCAGACGTATTACCCTGTTCTTTCCTCTTACTAATAGCCGACTGAGCTGAGAGGATGGTAAAGGTGCTGGACAAGCCTAATCCATCTAAGAATGTCCCAGGCACTGCAGCGTCCCGTACAGCATGATTACCAGTTGTTGACGCTGTATAAATCATGTATAATAGATGTAAAAGGCGATACTTTTTAATAAGCCGAAACGAGGTAATTCCGACCACTTCAAGGAACAACTTTAGTTAGTTATTATATAGCTTAAATTATTATCTTTATATTTTGATTTTTGATTTTGTAAGTAATATGATTGTAATAAATATATAGTAGGTAGTTAAGCATGCCATTCTCTCGACATTTTTGCATACCATTACTGGTCAAGCATGTTGTGTCTAATATCATATTTTGTCAATTATTTATTTATTATTTACACATGTTTTTGCAAATAAATTATCTTTATCTTTACACGACTTTAGGATTCGATGACATTCATTCAAGAAAAGACCATGTTAGTTTTAACTTACATACTAACGTTTATGTTGAGTCATTGCGTTTTGCACATATAATTAAGGTAACATTTAGCATGGTGTAAACGTAGCATCTGTTTTCCAATTTATATTTTGTGGATGTATACTTTGTTGGTGTAATTAAATAAATAAACTTCAACGGCTGATTATAGGATAATGGTAACCAATACGCCAGCTGATCCTTGATATTTTAGAAACTGTGACAGCCAGAAGGTTGTTCTAGTCTATAGTCTTATCTATGCTTTAGAGATATATGTCAATGTCATGTGAAGTGGAGCTATCATCTATCTAATTTGTACACTCGCTTGTCAGTCACATGTCGTGTATATGTAAGAAATATTTAATAAATAATGGTCAGCTCATCTTTCGAATAAATGTCTTCATTTGAACGCCCTCGCCGCCGCCTCCCGACCAGGCTCATAAATAAACAAAGGTGACTCTTCCTGATCAGACTCACCCTTTGTCCTTGGCGTGTACATCCGCCCCTCTCTGCAGCAGCAGCTGAGCCAGGGGCAGTCGGTTGTACCTGGAACAAAACATTTACATCAAAATGGTATTTCGTAAACTTTCGCGATCACTAATCATTATAATAAATAACATAAACACGGGAATTTATCGCGTCACACTTCGGCCGTAAAACGTCCACTACTGAACTAAGGCCTCCCTCATGGATCTCCATGAGGGGTAGTTGCCATACTCACCACGCTTGGCAGGCGGGTTGGCGAGCGCAGTACAGGATGTTGAATACACGGAAGGACGCTGCTGCCCATCCTCCGGAGGTATCCCTTTAGCAGGCTCTTACTGCATCCACGGGCATGAAAGGAGGGGTAACATTCTACTGCCGGCACCCCACGGCAATAATTATTTATTTATTTTATTTATCGCGTAACACCTTTAAATTATGAATGGTTCCGGGTTGACTCTTCATTGAATAATTCAAATGTAATTACGCGGTCAATTCCCGTGTTTTATTACCATTTATACTAAGAGCCTAATATATAAATAGAATAAAAATGCCTTTATTCTTACTACCTAGCAACAATATATCTAACACTGACTTTAAAACAAAAATTTGTCTATTTACTATTTTCAAATGATATGGTAGAAGTCGCCTCTGCAGCGTAGGCCTCCCCTAAGTTCTTCAACTGGTCCCTTTCTCGAGCTATTCTCATCTATTCCCGTCCCGATATTTGGGCAAAATTAAGAGCCTACACTAGCACGAAAATCATATAAGTTTTTGATGCAAGACATCTTTTGCGAGGGGCAAAACCGATACGACTTAAAGGAAAACTAAAAACTGTATATTAATGTGCAAATAAATGATAGAAATGAATGATATTATATGAAGAGTCATCCCATTGTCGTGGGGTGCCGGCAGTAGAATGTTACCCCTCCTCTCCTACCCGTGGATGCAGTAAGAGCCTGCTAAGGGACATCTCCGGAAGATGGGCAGCAGCGTCTATCCGTGTATCAACATCCCATACTGCGCTCACCAACCAGCCTGCCAAGCGTGGTGAGTATGGCAACAAACCCTCATGGAGATCCATGAGGAAGGCCTGTGTTCATCAGTGGACGTTTTATGGCTGAAATGATGAATGATAGAAAGGAAAAATCCCTTTCATGTGATAAGCCACACGACCTAATATCTTCATATAAAAAAAATTAAATCCCCAATCCGCCCCCCCTTGCATCATCATTCATCATTTCAGCCGTAAAACGTCCACTACTGAACTAAGGCCTCCCTCATGGATCTCCACGAGGGACAGTTGCCATACTCACCACGCTTGGCAGGCGGGTTGGTGAGCGCAGTACGGGATGTTGAATACACGGAAGGACGCTGCTGCCCATCTTCCGGAGGTGTCCCTTAGCAGGCTCAAAAGTGCATCCACGGGTAGGAGAGGGAGGGGTAACATTCTACTGCCGGCACCCCACGGCATAATATGAATATTTTTTTACATTTTCATATAAATGCTATATCAGTAAAATAGCGTTATCTTTAACCATTTCAAATTTCAAGTCGATACCATCAGTAGTTCTCAAGATATCCATTTGTGGCAGACAGACAGACAAACTAAAGCCATAAGGGTTCCTTTTTAGCATTTTGGTCCTGAACCGTAATACTTAAGATATCCATTTGTGGCAGACAGACAGACAAATTGGTACTATAAGGGTTCCTTTTTACCAGTTTGGTCCTGAACCCTAATACTTAGATAAAGCGATTATTTGCCTAAAGTACGGTTTTACACGTTCTAAAGCTAGCCGTGGGGTGCCGGCGGTAGAAAGATGCACCTCCTCTCTTGCCCGTGGATTCAGTAGGAATCTGCTAAGGGATCCCTCCGAGAGATGGGCAGCAGCGTCTTTCCGTGTATCAACATCCGTACTGCGCTCGCTACCCCGCCTTCCAAGCGTGATGAGTATGGCAACCACCCCCTCATGTTATCGGAGATCCATGAGGGAAGCCTATGCCCAGCTGTGGACGTGGACAGTAGTAGATGACGATGACGATGATGATAATAGAATAGAATAGACATTTATTCAGTTCACAAAAACAGCACAGACATAATACATTACATAACACATTTATCTTAGATTATAACAGTAGGTAGGAACATAAAAGAGTATTAATTGGTAAAAAATAAAACAGCAAAAAAATAAAAACAAAAAACATGAAACAAATTAAGAAGAAAGACAGATTATAGAAAACTTATTAATTACATTATTGAAACAATACTATTAAACTGAACAATACTACTAACTAAACAATATTATAATAATGATAATGAATCCAATATATCGACTCGTCCGTGGAATAAAGACCGACCTGTAGAGTTGTTAGTTTTCAGTAGATGTTAGGGAAGCTGCCGACCTGTGTTTTTAACAGCCGACACAAAAAGTGTAATAAGTTTCACCATGTTTTATCAGCCGTGTGGTGCCGGCAGTAGAATGTTACCCCTCCTCTCCTACCCGTGGATGCAGTAAGAGCCTGCTAAGGGACACCTCCGGAAGATGGGCAGCAGCGTCTATCCGTGTATCAACATCCCATAATGCGCTCGCCAACCCGCCTGCCAAGCGTGGTGAGTATGGCAACTGCCCCTCATGGAGATCCATGAGGGAGGCCTGTGTTCATCAATGGACGTTTTATGGCTGAAATGATGATGTTTTATCAAAATCCGTTAAGACGTTTACAAAATATGCGGGGTGAAAGTGGGGATGACTAATCTAATGTCTCCAAATATACCCGAGTTTGTTATCAAATGAAAGGAAATGGTGTGTAGAAAGACAAATTGAAAATGGTTTTCTCTAAAGATGTCTAATTCTACAAACTTCTTGCTATGATCACATCAAACTCTGTTCTACGATTAAGTCGATATAATTATTAACACATATTTAAACGGGTATTTATCTATATAATGGGCAATAATAAAGGTAAATAGCGCGATAAATACCCGTTTAAATATGTGTTAATAATGTGTCGTGATCGCGAAAGTTTAAAAAAGTCGATATAATATTTTATGTAGGTATAATATACGATACGTCTTGATATTATATTATTTATGTTAGTATGGTATATTTGAAAATTTCATAAATCTTTTCGTACATCTTTAAACCCCTTGTTGTTTCCACAAATCCAATCCATCCCAAGGTTGTCCGGTAGAGATCGCTCTTAAGCGATAAGACCGCCAATTGTCACTTTGTGTTTAGTGTTTATCTATCTGTTGTTATTTTTATATTTAAGGTGTGCAATAAAGCATTTTCTATTATATTCTATATATAAAACATAAACTTGAGGTTCAATAAAACCAGTTAAGTTTTTAGATGTTTGGTGTTAAGTTTGACGCACATCCATACAAAATGTATTGACATTGAAATGTTCTTACAACCTCCTGCGATGTGCCCAAGGATGTCTTAAATTGTAAATGTCAATCTGCGTGTGTGTGCATGTATTAGTGTGTGTGTGTGTGTTTGACTGTCTGTTGCATCAGCACTCCTTTCTAGGGTTCCGTAACCAAACGGTAAAAACGGGACCCTATTACTAAGACTCCGCTGTACGTCCGTCTGTCTGTCTGTCTGACACCAGGCTGTTATCTCATGAACCGTGATAGCTAGACAGTTAAAAATTTCATAGATATATTTCTGTTGCCGCTACAACAACACATACTATAAACAGAATAAAATATATATTTAAGGTTAAATAAAATATATATTTAAGGTGGGCTTCCAAACAACGAACGTGATTTTTTTGCCGTTTTGTTGATCGATATTAATTATATTTAATAACGGCAACAGGTAGGCTTGAAATATTCACAGAATATTTATATTTATATATATTCATTTTAAAAATTTAAAAATAAATAATTTAATTAAAATAAATATTCAAGGGAATACCCTTGAATATTTATTTTAATTTGCAACAGACAGTCAAACACACACACGGACAGATAGACATTTACAATTTAAGACATCCTTGGTCACATCCCATACAACAAACGAGATTTGAATGCCGTTTTCGCTCGATATTAATAACGGCAACAGGTAGACGCTTCAAATATTCACAGACTAATGGTACGGATCAACATCCCGTACTGCGCTCACCAACCCGCCTGCCAAGCGTGGTGAGTATGGCAACTACCGCTCATGGAGATCCATGAGGGAGGCCTGTGTTCAGTAGTGGACGTTTTATGGCTGAAATGATGAATGGTACGGAAACCATCATGCGCGAGTCCTTCTCGCACATAGCTGATTTTTGTGTTTACGATGTGTTTGAATTGAGTGTTCTCAGCTACAAAAACATGGATGTAAATACAAAATAGTTCGGCCGTTTGTGAGGTACGTTGCAACAGACAGGTTAAATTTAACAGGGTTTCACAATAACTCTTAAATGTCAATAAATTTTGTTCGTACTTGGGTCAACCTTAAAATTTTTACACATTTTGCTTGCAAAACAATAGGTCTCTGTCTCATCATAAGTTGGTTATGTTAAAAAAATCTAAATAGCCATTATATTCATATGTACCTACATGTTTTTTGTGCAATATGGTACTGGTCTTCCGACAGAGCCGTTTGGTGACGTCACGGAAAGCAACACAATGATCAAAACAACATGAACATAATTCAATAAAATGCAATGAAAAATATCTAGTTTTAATTCCGCTAATACCTGTATTAGCATTATACCTGTATTAGCGGAATTAAAACTAGATATTTTTCATTGCATTTTATTGTCATATGTATTTCCGCAAAGTAACGCCTGATTCTATTAATTATATGAACATAATTCTTTAAATTTTTCAACAAAAAAACCGACCTTATAGAGAAAACCTAAAATGTTGCTGTAAATACCCAATACGATATATTATATAAGGTTATAATGACATATTATATATATATATATGATTCTATGATAATTTTTAGGGGGCGAATGCATAGCACTGTCTGTCTGTCTGTGCATGAGACGATTACAACCGAACGCGTTAACCGATTTACATGAAACCTTTTTTGTTAGCACCGTCTTAACCCTTATGCTCAAGCAGTGTCATGGCGGCGCCACCTGCTATTTGCAGACTTTTACAAGAATGACGATAATACTGAAACTAACAGGAATTTTTACTTGAAATAAAAAGTTAACTATTTTATGATTATACAGTTCTAAATTTCAACATAATTTTGATATGATTTATTATCATTTCATATTTTAAAATTAAAAAAAAAATAGAAAAAATAATACATGTTCATGGAAACTTAACATTTTTAGGAATATAAGACAATTTAGGAAAAATGAGGTATGCCTATTGCAATCTTGAATATAAAGTCTAAAAACCTTTGTTTCACTCACTTTTCTCACGAAACTTAACACGAAAAACACAAAACACGCATTTTTTTACCGAACCGAACGTCTGATTTCAAAATGCGAGGCGCCTTAGAGTTTTAATAACAATCTGTGGTCTTCTTCATCAGTACCACTTCACCAAATCATACTTTCTGAATTCTGAATCTTCGACGAGCTCTGTGGCGCAGCGGGCGAAGGTCCGCCTGCGACGCAAGAGGTTGCTCATTTTTCCTAAATTGTCTTATATTCCTAAAAATGTTAAGTTTCCATGAACATGTATTATTTTTTTCTATTTTTTTTTAATTTTAAAATATGAAATGATAATAAATCATATCAAAATTATGTTGAAATTTAGAACTGTATAATCATAAAATAGTTTACTTTTTATTTCAAGTAAAAATTCCTGTTAGTTTCAGTATTATCGTCATTCTTGTAAAAGTCTGCAAATAGCAGGTGGCGCCGCCATGACACTGCCTGAGCATAAGGGTTAAGACGGTGCTAACAAAAAAGGTTTCATGTAATCGGGTTCGATTCCCGGCTCGAGAATCAGCACCTCTGTACGATCGAACCGTCTGTACGATCTACAGATATTTGTTCAGGGTGTTCTGGATGTGTTTCTATATATAATAAAATATATCTATCTATCTAGTATAATGTATTATGCATATCAGTCATCTAGTACCCATAACACAAGCTCTGCTTAGCTTGGGGCTAGATGATGCTGTGTGAATTGTCCACCATTATTTATTATTTTATTTTATACTTTCTAAATGCAAACGCTTGACCTTGAGCTAAATATGCCGAAATCCTATGTTTCTAAAATATATAATATATAAAAAATATATATTATCCTATGTTTCTAAAATATATAATATATAAAAAATATATATTTAATATATACAAGGTGTCCCGTAACTGGGGTATGAAGCCAGGAGCTGCAAATTACCCCCCACCAAAGGAATGCAAAGGCGAAGAAAGATTTCAGAAAAACGTATTTTCAGGTTTCCATACAAAATTAAAGTTTTCCAAGTCGCTGTCAACCCTAATGTATAACAGACGTGTGTCCGTAATACATACCTACGCGCCTACGCACACCACGCACCTATACCCACACTCAATATACGCACAAGCGCGTTGCGGGCGCGCCGCGGGAATCCCCGGCGATCAATAGGTCATTGACCGTAACAGCTGAGAGCAGGGTTGTCACTCTTATGAAATTGGTATAAACTTTGAACGTTATCTTATCACTGAAAAACTTGAAAATCAAGAAAGTCGTAGAACAAACGTTGTTTGCCAGGGGGGGTAAAAAACCCCTCTTTCGGCTTAGTACCCCAATTACGGGACACGCTGTATATCCTATGTTATACGTCGAAAATAGGTTACCCTTTTATCTGATACCACACTTGGGTATATTTGAAAACATTCGATTGTTCATCCCTACTTTCAACCCTCATGAATGGCTGGCCTGATTTTTATATAACTTTCAGTTTTGCGTTCTACGCATTATTTCCTTTCATTTGATATCAAACTCGAGCATATTTGGAAACATTCGATTATTCATACCCCATATCTCGTAAACTTCTTAACCGATTTTGATAAAACACGTTAATGATGTGTTTCATCAAAATCCGGAACCACCGCCGGAAAACCTTTGCTTTTTATAAAAAAAAAACTGCATCACCTACACTTGTTTAAGAGCTACAGTGCCCCAGACAAGACACACACAAGATAGCAGTCAAGCGTATAACCAGCCACCAACCATTAGTTTCTGTAATCTGCGGTATAACACCCTTCTTTTTCGTCGGGGGTCAAAATAGTGACGATCGAGAACCTCCTCCTTTTTTAGAAGTCGTTTAAAAAGTATTAGTCGCCAATTAGTGTTTATTTACGTAATACGTTTGTAACATACCTAACTTGTACTTTTTTATTAGTTAGCCGACAGGTATGCGACCCTTTCGACCTATTCAGTAAGTATTCCACCTGTCTTCGGATCTTGTCCCAAATTAGGCAGTTTCATCATCATCATCTCAGCAGTAGGATGTCCACTGCTGGACACAGCCCTCATGGATCGCCGAGTACAGATCATGAGGGGGCGTGTCATACTCGCCACGCTTGGCAGGCGGGTTGGCGAGCGCAGTAAAGGATGCTGATGCACGGAAAGACTCCACTGCCCATCTTGCGTAGGTATCCTTTGGCAGATTCTTACTGCACCCGAGAGCAAGAGAGGAGAGGCCACATTCTACTGCCGGCACCACACGGCACGGTGTGTATACGCGTACTATAAAAAAAACTAAACTTATGCCAATATACATTTGTTTTATTCCCGGGAATTTCACACAGCATTACCTACTTCAAAGCAAGAAGAGCTTGTGTAAGCTAAGGGCAATATCTTCCAGTAGGTCTACCATGAGTTTTCACAATCTATAGACTGTATGAAAACTTGTACAACGCCTCTATCGGATAGTTTGGTACTAAAATACGCAGTAAACTATACTACAGCGACTGTACTTTGGGCTTCATTTGCTTAGAATTTGGTAGCATGTGTTACAAATCTGACAGATGTCATAGTAACGTACTATTACAAGTGTAGTAACGGTAGGCGATCTAACGGTGACAACTCATGTTAGACACACTTGCTACCTATTAGTGAGAGCATGAGGCAGAGAAGGCGGTGGGCGAAATCCCTTATATCATTGAAGTCGGTACTTTTTGCTGAAAAAATTAAGGATATATTTAATTACTGATATACCTTTGTTGACCAGTGACTGTGACTGTCGCAGCCGATAGGCTGGTGACTAGCGCAGTCGGTAGGATGGTTACTGGCGCAGCCGGTATGACGTTGAAAGATGACTTAAAACTCATTGACGGTCCGAATATTTCAAAATCCAGATTAAAAGCGTTTTTGCTTGAAAAGTGCGGGTACTCCTTAGAGGAATTCAGGCATAGCTGAATATCGGATAATGTGTAATGCATGGTCAGTCCTATTCTTGAAAATATTTGTTATAGTTTATTTATATTAAATGCTTGTTATTTTTATTTATGTTTAATTTTAAGAACATTTAAATACAATTGTTAATTGTTCCTGAATAAATGAAATGGAAACACTCACCCGGCAGCGAAGTGCAGGGGCGTGGAATGCCGTCCGTCCACGTCGCGGCAGTTGACGAGCCGCGGCCGCGCGTCCAGGATCGCACGCGCCGCCTCCACGTCGCCTGTCCGCGCGGCTTCCAGCAGGCGCAGCGCGGCCGCGTTCGAGCACTCATCTGAAGAAGGGTTGCATTTGAATGTTTGGTTTTCCTACTTTTAGTAATTATTTATTTGCGGAGAACATTATATCACGTCGCCCGTCCGCGCAGCTTCTAGCAGACGCAGCGCGGCCGCGTTCGAGCACTCATCTGAGGAAGGGTTGCATTTGAATGTTTGGTTTTCCTACTTTCAGTAATTATTTATTTTTTTACTGGATTTAAATACATTTGCGTAAAGTTTGGTACAATGACACATACGTAAAGATGACATTTCCAGGGTGATTATCATAAGCAGGGAAGCTGATTTAAACAAAATACTAAAATCTATTTTTAAAACGGTATTTGTTTGCATAGTATTTATAATTATTCTTGTTTAGTTAGTTTCCATCGAAAAAAATGCAAAACAAAATGTAGTTAAAATTTGTTAATAGAAAAAAAAACCGGGCCAGAGCGAGTCGGACTCGCGCACCGAGGGTTCCGTGCCATCATACAATATAATATTATGACAAAGGCGGTTTTTATTTGTTGTAGAACCTTGACAGCGCCATCTCTTCTCTAATAGCGGAACTTAAGTAGATTTTTTACAATTTCGATGATTTCTAAAAACGGTTTCTAAGACGGTCGTTTTTTCAAATTTTTCGTAAATAACTCAAAAACGATACGGTTTAAAGGTAAACTAAATACTGTTTATTAATTTGCAAATAAATACCTTTCATATGATACCCCACATGACCTAGGAACTTCTTCTACCCCCCTTGTCTAAAAAACTATGCAAATTGGAGAGTTCGCTATAATTTTCCTAAAAACTTTACATACACTTCTTAACAGAAGTGTATGTAAAGTATTTAGCTATAAAGGTTTCACGGGTTTATCTCTGCAAACTTCGGGAGATAAGGAGGGGGAATGGTCGTTTTTTCAATATTTTTGTAAGAACCCTATTACACTTTCGTCTTACAAAAATATTGAAAAAACGGAAAAACTTAAAGGAAAAATAAAAACTGTTTATTAATGTGCAAATTTTTTTCCTATCATATGATACCACACACGGCCTTAGGAACTTTACTTAAAAATTTTGAGATCCCCTATCCGCCCCCCTGCAATCACAATAAATATATTTTTTATACATTTTCATATTTGCTATATTATTAAAAAAGTAGTTTCTTTAACCATTTCAAATTTCAAGTCGATAGCATCAGTAGTTCTCGAGATATCTGTTTGTGACGGACAGAGAGACAGAGTGATTCTATAAGGGTTCCTTTTTACCATTTTGGTCCGGAACCCTAAAAACATCGCGTTCAAACTTGAACATACCTATAAAATGTTTGTAATCTCTTACTTCACCGCTGCCAGTTTCATTTATTATTGTTATACAGGTTAAGTAGGTCAATTTGCCTACCTGCTCGCATCATGCATTTACACAAATCAGCTGTGTTTGTAAAATACTTCTGCATATTACGCAAAATGCACTATCGCTGCAAGCAATTGTCACACGCAATTCCGCTTATTTCAATGTTATATCAGGTGGAACACTAATTAGCTGTCTGGGTGTTTATTGAATTCGTAAAAAGGTAATTAATAATAACTATTTATCATTCTTAACCACTGATTCAGATTACAATGTGTATTATTTATTAGAATGTTATATCAGAATGTATTATTATCTGAGATATTATTAATTGAGACGTGGCTTGTGGATAGCTTGTCCGATTCTGAACTGTTTGAACTGCTGCGCATATATATGGGTCGCAATCACAATGAGGCACAAGTTATTTATAAAATGTCACTTAAGTTTTTTTTTTGTATCTTTGTTGACAAAATATGGAACTTTCTTTTGCTAAACAACTAGTTTTTTTTTAATTAAATAAATTAAATTACATATTATTGCTAATCCTTCGGGTAAATTTATTTTATTGGGTGACCATAATTTAGATAATATTAACTGGCTACCTAGCCATGGCTCTTGTCTGATGCCGTCCAATTACCTACATCACCACTTTTGAAACACTACTTATTGATGAGCTAAGTACTCTCGATCTGCGAAAAATAAAAAATAAATAAAATAAAATAATATTCTCGGAAGAATCCTGGACCTTGTTATTTTTCAAACAAGACAATACTTATAAATAATATTAATCTTAATGATCCATTTAAAACACTAAGATTTCATCCCAGCATCCATGTTTCTCTCGCTGGTACCAACAAAAATACTTTTTACGGCGAGCAAGTGACAATTGCACCTTCAATAAGTTAAGCGAGCAACTTGACCTTGATCTATTCTGCGCAGGGGTCGGTTTGGCCAGACAGCAGCTGAACAGATTTTTTTAGAAAAAATCTTCAATATTAGGTATCCAATATGTTTAAACATTACATTGATTTTAAATTATAAGTATGTTTGTGTTAGATATGTATAATAATATTACTTAACGTTGGTTCACATCTGTCACTAGCATGTTTCTAAACGCGAAAACCTCTAATTGGCCTTCTGTAATTTAGACTATTGTATAATGAGATAATATTGATGTTGGTTTTCCTATGAATAAATAAAAATAAATAATAATATCATCATCATCATCAGCCTTTATCGACCCACTGCTGGGCATAATACCTCCCTTTGATTTTGCCATTCGCCTCCGTCATAAGCTATTCTTAGCCAGGTGCAGCCCACGGTCTTCCGAACATCGTCAACCCATCGGGATGGTGGAAGACCCCTTTTTCTGTGCCCATCTCTCGGCCACCATTCATTAATTCAAATAATACTATAGATACAAGAAAATACATCCAGTATATAATATACAATAGCAGCTAAATAGACATATTATTAGCACATCAATATCGCGTCCGGTGTGATCACGTGCGCGCGGTATCTTCTGTCAGGATGAACATCCAGTTTTCGGCCAGAATGCAGCCTCCATATACATACATATGTATATGTCGCTGTGTATGTCGCTCCGTAGGCACTCTCACCAACATCATTTCAGCCATAAAACGTCCACTGATGAACACAGGCCTCCCCCATGGATCTCCATGAGGGGTAGTTGCCATTCTCACCACGCTTGGCAGACGGGTTGGTGAGCGCAGTATGGGATGTTGATACACGGATAGACGCGGCTGCCCATCTTCCGGAGGTATCCCTTAGCAGGCTCTTACTGCATCCATGGGCATGAGAGGAGGGGTATCATTTTACTGCCGGCACCCCACAGCACTCTCACCATAAAATGAATTAAAATTCTCAAATTCTCATCTCGGCGAGATTCCAACTTCACGACTCTCATGGAGAAGCCAGCTTTCTGCTTCGTGTATTCTACCACACCCTCTGCCACTGTCTTGTAGCTGTCATGGCGGAGTGGACGGGTGACATGTGGTGCGTGGTAGGTACGTCGGCACGCAGGGTCAGTCCCTCATCGGGGCGGCAGTGCCACACCGATTACGACAGTGGTTACGAAGTGGTTTTTCTCTTCTTCCTTTCCACTAGAATAAAACCATCCTTGTCGCAGCGCATTAGATAGGTTAGCGGAATGTTCATTTAGAAATTCAACATTTACAACCCGCTGACTGTACCGCAGTCTCACCATCCTTGTCGCAGCGGATTAGATATGTTAGCGGATTTGTTACTAAATATATGATGTTCATTTAGAAATTCAACATTTACAACCCGCTGACTGTACCGCAGTCTCACCAACCTTGTCGCAGCGCATTAGATAGGTTAGCGGATTTGTTACTAAATATTTGATGTTCATTTAGAAATTCAACATTTACAACCCACTGACTGTACCTACCTCAGTCTCGGTATATCAAGCCACTTGCAGACAACATGACACTTCTTTATTATATAATCCAGCATACCTACACTGCAAGCTTCATAATGATTTCGCACGTTTTCCGGAAAACACGTTAAATACCAAAAAATATTAATTGATTAACTCTGACTTAAAATTGTAAAAATTCTTTGTTTAGTTGCGATTATTTCTGGTGAGTAAAAATTTAAGCCGTGTGTTGCTGATGTTAAATTTCCCATGATTAATTTTGTGTAATTTACTTCAACAATTTTTTTTTTTAAATTTATTTATTTATTTGTAAACATGTATTTTATGACACAAGTGATTTAAGACGATGGTACCTGTAGAAGTACGAAACTGTGTCGCAGATATAATTTTATACGATGACGATTATGTTGATGTAAATATTACATAGCCCTCCTCATCAAAGATTTAAATCGTTCCCTGACACCGAAAACTTTGACATTGTCTTCAAATGTGAGCTCACAATAATGCCGACACACGCACACTGTTTCTGCCAATAAACCAACTATTATTGTTACCATTTATTGTGCAATCATATTGATAAATGCAAATGCTTGATCTTGAGTTAAATATGCCAAAATCGGTATAAACAACTACAATATTTAAGGAGTTCTCTCGATTCATCACAAACTGAACAGCTCATGACACCTATGCATAACTCGTCGTACTACCACAATTCCTTTTCTGTCAAGGCTGTTAACCTGTGGAACGCATTGCCTGTATCTATCAGGCGTGCTCCATCCCTTACAATCTTCAAATCTATGGTTAAGGAACACTATTGGTCCTGTTGTCACTAGCTGCTTGATTCATTGACACTTTATTTATATATTTATTATTAACATGTAAGTATATATGTCTATAAGTTATCTTTGATACTCATGTATTTTGTATGTATAATATGTTATCTACTTATAATGTATATTATGTATGGTATATATGTAATTAGTTTAACCTACATGTACACCATTATAACCCCTTGTCATATATTACAATCCAATCCATCCCAAGGTTGCCTGGTAGAGATCGCTCTTTAGCGATAAGGCCGCCAATTGTCACTTTGTTTTTCAGTGTTTCTTGTTATTATGTTTAGTTTTAAGGTGTGCAATAAAGTATTTTCTATATTTCTATCTATCTGAACTCAATATCATCAGAACTGAGTATTGTAGTGTATCTATTCGAACTCAAAACTAATTTTGTACATCGGACGGAGTTCTGAGGTAACCAAGATCAAAATAAAACCGGAAAAGTGCGAGCTGGACTCGCCCACCGAGGGTTCCATAGATATGTAGGAATATAATAATTATTATAAATTATAAATTAGCTAATATGGTTTAGGAAACATTTCAGAAATGTACAAAAATACTCGGTCGCCCATGCAAATTATTACAGCGCGTAAGGTTGCTTAACCTCGATAATTGATTTCGTACTTTTTTAACGTTTTTTTTATGATTTAATTGCAAATGCTTATTATTTTTTTACCCCCGACAAAAATGAGGGGTGTCTTAAGTTTGACCGCTATGTGTGTGTCTGTGTGTCGGTATCGTACACTTAGCTCTTAAACAAGTGGACCGATTTGCATGACGTTATGTTTATTTAAAAGCAGGTTTTCCGGCGCTGGTTCATAAACATGTTTTTATTTTCAAAATCGGTTAAGAAGTTTACAAGTTAATTATAGAGGATAAATAATCGAATGTTTCCAAATATACCCGAGTTTGATAACAAACGAAAGGAAATGATAAGTGCAAAACTGAAAACTTATATAGAAATTGGTCGAGCCATTCGTGGGTTGAAAGTTGTTCAACGACTTTGGAAAACTATATTTTTTAAACTCTATACAAGATGACCGATGACTGAGCGAAGCAGGGGCGGGTCGCAAGTATTTTTATAAAAATATGATAGATTTGGGCATCATTATAATGTAGTCATTTATCCGAGGTAAAACGATTTCGGTATATTTAGCACAAAGGTCAAGCATTTGCATTCATGATGTATTGTATGATTCGGCCACAAATGGCTATCGAAAATATTCGCTGATTTATTCGATTCAGGGTTTAAATATTAAAGGTGTCTATATTTTTTTCGAGCGTCCTACTTCGCCTAAAATCTAAACTCCTAACCTTCACTTATATTCTATTCTATATTCTACTGATATATGTATATGTATATACAGGGCGTCCCACGGATATGCCACATGGAGGGAAAGTACCTTGAATATTGTAGTTGAAACATTTTACTGAAAGAAGACATTATTTGAATTTAAAAAACAATTTGAACTGCATTCATAGATGTTTAAATAATTACATGGTTGAACCGGGAATCGAACCCGTTACACGAGAAAAATAATCATCCTGTAGCTTTATCGTACCGATCGAAAGGCTCATTGGCCTCATTGATTTTACTTACATACGATGAAAAACTTGGCCATTATAAATTTATATGTTTATTATAGTCGTCTTAACCCTAACATTTGTTTTATTATTTTGTAAGCTGCTTCAAAAGTTCAAATGTCGGCATTTGAACTTTTGAACTGAAACCAGTTGTAGTCAGTCAGAGACAAGTAATAATGTATTTATTTTTTAATTTCTATTATTAAATTACACTGAAAACAAACAGCTGCTTACAAAATAATAAAACAAATGATGGAAACAAAAAGCCTTAAGAAGTTTTCACTTATGGTTACATAAAACTTATGGTAAATAAAAAGCAGTGAAAAACAGTGTCGTGCCTACATTAACACAAATAAAATAACAAACATAAGCTATGACAAATTAAAAGGTATGAATATGAATGTATAATAAAAAACGTATACATATAGTTAACTATTATATAAACCTAATCTACATAAACTTTTAAAGTAATTAAAGCTATTTAATATAATTTAAAACTACATATCATCGACCTATTAATAATATACCTTTTTTATAATATATTGGTATATATAAATCAAATACAATTACATATCCATACATAAATAAGATGTTAAATTGATGTTATGTAAAGGTTAATAGAAATAAATTATTAGTGATCATGATTTTAAAAGCATTTTGCCTCATAACAAAGAGATGAACGAAATCAGAATACTGTGAGTTAAAGAGATTGACAGTACGTATGAGGAACGAGTTTTGACGGTAATTTGAAACATATGGAGGAATCACAAAATAACCAAAAAATACTTTATTCAGTGCGGCCGCATGGACCTTATTGATGATTTATTGAGGAGTATATTATATATGTAGATTCAAATAATTTCTGCGACAGATCGGTCAGGACGGTGCTACAAGTTTGATGGCGGATAATAAGGATGGGGAGTCGATAACAGTTAATAATAGTTAATAGTACAGTTAATATAATAAAGTAAAATATTATACAAAAAAGTTAACGCCGCAGCGTCTCTTCTTTTATTAAGTGGCAAAAAGTGATGCTGTTTGCAACTCTCTTTATAAACCGGAATATTTTTGTTTTATTTTTCTCTAGCATATTTATATATTTGTCGTCATAACGAGCGTTCCAAACTTGCGACGCATATTTGAGTTGGCTACGGACAAGCGAGCAATACAGAAATTTCAGTGTTTTGAAAGAATGGAAATCTTTGGTTACTCGAAAACGGAAACCTAACATTTTCATGGTTTTGTTTGACATAGTTTTATTTTATATTAGTCTTCTTATTGTGACAAGTGTTATACAGGCTGTATTATAACGTGTGTGGGGTTTACATACATTATAATACAGCCTGTATAGTTATTTACAAAAATGTTAAAAAACACCGTCCCCCCTTATCTCTGAAGTTTGCAGAGATAAACTTTTATAGCTAATAGAAGTGTATGTAATGTTTATGGGAAAATTATAGCGAACTCTCTAATTTGCATAGTTTTTTAGAGGGGTTTTAAAAAAACTTGTGATGTTACTAGGTCGTGTGGTGTATCATACATAACTCATAAGAAAGGTATTAATTTGCACATCAATAAACAGTTTTTAGTTTTGCTTTAAACCGTTTTCTACTTATTTACAAAAACGTTGAAAAAAATGGCGTTCCTTATCTCCAAAGTTTGCAGTGATAAACCCTTACAACTTTTATTGCTAATAGGAGTGATGTAAAGATTACAGGAAAATTATAACGAACCCTTAATTTGCATAGTATTTTAGAAATCATTGAAAGTGTAAAAAATCCACATAAGTTCCGCTATCAGACAAGAGATGGCGCTGTCAAGGTTCTCCATCAAATATAAACCGCCTTTATCATATATTATATTGTATGGTGGCACGGAACCCTCGGTGCGCGAGTCCGACTCACTCTTGCCCGGTTTTATTTGATGACAGCTGTCACATTTCAAATGGCGATATCTCGAGAACTCCTCATCCTAGACTTTCCGGCGTGGGCTCAAATGAAAGACCTCGATAAGATCTACTTTTTTGATGGCGATGTTGGATGGTCTTATTGGTCGTAAAGACGCTGCTGCCCATCTACCGGAGGATTCCCTTGGCAGATTCTTACTGCGTCATCTTACCGTGGGGCTTACACGGCAAATGATGAATCGATATTATGATAATAAGCTTTATGAGGTATCCCTTGGCAAATTCTTACTGCATTATAAAGATAATGCAGTAAGGATCTGCCCCACGGTAAGCCGTGGGGCACCCCACGGCAAAATGATGAATTGACTTTATAGTGGATTATTATGTTTAAGTGTTTTCTATAGAATTAATGTAAATAATGCACTGAGTTGGGTGTGCGTTCTGCGCAAGAATCATCTATAAGGCGCCTATTTATGTCTCATTATTGCTTGTTTTAACTGTAATTTTATTTGTTTTCTTTATCACACATAAATAAATATGTTTTCTTTCTTTCTTACTATGATAATAAGCTTTATATCCGTCCCCAGACCGCGATGGCTCCGTACATCGCGTCCCCAACGCCGCTTGCCCCGCCTGACGAGAAGGCGGCCCTCGACCAAGCCATCGTGAAGAAGAACCTGGTGACGTTCGGATACGGCCACCTAGCGGCGCTGTATGGACTCTACCTGGCGTGCACCAGCGCGCACTGGGCGACACTCGCGCTAGGCAAGTGTCTTATAAACAACTAGATTAGATCTTGTAAGTGCGCGTCCTACGCTGCGCTTGCCGGTCCGTGGTCTCCATTCAATAACTTTGCGGCCCAATCGGCCATCTCACTCAGTCACTGTCCACATATTCAACACTGAAATCTCCTGTTGCCCAGACTCTTAAGAGACGGGTGCCTCAGGGGATCACTCGCTCACACAAACAGACATGCACACACGTACACACACACACACACACACGCACGCACACACACACACACACACACACACCTATACAAAACACACACAAACACACACCTATAGAAAACACACACACACATCCCATTTAGTTTATAATAATTAATTTCTTTATTTTAAATATTTAGAATCCATGTACATGTCTAGGAATTGGGCGTTGACACTGCCACTCAGTTGTAAAGCTTCGGTAGTGTCATCGTTTCATTAGAATTTAAGTGCCTTTGTAACATGTCTAAATAAATGATTTTTATCTTTATCTTTCTTCTTCTCTTTACTGTAACCTTGCTATACAGGCTCTACCGAGACCTAGTGCGCGGGACAGAGTTAAGCCAAGGTACCCTTTGCAAATATCATATGTTTAACTATTACCTGAGTAACATTAATTTATTAATATGGTGCCTGATTCTGTATACTAGTTTTTGTGAAATAAATACTTTTACTTTTTTTTTATCTGTTCGGCGCGCTATATGGCCTACCTAGTGGCAATGGCCACTTCTACATGCTAATCCGTTTGGCTATATCGGTGACGCGAGTTCTTCTACCTATCTCCTCATTTCATCGTTGAACTGCCCTCACTTGAATTGACACTCCAAGCGACTTTAGTGTCCGAATGTTACGAGGCAATATGAGAGGTCGCGAATGGCTAGGAGCAAGCGCAAGCGATACGTGTTTTCCGTTGTGAGAGCCCAGCGGGTTTTATGTGGTGGCCGGCGTCTCCCGCCGCGCCTCCCGCGCGGTCCCCCGCGGTTTCCAGGGTCGGAGTTGGATGTGTGAATTACGGGCAGGACGCCACAAATGAACACTTTGAGTTTGAACTAATCTTTTCGTTCCAGCTTTCCCGCTGTTCGTGCTGGCCGCAGTGGGAGTGACGGCGGGAGCGCACCGGCTGTGGGCGCATCGCACCTACAAAGCTCGGCTGCCTCTACAGATCATCCTGATGGTGATGAACACGCTGGCCTTCCAGAACACGGCCATCACCTGGATCAGGGACCATCGCATGCACCATAAGTATAGGTAAGCTCCAATGAAATCTCCAGTCCCCGCAGGGTGATTACGTATCTCGCGACAGGTCTTGCCACAGGCAACTGACAGCAATATTGCTGCACTGACAAGCTAGTTCTCCCTGCATGTGCATAATTAGCGGGCGGGAGGGCGGTGCTCCTGCATCTCAGCATAAGCGGAATTAAAACTAAATATTTTTATTGCATTTTATTAGCAATATTGCTGTCCAATGTCAATTCCTTGCTGTTCTTTAATACAAAATTGACATTTGACAGCAATATCGCTGTCAATTGCCTGTTGCAAAACCTGTCGCGAGATACGTAACCACCCTGCCGGGACCACGACTGTTGGAACCAGTGAGTTGTAAATAGTTAGAGTAGCTATACCAAACAAAAAACGTGTCGCAACTTGATGACAGCGGGGGTGCCTGCGCGGGGCGCGCTCGCCCCCGCACACAAGTATTCGCTGCAGCGCTACACGATTAGAATGTCGTCTATCCATACCATCAATACATGCAGCGCTAGATCGCTAATAGAGAATAGTTTTCTCGCGACCAAAACGTCGTAAAGCGCCGTGAATTTCGTGGCGCTTACACGTTTCGTTCAACATAGTGTAACAACATGTCGCTCTAATAGATTTTTTTCACCGCAGAAGGGACACTTCAGACAGCTATTAATGCAGTAGGTACCTATGAATATTATATTTCAAAACGTAAAAATATTTAAGTACATTAAATTAAAACGAATCGTTAAGCGTTTAAAGTCATTTTTTTTTAAATAAATTGGTATTTTATCCAACAAGTACGTACATACATAGGTAGGTAGGTACTTACACTTACTAGACCCCACACTTTATTTCACTCTGCCCCTCCTCTCATGCCCGTGGATGCAGTAAGAGCCTGCTAAGGGATACCTCCGAAAGATGGGCAGCAGCGTCTTTCCATATACCAACATCCCGTACTGCGCTCGCCAACCCGCCTGCCAAGCGTGGTGAGTATGGCAACTACCCCTCATGGAGACCCATGAGGGAGGCCTTTGTTCATTAGTGGACGTTTTTTGGCTGAAATGATGATGATTATCTAGCCCAAAACTAAGCAGAGCTCTTGTTATGGCTACTAGATAACTGATATAATAAATACAATACATAAATACCTATTTATTTATTATTATACGTAGAAAATGACCTGAACACCCAGAACAAATATCTGCAGCGATCACTAAACATTTGTCCCAAGGCGGGAATCGAACCCACCTCCTGCATCGCAGGCGAACCTTCGCCCACCACGCCACAGAGGTCGTCAATCTATTACATTAAGAATTTGTTCAGACAACAATATAGGTATAATACAGCTTCAGTTTATAAGTAATGACGATTGCAAAAGATACCTACAGTAGGTACCTAGAGTACCTACTGTTACTGTTCAGACAGACGGCATAGGGCGAGTAATGAGTTAAAAATAATCAGTTAAACCTTTGTCGCCAACCCTTAGTAGGTACCTACACATCCCATCTGTACGAATCACTTTTCATAATCTATGATTTTCAAACAAAATGTCAGTACAATAGAAAATAATGTACAAAAATTAATTTTAGTTGGTTTTAGTTGATATTCTGTTTACTTTCCGATGATAAGTCACGCCACTATCTTTTTTCTTCGCAGTTGATTGATTAATTACACATTTTTAACACGCAAGACGGCATTTTTAATTTGGGTTTATTCGCATGCGGTCGCGATGGGCGTCGACGAACGACTAAATGAGTTGTTGCCGGCCGGCAACAACTCATGGCGCAAACATGTTGTTCGCGGGTGTCAATTCTATACGCTAGTAATAATACTTCAATGGTTGGAACACAGTCGAAACGTCGGAAATAATCAAAGGTATTACGCGATAAATTCCTGTGTTTTTGTTATTATATTATAATGAATTGTGATCGCGAAAGTTTACGAAAAACTATAGGTAACTAGCTGTTCCGCGCAACTTTGTCTGCGTCACATAAGAGCGAGAGTGAGTCGTGGGTTCTCTTTTCTGTGGTCGTAGGCACCGATAATTAAAATTCGGGCGCGGAAAAACTGTTATTATCTTCAAAGATATTCCTTGAATTCAAATGGTTCGTCTGCGTTACATAAGAGAGAGAGAGTGTGGGCCGTAGACACCAATAATTAAAATGTATTTAAAATACTGTAGTATCTTCTAAAATATTCCTTGCATTCAAATGGTTCGTCTGCGTTACATAAGAGAGAGAGAGTGGGCCGTAGACACCAATAATTAAAATGTATTTAAAATACTGTAGTATCTTCTAAAATATTCCTTGCATTCAAATGGTTCGTCTGCGTTACATAAGAGAGAGAGAGAGAGGGCCGTAGACACCAATAATTAAAATGTATTTAAAAACTGTAGTATCTTCTAAAATATTCCTTTAATTGAAATGGTGTAAATGGCATTTTTTTCAAATTTTAATACTTACAATTAATTACTTGAAAAATTGGATAAGGGCTAATACTATGTCTATAAAAACACCTTCGCAAATAATGCATTATTATTTAAACCATATTTTAACATCACAAAATAGGTTCTAGTGGGTCAACCTTAAAAGATAGACATATGCTATCGCTGACTTTTTTTTCCATCTACATCTACACTAATAATAGAGAGGAAAGATTTGATTGATTGTTTGTTTGTTTGTATGTATGTATGGAATAGGCTCCGAAACTAGTGGACCGATTTGAAAAAATATTTTACCATTAGAATCCTACATTATTTCTGATAACAGCGGGATATTTTATCAGTTGTATTCATCTGAATACGGGGATTAAATATCCCGCTGTTTAAAATATATGATAATAATCAGTACGGCTTCAGAAAACATCGATCGACTACCCTCGCAGTCTACAATTATACGCAAAAAATATACGAAATTTGGAACAAAAAAGAATACGCAATCGGTTTCTTCCTAGATATGACAAAAGCATACGACAAAGTAAATCACGAAATTTTATTACAAAAACTATACGGATCCGGAATTAGGGGTACAGCACACAAATGGCTCAAATCATATTTACAAGACCGCAAACAATTTGTGCAAATAGATCACTTTAATAAAGACACAAACGAATCGGAAAACGTCACTTCAGATACAATAATAATAAACACATCTATACCACAGGGCAGCGTAATCGGATGCACACTCTTCTTAATATATATAAATGATTTGCCGAAATGTATAGAAACGACCTGCATACTTTTTGCCGACGACATATCACTGCTTTTTAGTAGTACGCTAAATATTGACAACCAGTATATTAAAACTGAACTAAGCTTGTGCGAACAGTGGCTACGGGATCATAACTTAGAGATAAATTATAAAAAAACTAAAATCGTGCAATTTAGAATGCCACAAAGAACATGTTTAAATCTAAATTTCTTGAAAACCAGCCTTAATATCACTGAACAAAATGAATTTACCCTCCTAGGCCTAACTTTAGATTGTAATTTGAATTGGAAAAAACATATAGAGAACACAAAAACAAAACTTTCAAAATTCATATACGCACTTAGTAAACTAAAAATAAATACTAATTACACCGCATCCCTCAGTTCATACTACGCCCATTCATTCTCGTCATTCAATTACGGGGTTATTTTATGGGGTGGGAGTGTAGACTTTGATCAGCTGTTTATCATGCAAAAAAGTGTATACAAATATTAGTAAACATACCGACTCGAGTGAGCTGTAGACCGCACTTTATAGAAAGAGAAATTCTAACTCTTCCATGCATCTATATTTTACAAGCCGCAGTATTTGTTAGGAAAAACAGACATTACTTCCAATCCTACAATGAACTTTACCCAAACTACAATAGGCGGAATAAGAACAAACTTAACCTACCATCAACAAACCTTCAAACAGTGGGAAAAAGTCCTCATTTTATGCTCATAAAAATATACAATAAAATACCGGAAGAACTAAAATCAGAAATAAAGGACCACTTATTTTACAATAAATTCAAAAAAATACCTATAAAAAAATGTTATTATTCCTTGAATGAATTCATGACTGAGAAATTTTTATTACAAATCTAAATAATGTAGGTACCCAATTTTGACTTTAGTTCCCATTAAAATTATTATTGTATTTTAACTACCTCACCGTGACTTTTAAGAAATTATATAATATTGAGTTGTATGTACCGTTTCCTTCATTTGACCTCTATATGTTATTGTAATGTTATTTGAAATGATCTCAACATGAATCAATAGTTTTGACTTAAATCCGTATTGTTCTTAATTAACTTGACTTAATTTGAATCTTATTTTATCTATGACGTCTTATTAAATACCCACTGAATGTGTACTCACTATTTATTGACATAAAATAACAATGTAAATTATTTAATGATCTAATATAATATAGCATATGACTCTTGAAAACTGACTAAACTTGCAACGCCCTAACAGGGTTCATGTATGTTACTTATAATAATTATGTATTACCTAGATCTAATGCAAACTATGTGCAATGAATAAATAAATTACAAATTACAAAAGATGGGAACGGTAACTATGCGGGCGGAACCGTGGAGTGCGGCAGTGTGTCATGAAAGCGTGTTTTTTAGTTTATTAAACTATATTTAAATTAAAAAAAAATTAACAAATTTTATAATATATAAAAATTAAACGTTTTACTTCAGCGACACGGAGCTAGACCCGCACAACGCGAGCCGCGGCTTCTTCTACTCGCACATGGGCTGGCTGCTGGTGCGAAAGAGCGCGCACGTGCGAGCGAGACAGCGGGATATCTACATGCAGGACGTGCTCGACAATCCCGTGCTGCAGTTCCAAAAGAAGTGAGTAGTAAACCATTACCCCGCCTTTATACGAAATTCCTCAGTGCCTTAAGCTCAGCACAGACAGAACGGAGCGCAGCGGAGAGGATTTTATTAACGCACTTGAAAATAAACTTTAAAATTATTTCAATAAACTGCTGGACATAAGCCTCCCTCGTGTAGTGTCACAAGTAGTGATCATGAGGGTAGTTGCCATCATCATTTCAGCCATAAAACGTCCACTGATGAACACAGGCCTCCCTCATGGATCTCCATGAGGGGTTGTTGCCATTCTCACCACGCTACCACGCGGGTTGGTGAGCGCAGTATGAGATGTTGATACACGGATAGACGCTGCTGCCCATCTTCCGGAGGTATCCCTTAGCAGGCTCTTACTGCATCCACGGGCATGAGAGGAGGGGTAACATTCTACTGCCGGCACCCCACGGCCTAAATATAAATATATAGTAATAATATAAATATATAGTAGGTAGTTAAGCATGCCATTCTCTCGACATTTTTCGCATACCAATACTGGTCAAGCATGTTGTGTCTTATATCATATTTTGTCAACTTATTTACACATGTTTTCGCAAATAAATTATCTTTATCTTTATTTCATAGTATAATACGTCTTTATCTACCTAAGTTGTTGTCACCTCGCTGACGTTTAAATCCACTTGTATCTAAACCAATAAACGAAGTATCAATTATTCCTTTCAGGTACGCGCTACCGTTCATCGGCAGCGTATGTTTCGTCCTCCCCACAATAATCCCCATGTATTTCTGGGCCGAGACCTTAAACGTCGCCTGGCACGTCACATTGCTCCGATACATAAGCAACCTCCACATAACCTTCCTAGTGAACAGCGCCGCACACATGTGGGGAAACAAGCCCTACGATAAGAGCATCAGACCGGTGCAAAGCATACCGGTGTCCATAGTCGCATTCGGCGAGGGCTTTCATAACTACCACCACGTGTTCCCATGGGACTACAGGACGGCCGAGCTGGGGAACAACTACTTGAATCTATCGACCAAGTTCATAGACTTCTTCGCTTGGTTGGGGTGGGCGTACGATCTCAAGGCGGTGCCTGAGGAGATGGTTAGGTCGCGGGCGGGGCGGACGGGGGACGGAAGCAATCTGTGGGGGTGGGGGGATAAGGATATGGACGATGAGGTGAGAAGGGGCGCGGTGAGGTCCATGGCTGATTAATGATTATATGTAATTTAGGATAAGGTAGATTAAGGACTGTGGATTTTGTTTAAATAAATAAAATAAATAAAAATAAGTGTCGTTATATTCACACATAGAAAATATGCCTGTGATGAGCAACAAAGAACTAAAGTTGCATTGCATTAAATTATTGGTTACGAAGCTTTAATTATGAAGAAATAGAGGCACTTCTCAAAGTTATAAAGTAAACATTATTTTTAACTATGAACACACACAAAAATACATACACTCCCACTCACACACATAAACACGCACACACACACACACACACACACAAACACACACACACACATATATATATATATTTACACACTCAAATACACAATCCAACATATGCGTACACACTTATTTACATACACAAACACATTGTTATCATGACAGAACAATTCGATGCCTATCAGGAAGGGCAGAGGAATTACAGCACAAGATTTTTAATTTTAGTGTAGTTTTTCTGCGTATACTATTATCTGTGTTACTACTAGTTCTTATTCTTAAGTCATTGTTGTATGTTCCTAAAATGTATCTTTATTTTTGTGGTAAATAGATAAAACTATTAAATTATTATTAATTATTATATTTGCATATAGGCATTCGCCGTGGGGTGCCGGCAGTAGAATGATACCCCTCCTCTCATGCCCATGGATGCAGTAAGAGCCTGCTAAGGGATATCTCCGGAAGATGGGCAGCAGCGTCTATCCGTGTATCAACATCCCATACTGCGCTCACCAACCCGCCTGCCAAGCGTGGTATGGCAAATACCCCTCATGGAGATCCATGAGGGAGGCCTGTGTTCATCAGTGGACGTTTTATGGCTGAAATGATGATATTTGCATAACTTATTTAATAGAGGTAGGTTAAGCCGTTGCAGGGCTGACTTGTATATATAAGATTGGCACAGGACCGTGAAATGTGGCACGAACATATGGAGGCCTATACCCAGCAGTAGATGAAGTCGGGCTGCGGATGATGGTGATGATGAGGTTAATTTATTCGTTAATTCTTTATTATTGTTGAATCTACATCATCATCAGCCTATACTAGTCCACTGCTGGACATAGGCCTCCCCAAATCTGCGCCATTTCACCCTGTCTTCAGCAAGCTGCATCCAGCGTCTACCAGCGACCGCCCTGTATCTAGATGGTTGTTTTTTTATTGTTGTGATATATTTTAGTACATACATAGCGAAAACATTTTATTGTTATTATTTAAATTATATATAAATATATGTAACAGTAGGTAATATGGGTAACAGTTATTTTGTATTAATTTTTTTGTATCATTGAATAGACTTAGTTAATAATTGGATTTGTTGTTTTATTTTTGTTTGATTCGTGTAGACCTTACTTATTAAAAAATTATAAAATCTTGACCCTACCTTCCCTGTATGTTTGCGAAACAGACTTTTGTCAGCTGTCTGATATCGTCATTCGAAATCGACGAGATCAAAGCAAAATCTGTGTGCAAAATTCAAAAACCGCATTGATGCGCAAAAATATATTTAGCATGGCTCCTTCCATTTATAATATGCTACCTAAGACATTAAGGGAACTACCACCACAACAGCCTTTTGTCAGCTGTCTGATATCGTCATTCGAAATCGACGAGATCAAAGCAAAATCTGTGTGCAAAATTCAAAACCCGCATTGATGCGTAAAAGTATATTTAGCATGGCTCCTTCCATTTATAATATGCTACCTAAGACATTAAGGGAACTACCACTTTCGCAATTTCGGAAGAAGTTGAAAACCACATTTAAATGTTACTACACAATAGATGAATTTATGAGACAATTTTTTTTTTATAAAATAATTTTATTAATTATTATTATTTTATCTAATTGACATGTATAATAATTAAAATATTGTTTTAATTGTTTAGACATTGCACACCGTTAAACGGTAGGAATACATTGATTCCTTTCGATAAATACATGTATTTCAAGCAATAAATGACACTTTACATTGATATAATGAAATCTGAGGTCCCTTTTAGGGTTCGATAGTAACGTAAAACCCTTATAGATTTGCTTTGTCTGTCTGTCTGCGGCTTTCCGAAACAATTAGTCCTAGAAAGCTGTAATTTGCATGGACATATGAAGTAATTACGCCGAGATAACGGGGAAAAAAATGCTAAGAAAATATTACCTCTCGTACACGTAAGAGTGAGAGTGGCTCATTCAATCCCACACAAAGACATAGGACTCACCTCGCTCTATGAAGAGCTGGAGGCACACACCATATACGTAGGGCTCACCTCTGGGCTGGTCGTGCGTGGGGCGGAGTCCTGGCGCTGTGAGGGACTGGTCCAGTCCCATCAATCAATAAAACTTTTTGAACTCAAATCGCAAATCTGTCAGTCTTGCTCACGTCATAGACATGGTGGCGGAATCACCTAGCGTTGTAAAGGGATGTAAGGACAGACATCGCACCGTGAGGAGCCCTAGGACTCACCCCTGGGCTGGTCGTGCGCGGGGCTGGTGTCGGCGCCGCAGGCCAGCAGCAGGCGGCAGGCGGCGGCGGAGTCCCGGCGCGCCGCAACACAGAGCGCCGACGACCCGCGAACATCGCAAGCGTTCACTTTCGCACCTGCACAAGAATAACAATACATGTCAAAGAAATGAACATCAAAATTTTACGATTCTAGGTGGGATTCTAACCCGCGTCCGTCAAATCGATCCTTGAAGGTTCCTAAAGCCGGACGTGCTTTAACCACTAAGCTACAGAACCCATGTCGGGTTCCGCTGAAATTATTAATGAAGTAATATCGATTTGAGCACCGATAAGAGCGCCATCTAAGATAAAGATCAAGATATTTATTTGCAAAAAAAAGGTCACATACGTGATTTAGCGAATTCGGTATGCAAAGTTTTTAAGAGAGAGGCATGCCAATATTACAAAATATCAAAGAAAATACTACAACTTAAATTACAAAAAATATTTTGACAATATATTAAAATTTATTAAAAACAATTAAAGTTTATCATTTAGAAATTCGTCAAGATTATAATAGCATTTTTCACATAATAAATTTGTTAATTTTTGTTTAAATAAATGAATGCTTAATTGCCTGTATTCTTCAGGTATTTTGTTTAAGATTATAGGAGCTATACACACGAGACTTTTGTGCATGAGTGAGGTTTTGGATGGATGCAATCGTAGCTTACCATTATCTCGTCTATTTCCGCTTACAGCGTCAGACAATCTTGCAAACAGATGAGGGTTGTTCTTGACATATGTATGTACATAGCTATCTCTATTAAATAAATGGACGGAAGTGTCAGAAGCTTGTGCTTTATATATAGCGGTCTACAACTATCAGTCGACACGTAACTACTGGTTCTCCTCTCATTGTCTGAAATTGCATTCTGTAGCAATGACTAGGGTCGTCGCTATAACGTATTATATACCGGGTGCGGCGATTGAAGTGTAAAATATTTCTGTTAATTTTCAATATTTATTTATACACTTTTGCCATGTGAAAATAGAAAGTTAAAAGTTTTGTTATCACTTATTCCGAAGGAATAAAACCGCCTTTAGCCTTTACTACAAGCTGAAGTCTCTTTCTGAAAGAATCGCAGGCTGCTCGAATGACATCGTCACTCAAACAATTCCATTCTCGCGTAAGAGTAACTTTGAGCGCTTCCAGCGAAGTGTGTTTTTTAGCACAGGCCCTGGCCTGTAAAACACCCCAAATACAAAAGTCCAACGGATTCAAGTCGGGCGATGACGACGGCCACATATCTCGGTCGATCAGCACTGGAACGTTTGCTTTCAACCAATTTTGCGTTCCAATTGCTCTGTGCGATGGTGCCGAGTCTTGCTGGAAAGTCCAACGCTCAGAACCGAATGTGTTGCGTGCCCACGGTATCAGCCCTGGTCGCAAGACTTTATCTCGATAGATTTGTTGATTTATTTTGACTTGGTTGCGACCCATTGGAAGAAAAACGAGCGGAGAACGGCCTTTATCAGACACCGCCGCCCAGACCATGATTTGGTCGGCTCCTTGGCGTCGACTGAATTGTAATTCGTCTGAATGGTCGCTGACACGTCCCTTCAACCAAACACGGTCATTTTGTTTGTTTAAAAACTGTTCAACGCAAACAGTTTTCTCATCTGAAAACACCAAGTTGGGAAGCTCGCCAGAGTCGAACAAGCGAATCAGCTCTTTCGATCGATCCAACCGTTTACTACGCTGTAAAGCAGTGAGTTCCCGAGAAAGGTTTTTTTTAATGGTTTGACTTTAAGCTTTTTCTTTAATATGCGACGAACGCTGCGATCGCTCACCTTGAGATCCTTCGCGCGCTGGATTTCTGTCTAATCGATGACGCACCTTTTCGACAACTGCTGGCGCCGTTGCAGTACAGCGTCGTCCGCCACCGTAGCGTTTCTTAACGCTACCAGTCTAATTGTAACGTTGAATAGTGCGATGCACAAATTTCTCGTTCAACTGAAGATTTGGCAGCGCTCGACGTATTTCAATATTCAATTTTCCCTCCAAATGAAGAGCAATCACTGAATTTTAAATCCACTGTTCTAAATTCGAATGTGTTTCTCTTACAACAAAATCACTTCAAATGATGTTAAAGAATATGTCAAAGACCAACATTTGAAATTTTGGCGGCGTTCGATTCAGTGGTTCGAATTTTAAAACAGTTACATAGAGACGGACAGTTCAATTGCCGCACCTGGTAGTTTGTATTAATAGAATAGAATATACTTTATTGTACACCATAACAAACAGGAAAAAAAATACAAAAATAAACACAATTTACAAAAAGTGGTACAATGGGCGGCCTTATCGCTAAAAGCGATCTCTGCCAGGCAACCTTTGGATGGACACGAAAAGTTGAATATGAGAAGACGGTGGCGTACTTAGAAGCAGAAGTACATCGAGCAATAAATAAATATTCTTACATTGTATACACATATATATTACATATGTATAGCCTACTTAAATAAATACTACATATTTTATAATATATACCTATATACCCATAATAGACTATGTGCGAAAGGAAATGTTACAGACTAGAAGATACTGAGGAGAGAAAGTGGTGATATACCATGTTTTTAAAAACATGCGGTATTAATATCTGCGGATCGTACAGATATCTGTCCCGAGGCGGGAATTGAACCCGCAACCTCTCGCGTTGCAGGCGGACGTTCGCCCGCTGCGCCACAGAGGTCGATAATAATCTTTAAAGCAAACCTATCTGGGTAGGCTAAAACAAGCATCATCAGCAGATGTGTATATCTACCTAACCTAGGTTAATTACATTTAATGATCTATGATGTAGGAAATATCGTGATGGATGGATGGCTGGATATATTGTCAGTGTTTGTGTTTCTGTGAAAAGGGTGGATGAAGGGAGCATGGCAGCTTTCTTTAATTTATTTATGACATTACATTCATTTATTCATTTCCTTTCTTTTGCTCCATGGAAAATTCAATTCTTTGATAACTATGTATGTATGTATGTATGTATTCTAATAACACATTGACAGTACGCATTCAGCAGCTTTATTTTATTTTACTTTTCTGAACTAATTATACTTTTATTATTTTAATATAATTATTTGTTGACAATGGCCATGTACGGCCAGCTATAATAATAGAACTTATAATTAGGATTTTGTTTATTTTTACCATTTTTTTATTTTATTTAAAATTTTACTATGTTATTAAGAAGTGACATTTATTTTAGATTCTGTGACATAGCCAAGTGTACTATATGTTCCTATGGTGAAATAAATGAGTATGAGTATTACGTTTTGTCAATTGTTATATTATTACTATTATTATCATTATTTTGGGTATAGATTTTCATCAGCTCGGCTTTAATAAGGCCGGAATTTACCTAAAGTGCACGGGCCTAAGTCAAGTGCACATTAGTTTTATTTGTAGATGCACCTCCGTTAGAGGACTTTGGTGCGTCAATCTAAACATCAGTTCGCAAAAACTTTCTCACTATCCTACACGTGTTAAGGATAACTGCTTTCTGCAAAAGTGCGAATGTGTGTTTAGGCAGGTCTAGTTGGGCGAGTGATCGAAATAGTTGTTAAGGTCACCCCGGTTGGAGAGAGTACCTACAATTGGAATAATTGACACATTATTCAAACGCCACATTCTTGTGATTTATTATTATTATCTAAAATTATGATTATTATTTAACTTTTAATTGTGTTCGTTTTTGTTTTTGTCTTTAATTACTGTAATTGGTTTTGTATCGTTATAATTAACGTTAATAAATAAATAGTGAGGAAACCCGCGGCTTATTTAGATTCAGACGTATTGACCTGTTCTTTCCTCTGACTAATAGCTGACCTAGCTGAGAGGATGGTATAGGTGCTGGGCAAACCTAATCCATCTAACAATGTCCCAGGCACTGCAGCGTCCCGTACAGCATGATTACCAGTTGCTGACGCTGCATAAATCATCTATAATAGATGCAAAGGCCTTACTTTTAGATCTATGATTAACATCAAGCATGACGTAGGTACCTATTTTATTCTGTTATGTAATGTGTAGGTGGGTATACCCATGATGATCTACCCCGTTAAATTCTTGGCCGTGGATGCAGTAAGAATCTGCCAAGCTTGCACAGCACGTTTACCGCGCTCACTCATAGAAATGACGTGGGGTGCCTACAGTAGAAAGTTGCCCCTCATTTCTTGCCCGTAGATGCAGTAAGAGCCTGCTAAGGGATACCTCCGGAAGATGGGCAGCAGTGTCTTTCCGTTTATCAACATCCTGTACTGCGCTCGCCAACCCGCCTGCCAAGCGTGGTGAGTATGGCAACTACCCCTCATGGAGATCCATGAGGGAGGCCTGTGTTCAGTAGTGGATGTTTTACTACTGAAATGATGATACAAATACAAAAGGATTACCTGCCATTGACGAGGAGCATTGCATCCAGGTCCCTTCATGATCTTCCTAACGGCGCTTTGCGGATGAGGAGTTGTATTGTGATGAACGGAACCTACCATTCCTGAGGAGTAGATCCATGGCATCCAGGTGGTTGTGGCTAGCTGCGACGTGGAGGGGTGTCTGCCCCTCTTTGTTCTTTTCGTTGACTCGCGCCCCTTTTCGTATTAGGAGTTCCATCACCTGACAAAAAAAACACTTAAAATTCAACTAGTCGCGGAGGCAAAGTCGTCAGTGGGCGCGGCCTAAATGTATGCTATCTCACCTGACATAGTGTGTTTACCCGCGCGCTAGAATGAAATGCACAATGATTCATTCCTAAACCGACCGCGCAAAAATATGTGAATAGACTTTTAGCACAAGGGTTATTATAGAAAAACTTTAGAGTAATCTTTTCAAAATAACATTTATTTCAACTTTTGAATAACGGAACGGCGTTTATTTTTGAGTTTTCTTTCTCCTTATATTATTTAGTTTCGTCCAAAGTTGGGCTAAAATCAGTGTTGAAATACGAAAGTTTAGAAGCTTGTATTTTTGAAATAAATACTTTTATTACGGTTTGGGGTGTATACAATATACAAACATAGATTATGACGAGATAAATTGATATAATCCTTAGTGTTGGATGGTTAACGTCAAACAGTGCAGTAGTTACCCTTCCACGTTTGTATGGTAAGATGGGCGACTCGTTCATCCTTTAGCACTCGTAGTCCTTAAAAAATCCGTATTGCCGGATGGTAAGTACCAAAACCATTATATAACCTATGTTTCGTACAAGCCTACGTAAGGCGTGTTGGCCGAGAGGTATATACACGCGACTCTCATTCCGAAGGTCGTGGGTTCGATACCGGGCGTGCACCAATAGATTTTTCGTTCTTGAAAAATGTATGTGCACTCTGAACACGTGCTAGAACGGTGAATCATCGTGGGGCTTAGTTAGCTTCAGACGTATTGACCTGTTCTTTCCTCTGTCTAACAGCTGACTGAGCTGAGAGGACGGTATAGGTGCTGGGCAAGCCTAATCCATCTAACAATGTCCCAGGCACTGCAGCGTCCCGTACAGCATGATTACCAATTGCCGACACTGTATAAATCTATAATAGATGCGAAGATAAAGCCTCACTTGTTTCGTACAAATAAAAAGCTTATCTTAAATAGCGATTACTGCCTGGCGCCCTTTGGGCGGACGGACGACGGAATCCAGTTCCGCAGGGCAGCCGGGCGCGGCAGCTCACCTGCTTCCTCTTCGGGTAGACGGCGGCGGCGGCGCGGTGCAGCGGCCGGTCGCCCGTGCCCACGTGTGGGAAGTTCACCAGGCCGTCGCCCGCGCCCGCGGCGCTGCCGCACGAGTCGAGCGAGGCCGTGCTGCCGGTCGCGCACACTGAGCCCTGGGGCTCCAGCGGAATCACAATAAATAACATTATACAGGTTGTATTATAACACGTGTACTAAACCGAAAGGGGGGGGTTTCAGCCGACGAAAACAAGTAGTTTTGGAAGGGAAAAAATCGAGAATAGTATTTTTTTTTATTATAACATGTGTACTAACCCAAAAGGGGGGGTTTCAAGCCACGAAAACAAGTAGTTTGGAAGGAAAAAAAAATCGGGAATTCGTATTTTTTTTTTACAACTGGACGCGCCGTTTCTGTTCTCCGTAGTTCCCGTTCCCGTGGGAATTTAAAAGTCCCTCCTTAGTGCACCTCTAGGATACTCAAGGTAAATGTGTGCCAAATTTCAAGTCTCTAGGTGCAGAGGTTTAGGCTGTGCGTTGTCTGTCAGTCACTCAGTCAGTAACGGAAGAGTTTTATATATATTGATTTTACTAGTTGGTGTTATGTGAAAATGATCCTTGGGTCTAAATTGTATTTTGTATTGTCTTTTTTTAATTTTAATAAAAAAAACCATTTTGTGTTTATAGCTATCAGCTGTTGAAGTTAAAACTTTCGCAGTCTTTTCTCGAATGAAAATTACTGAATCCTGAAAAGTCGTAGAACAAAAGTTGTTCCTTGGATGATGTCAGAATCACCCCCTTTGCATAAGTAGGTACACATGTATAAAAAAAATTAAAATATTTATTTATTTAATTATTATTTAAAAACACTTCTTCACTTCTTTCACATCACATAATCTATATATAGAAAATTCAAAGTCCTGACTGACTCACTGACTGACTGACTGACTGATATATCAACGCACAGCCTAAACCACTGGACCTAAAGACTTGAAATTTGGCACACATATGTATACCTGGAGTATCCTAGAGGTGCACTAAGAAGGCATTTTTCGAAATTCCCACGGGATAGGGAATAAATGGAATTTATATTTTCGAATCAAAGTGGCTCTGCGTGAAAAAGGGGATTTCCACGCGGACGAAGTCGCGGGCAAAAGCTAGTACAAAAGGTGAGCTAAATACTAAAAGCATTTTCTACCTGCAAACCTCCACGGCAGTGAGGAGTATATTTATTTACAAAAATTATCCCTTGGCAGATTGCCGCTGCATCCAAGGGCAAAGGGGCAGGGGCAAAATTCTACTGCCGGCACCTCACAGCACAAGGAATATAATCCTTACAATATTTAAAAAAAACCGACTTAAAACAGCAAACTAGTTTTAGGTTATTGTTCCCCTCGATTTATCGGGGATGCCATCATCAGATCCTGGTTTCCTTATCACGGGACCACCCCTGGGATATCTCCTTTCCAACAAAAAGAGAATCATCAAAATTGGCTGATAAACGAGGAAATTATCCGCGAACACCCAAAAAAGAATTATACGGTCGAATCGAGAAACCTTCTTTTTTTGAAGTCGGTTAATAAAATAGATAGCAGCGCCTCGTCATCGCGTCAGTAGAATTTAGATTTTTTTTAGTAGTAGTAGAACTTTTTGTGAAGGGTTTATCCGGGGAAGTACTACCACCATTTCTATTTCTGCCGCCAAGCAGTAATGTCTCCATTGCTGTGTTCCGGTGGAATTACGGGCACATGAGACCTTACAACTCTGTCTCAGGGTGACGGGCGCAATACAGTACAGCGTTGGTCACGTGCTTAGTGAACGTGATCACCGCGGCATTGCAATTATTTATTATAGGTAGAGGTTACCGCTTAACATCAGGTGGGCCTTCGGCTTGTCTCGTCATTTTCCGACCGATTTATGTTTCTGTACCTTAATGTGTTATTTTTCATGTATGTATCTTTGAGACATAACATTTTCTATTCTTTTCTATTTAGTAGTATTAAAAAAAGCCTCTTGCCCGTAGGTGCAGTAAGAATCTACCGAGGGACACCTCCGGAATATGCGCAGCGGCGTCTTTCCGTGCATCAACATCCCGTACTGCGCTCCCCACCCGCGCTCAAGCGTGGTGAGTATGGCAACAAACCCTCGTGATCATTACTTGATTATTTATTTATTTATGAAGATATGACACACATTATGAACAAAAAATCTTAATATTAATAAGAATAAGCTGTACCGACATCTCTAGTCTTTGCTACTGAATGCAACTTCAGACAATGAACAGGAGAACTCTAGTAGTTACCCGTAGATGGCGCTCTAATCGGTTGCTCAAATCGATATCACCTTATCAAGAATTTTAGCGAGTCCAGACATGGGTGCTGTAGCTTAGCGATCAAAAGCACTTCCAACTAAAGGAAGCGTCAAGTATCGATTTGACGGACGTGGGTTCGAATCCCACCGGAACCGTAAAATTTGTGATAAGGTTATTCATTTCTTTGAAAAATTCTTAAATCTAAAAGGTATACAACAAGGTGCTCCCATAATTATAGGGCATCGCAGCAGGCATACAGAAAGAGACAACAGACAATTATAAAATGTACAGATTAAAAACACAAAATATTTAGAAAATAAGGCATATACAGATCTAAGGTATTAAATAAAGATCCACGAGATCCTTTGTCCAGCAGTGGACGTCCTACGGCTGAGATAATGATGATGATAGCTCACCTGTTGCTGCGTAGTGGTGACGTGGGCGAGTTGCTTCTTGACGCGCGCGGGTTCGGCCTGCCGACACGCCTCCAGCAGGCAGTAGCCGCGGTACTCATCTGTATTTAATAAACAATACATAAATAATGACTGAATGGTGGCCGAGAGAAGGGCACAGAAAAAGGGGTCGTCCACCATCCCGATGGGTTGACGATGTTCGAAAGACCGTGGGTTGCACCTGGCTAAGAATAGCTTATGACAGAGGCGAATGGCAAAATCAAAGGGAGGCCTATGCCCAGCAGTGGGTCGATAAAGGCTGATGATGATGATGAAATAATGCTGGACAGTTCAAACAGCATCATCTAGCTAAGCGGAGCTAGTGTTATGGGTACTAGATTACTGATGTACTTAACTTTGCCGATATATCATCATCATCATTTCAGCCATAAACGTCCACTGATGAACACAGGCCTCTCTCATGGATCTCCATGAGGGGTAGTTGTCATTCTCACCGCGCTTGGCAGGCGGGTTGGTGAGCGCAGTATGGGATGTTGATACACGGATAGACGCTGCTGCCCATCTTCCGGAGGTATCCCTTAGCAGGCTCTTACTGCATCCATGGGCATGAGAGGAGCGGATATATATCAGTTATTTTTTTCCTGTCTTCTGAACTAATAACTAATTTTGGTGAATAATGTTTACCTTGGCAACACGTAGCGAAAAACTACAATTCAGAATAATTTAGATTGTTTCCCAAAATGGCAACCTCATTTAAAGTTGGGGAAATCCCCTTTAACTTACCAGTACGGCTAGCTTTTTATTGAAATTCAAATGACCTGCATCCACCGTCGACCTGCGGTCTTCACTAAGTCATCTGCCCGCCTTGTAGGTGGGCGTCCTACGCTGCGCTTACCGGTCCGTGGCCTCCACTCGAGAACCTGTCGGCCCCATCGGCCATCTGTTCAGCGAGCTATATGGCCTGCCCATTGCCACTTCAACGTGCTAATCCGTTCGGTTATGTCGGTAACACGACATAGACACATTCGATCGCGTAGAGACCCCGTGCATAGCCTTCTCCATAGCTCGTTGAGCGACTCTGAGCTTATTTATTAGGCCAGCAATGAAGGACCGACCACGTTTCGGTTCCATATTCCATCACTGGTAACACTTCTATTCATCATCATCATTTCAGCCGTAGGACGTCCACTGCTGGACATAGGCCTCCCTCATGGGTTTCCAGTTATTGCGGTTGGAAGCGATCTGCATCCACCGTCGACCTGCGGTCTTCACCAGGTCATCAGCCCATCTTGTAGTTGGACGCTGCGCTTACCAGCCCGCGGCCTCCACTCGAGAACCTTTCGGCCCCATCGGCCATCTGTTCTGCGAGCTACATGGCCTGCCCATTGCCACTTCAACGTGCTAATCCGTTTGGTTACAGACACATTCGATCGCGTAGAGACCCCGTGCATAGCCCCCTCCATAGCTCGTTGAGCGACTCTGAGCTTATTTATTAGGCCAGCAATGAAGGACCACGTTTCGGTTCTATATGCCATCACTGGTAACACTTTTATTACTAATTGTGAAACTCACACGCGAGCCTCTCCTGGAGTTCCCTGGTGGGCGCGACGTCGAGAGCTTATTTATTAGGCCAGCAATGAAGGACCACGTTTCGGTTCCATATGCCATCACGGTAACACTATACCAAATGTGAAACTTACAGGCGAGCCTCTCCTGGAGTTCCCTGGTGGGCGCGACGTCTAGCGCGGACTTCCCATGGCAGTTCAGCAAGGTGGGATCAGCGCCTTCGCTCAGCAGCAGTGAACACACCTGGGTTTAATGCACACTTGTTAAATTCAAATTCAAATATATTTATTCACTAAAAGGTAAGGTTTACAAAACATAGTATAAATTATGCGCTAATATTAGACTGTTTAATGCAAGATTTTCGTGACATAATTCATACCCTGCCTATGATAACCCCGTAAACAATGCGTCTTCTCGTTCTAACTAAGTTGAAAACTTGTGATTAGATACAAGGGTAAGCTCTGCTCCGGCATCACACAGAGACGGTATTTATTATAATTTTAAATGCAACAGAGACGAATCTAACAATGACATTTGATAAAAGGAAAATCTTAACTATTGTTATATTTAAAGAAAATGTTAAATAAACATTCAAATTGCCGTAGTAACTACGAAAACCTAAAAAGACAATCGAAACTTGAAACTTTTGACAGTTGAAACAGACGGAACGGAAAGCGAAACTACACGGGTTTCTTGTTAAAGCATGTCTGTCTGTCTGTCCGTCCGTCACCTTCTTTGTGTGGAGACTGTTAGTCCTAGAAAGCTGTTATTTTGTGATAAAAATAACAACGCCGAGATAACGCTACAAAATGTTTGTAGCGGTTGAATAGCGATTTTAAAACCATTTAGGGGTTGAGAAGACAATTTTTCGATTTAGGGTTCCGTTTGCGAAATTTTAAAGTTTTCAACTGTTTTTCAAGCGTACACCTCTCATACAAGTCTAAGTGACCCTCCTCTAGTGACATACACCTCTCATGCAACTCTAGTGATCTCTCATACAAATATAGTGATCCTCTTGTAGTGACATACACCTTTCATACAACTCTGACTCACCTCTAGTAATATACACTTCCATACAACTCTTTTCAGTTACATAAACCTCTTATACAACTCTAGTGTTCCTTCTCTAGTGACATACACCTCTCATACAACTTATGTGACATACACATCTCATACAACTTAAGTGAAATATAGCTCTCACACAACTCTAGTGACATACACCTCTCATACAACTTAAGTGACATACACGTCTCATACAACTTAAGTGACATACTAATCTCATTCAACTCTAGTGACATACACCTCTCATACAATTTAAGTGACATACACCTCTCATACAACCCTAGTGACAAACACCTCTCCCACAACTCTAGTGACATACACCTCTCATACAACCCTAGTGACAAACACCTCTCCCACAACTCTAGTGACATACACCTCTCATACAACTCTAGTGACATACATCTTTCACACAACCCTAGTGACAAATACCTCTCACACCACTCTAGTAACATACAACTCTCATAGAAATCTAGTGACATACACCTCTCACACAACTCTAGTGACATACACCTCGCACACAACCCTAGTGATAGACACCTCTCATGCAACCGTAGTGACATACCTCCGCCCTCGCCTTCGCCGCCGCCTCGTGCAGCGGCGTGAACGCCCACAGGTCCGGCGCGTTGACGTCCGCGCCCGCCGCCACCAGCGCCGCCGTCACCTCGTGGTGGCCGTACGAGCACGCGTTGTGCAGCGGCACTAGGCCACTGGAACAAAACTGGAGGTTAGTTTGTAACATGTTTCAATCTTTTTAGACATTGAGAGAACAGGCTTACAAGTATACACTTATACATAAGTGATAGGCATCGTTAGTAAAAAGGGGGGCTTTCGACTAGCGACTAGGAAGTTTGCATCCAGCGGCAGAGCGCAGGAGCGGCCTCCCGTCACCCACTCGCTGCCCCCCCCCCCCCCCCCCACTAGAGCCCGCCTCACCCCTTGTCCTTGGCGTGCACGTCCGCCCCGGAGCGCAGCAGCAGGCGCACGGCGCGCGCGCGGTTGTACCCGGCGGCGAGGTGCAGCGGCGTGGAGCGGCGGCCGTCGCCCGCTCGCTGCCCCCCCCACTAGCGCCCGCCTCACCCCTTGTCCTTGGCGTGCACGTCCGCCCCGGAGCGCAGCAGCAGGCGCACGGCGCGCGCGCGGTTGTACCCGGCGGCGAGGTGCAGCGGCGTGGAGCGGCGGCCGTCGCCCGCTCGCTGCCCCCCCCCCACTAGCGCCCGCCTCACCCCTTGTCCTTGGCGTGCACGTGCGCCCCGGAGCGCAGCAGCAGGCGCACGGCGCGCGCGCGGTTGTAGCCGGCGGCGAGGTGCAGCGGTGTGGAGCGGCGGCCGTCGCCCGCTCGCTGCCCCCCCCCCCCCCCCCCACTAGCGCCCGCCTCACCCCTTGTCCTTGGCGTGCACGTCCGCCCCGGAGCGCAGCAGCAGGCGCACGGCGCGCGCGCGGTTGTACCCGGCGGCGAGGTGCAGCGGCGTGGAGCGGCGCCCGTCGCCCGCTCGCTGCCCCCCCCCACTAGCGCCCGCCTCACCCCTTGTCCTTGGCGTGCACGTCCGCCCCGGAGCGCAGCAGCAGGCGCACGGCGCGCGCGCGGTTGTACCCGGCGGCGAGGTGCAGCGGCGTGGAGCGGCGGCCGTCGCCCGCTCGCTGCCCCCCCCCCACTAGCGCCCGCCTCACCCCTTGTCCTTGGCGTGCACGTGCGCCCCGGAGCGCAGCAGCAGGCGCACGGCGCGCGCGCGGTTGTAGCCGGCGGCGAGGTGCAGCGGTGTGGAGCGGCGGCCGTCGCCCGCTCGCTGCCCCCCCCCCCCCCCCCACTAGCGCCCGCCTCACCCCTTGTCCTTGGCGTGCACGTCCGCCCCGGAGCGCAGCAGCAGGCGCACGGCGCGCGCGCGGTTGTACCCGGCGGCGAGGTGCAGCGGCGTGGAGCGGCGCCCGTCGCCCGCTCGCTGCCCCCCCCCACTAGCGCCCGCCTCACCCCTTGTCCTTGGCGTGCACGTCCGCCCCGGAGCGCAGCAGCAGGCGCACGGCGCGCGCGCGGTTGTACCCGGCGGCGAGGTGCAGCGGCGTGGAGCGGCGGCCGTCGCCCGCTCGCTGCCCCCCCCCCACTAGCGCCCGCCTCACCCCTTGTCCTTGGCGTGCACGTGCGCCCCGGAGCGCAGCAGCAGGCGCACGGCGCGCGCGCGGTTGTAGCCGGCGGCGAGGTGCAGCGGTGTGGAGCGGCGGCCGTCGCCCGCTCGCTGCCCCCCCCCCCCCCACTAGCGCCCGCCTCACCCCTTGTCCTTGGCGTGCACGTCCGCCCCGGAGCGCAGCAGCAGGCGCACGGCGCGCGCGCGGTTGTACCCGGCGGCGAGGTGCAGCGGCGTGGAGCGGCGCCCGTCGCCCGCTCGCTGCCCCCCCCCACTAGCGCCCGCCTCACCCCTTGTCCTTGGCGTGCACGTCCGCCCCGGAGCGCAGCAGCAGGCGCACGGCGCGCGCGCGGTTGTACCCGGCGGCGAGGTGCAGCGGCGTGGAGCGGCGCCCGTCGCCCGCTCGCTGCCCCCCCCCACTAGCGCCCGCCTCACCCCTTGTCCTTGGCGTGCACGTCCGCCCCGGAGCGCAGCAGCAGGCGCACGGCGCGCGCGCGGTTGTACCCGGCGGCGAGGTGCAGCGGCGTGGAGCGGCGGCCGTCGCCCGCTCGCTGCCCCCCCCACTAGCGCCCGCCTCACCCCTTGTCCTTGGCGTGCACGTCCGCCCCGGAGCGCAGCAGCAGGCGCACGGCGCGCGCGCGGTTGTACCCGGCGGCGAGGTGCAGCGGCGTGGAGCGGCGGCCGTCGCCCGCTCGCTGCCCCCTCCACTAGCGCCCGCCTCACCCCTTGTCCTTGGCGTGCACGTCCGCCCCGGAGCGCAGCAGCAGGCGCACGGCGCGCGCGCGGTTGTACCCGGCGGCGAGGTGCAGCGGCGTGGAGCGGCGGCCGTCGCCCGCTCGCTGCCCCCCCCACTAGCGCCCGCCTCACCCCTTGTCCTTGGCGTGCACGTCCGCCCCGGAGCGCAGCAGCAGGCGCACGGCGCGCGCGCGGTTGTACCCGGCGGCGAGGTGCAGCGGCGTGGAGCGGCGGCCGTCGCCCGCGTGCGCGTTCACGTTGAGCGGCGTGAGCAGGGCGGCGAGGCGCTCGTCCGCGCCGCAGCGCGCCGCCTCGAGCACTTCGCCGAGGCAGTACTCACCTGGAAAGTAAGGAAAGTATAGTTTTTGATGCTTATTTTGCATTTAGAGCTTAACAGTGGTAAATATGGTCTGAATGACAAGTTTATAAAATTAAAAATTTTGAGTAACGCCCGAAACTTTATATAGTCTAGGAGGCTACCTATTTTTTTTTAATATGTACCATCACTTTGCAATCTACACATGCATCATGCCCTTTCATTTGATACCACACTTGGGTATATTTGAAAACATTTGATTGTTTGCCGCTACTTTCTTCCCATGAATGGCTCGACTGATTTCTATATAACTTTCAGTTTTGTATTCTACACATCATTTTCTTTCATTTCATACCAAACTCGGGTATATTTAGAAACATTCTCACCACCCATATCTAGAAAACTTCTTAACCATTTTTTATAAAACATGTTTAAGAACCACCGCCGGAAAACCAGCTTTAAATTTAAAAAAAAACTGCATGCAAATCGGTCCACTCGTTTCAGAGCTACGGTGCCCCTCTCTTTGGTCGGGGGTCAAAAACCAGCACTCTCTAGCATGCCTTATGTAGGGGAGCTCATTAATGTATTAGATTATTAATTATATGATAAAGTATTAATATTCATTAAATGAAAACATTACGTTAACGAATGTTAATGCTTACAAACTCTATTATAGACTAGGTGTCCCGGCAAACATTGTATCACACCTACTACAACCACTACTCACAACTTACCCTACAACTGCCCTACAAATACCTCACAACTACCCTTTAGGGTACCCTACAACTACCTTACAACTACCCTACAACTATGTTACAACTAAAGCTGAAACATGTGTTTAATAAACATTTTTTTTAATCTTCTAAACTATATGCAAAATTTTAACTTTTTCAAGTGAAAAATAACAATTTTCCATACAAACTTTCATCCCCTATTTTTGACCCTTCTGATTTAATTGACGCAATGAAAAGTAACCTATGTCCATCTCCATAGTCTAATCTACTCCTATACTAAAATTCATCCAAATCGGTTTAGCGCTTTTGACGTTGAAAAGGGAACATACATGCATACGCACATACATACATACATACGCACATATGTACATACATACATACACACCCACATACATACATACATTCTTACTTTCACTTTTATATATTAGTAGGGATTACTGTAATTGTGTAATTAAGTGTTTTTAATTGATATGTTAGTGTAAAACTGGACTGAATATAACCATGCTACAAGTGAAAACTACTCTAGTTAGTGTCTATGTTACTTTCCTACTAGATTAAAGTTTCTTAAGCTCTTAGTTTTCCAAGAATAAATAAATAAATAATTGGGCTATCCAACACCGATTCTTTTTTATTGGGACCTGTAGTTCCTGAGATTAGCGCGTTCAAACAAACAAACTCTTCAGCTTTATAATATTGGTATAGATTTATTTATATTCCGTTTGTGACCATGTCACCGCCGCCGTCTTACCTGTGAGCACGGGTCTGGTTGCTGAGTCGGCTAAGTCCAGGGGTGTCTTCCCCTCTGTGTTCCTGATGTTTGGGTCAGCTCCGTGCTGGAGTAAAGCTGAAATAGAAAGTGAGTTTCATTAAGTTAGGGATGGAGGTCTGTGGAGGTCACGGAGGTGACTCTGCAGATAAGTGTGCATATTTTATTAAATTTGATTGAACAACAATTTCCCCTGCGTGAGTATAAAACCCGTTTCACATGACAATAAACATCAATGTTAGGTAGGTTATGTTATATGATTTTAATCTTTCAGATGATTACAGCATCAGCGTGTGCGTCGTCAACTGCATCTGCTTAAAGATTTATTGTTTCTAGGAGAAAAATATTTTACTACACTGACTAAGCTGTTTAAGCTATTTAAGAGTAAAATATGTACTTACCATTCATTACCGTAAGGTGCCAGCATAAAAATGTGGCCTGTGGACGCAGTAAGAATACCTTTAAAAAGTTATTAATAAGCCTCTTTATGTGTATCAAGATCTTCTACTGCGCTCGCCAACCCGCCTGCCAAGCGTGGCAAATTGCTATCAACAACTCCCTTATGATCTTGAGAGAGAGGCTAATGTCCCAGCAGCCCTACCGCTGAGTAGATGAACTCACCGATGCAAACATCAACCTTCCCCTTAGCAGCAGCCTCATGCAGCGGCGTGTACCCCCAGTTGTCCCGCGCCGTGGGCGTCGCGCCGGCCGTCAGCAGAGCCCTGACGACGTCCGCGTGCCCGAACGAGCAGGCGTTGTGCAGCGGCTGCAAGCCTCCGTCGTCTCGGGCCTGCAGGGTTGCGCCGGCCGCTATAAGCAGTTCCACCACTTCTCTGCGACCATATCCTGGAAAGGAATGGATGTAAAGTAAATCTTCAGAACGAAAAAAACAAATAAAAAAACATTTATTAATCCACAACAAAGGTACATCAGGTATAAATTAAAAAGAAAAAGGAAGTTTGTGGACCAAAAGGTCCTACCTCAGCATAGTTTTAATCCAAATAAGGACTAACGCTAGGTAGCAAGTTACAGACTGATGATCACAGAAAAGTAACAAACTACTCACTTAGTCCACCTTATTATAACAGCATAGCGGACAAGTACTAGCATATTTTTAGTTTTACAATTACAGGATTTTATCGCGTACCTTTTTTATTATTTTCCCGACGTTTATGTAATTAATATTAATAATTACTGTAATTTTAAAACTAAAAATATGTTAACAAATCGCGAAAGTTTAACAAGTTATAAGTACTAGCATGTTGTATACATAACAGTGTTATTTGATGGGACTCACATGAGCTTGCCGTGTGGTGCTCTCTTCTCTGTGGATGCTGTAAGAATGTGCCAAGGGATACCTCCGAGGGTTAGGCAACAGCATCTTTCCGTGAATCAACATCCCATACTGTGCTTGCCAACCCGCCTGCCAAGAGTGACAAGGATGGCAACAACCCTCTCATGATCACATGTTGTATACAACAACTAGATTGTTATTTCATTTCAAGGCAGCCTTGGTGGAGAGGAGCTGCTGCATAAATACCCTAGATTCACTCTAGACAGACACCTAACCTGGAAAGGCCAAAATGACAAGAGGTCAACAACAGGTACAAGGGTTTAGATTGGCTTCTAGAACCCACCAACATCTAACAAAAGCTACTAAACAACTGGTATACAACAGCATACTAAAACCTATTTGGTCCTATGGATTGCAGATCTGGAGCACGGCCAGCAAACCAAATTGTGCCATCATCCAAAGAGCATGGTCAAATAATATAATCAAATAAGATTCAGCATAGTCTTGAAGCCACATTCTGGACAACCTATTACTAGAAGGAAGGACTAATGAGCCCATATCCCACAAGACAATTCACCACACAACCAGTCCACTTACTGATGGACTACTGACTGATGGAGGATAAAGTTGTAAAATTATTTAATTATCTGAAATAAAATGAATACAATACAATAAAGAAAAAAAAAAAATATGCCACACATAAGTGGTTTTCTTTCTTTCTAATAAGATTTTGATTTACTTTTCTGTGTATGAAACACTGTAAAAATGTGTAATAAGAGCTTATTAATATTTTTTACTTATTAAACAGACATCTGATACATATATTATTTAATGAGGAAACCTTACAAAGAGATTAGTGGCACAATAAACGCTTTTCTTTCTTCCCAATAAGATTTTAATGTATAATTCTGTGTATGAATGAATTTGTTGATCTAAATTCTGAACTGCAAAATCAGTAATTATATTCATGACAAATGCAAGAGTCTGCTACTGAGTCTTCTGAAGGTAAATGTAATAACACAAGACATTAGCTATACCCCTGTGATAAATTAAATTCCAAGTTCATGAATCAAACGTACCGGAAGTAAATCTGAACATCAACAAGAGCACTAAGCATTGAAATCAAGAACCATAACAAAATTATGCAATTTTTCCGAATTAATGGCTTAGCTTCCGCACCTTTCACTTTCGGCAACATATAGAGTTTCTACCAAAACAAAAAGATGTGCGGATGTTTTGGGTGCGTAAATACCTGCGGCGAAGTGTAGGGGAGTCGATTTGCGACCTGCAGTATCTCTCGCATTTACGGTTTGTGGTGAAATCAGCTTTTTAACATGAGCAGCGTCCCCCGTTTTGCAAGCCTCAAACAACTCTCTCAGTGGATCTGTCGGCGCGGGTAGCGCGTCCAACGCCGAACCGAGCATAGAACGGCGGCTCGACATTTTGTTTTCACGTTTCACATTTAGTTTCGATGTCCCTATTAGCTATAATGGACCATTTTCGCGAATTTATGGAACAAAAACACGTACACACAGCTGGTAAAGCTTGCTACTTTTTTGACAGTTCCGAAATAGGGATGCCATATAATATCAAATATTCCCGATTTATTAATTAAAACATTCGTATATATTTATATATATATACTACCCGCACTCCGTGGTTCCACCCGCCTAGTTCCCGTTCCCGTGGGAATATGAGGATAAAATATAGCCTATAAACACAACACAAGAACATGATTTGCTTCTTTATTTATTTATTTAATAAGGGGCATCCAAAAAGAAAATCACTAACATGAGTTAATAATAGGTACTAAAATAATGTTGATTATGTGTTTCCTCAATTCTTGTTCTACTTGCACTCTAAAAATCAGCGTTTGCTCCTTGAGCCTATTTGACGCTGAGCCATGACCTTTTGACATGCTACACATGACATTTTGTTTGTTTATTTTAATTGTCATAAATTGTTGTCATATTATGAAGTTTTGTAAAAAAAAATATAACCGTGAATCTAAAAGGGTTTGTCATCAGCATCAACTGGCAATAATGTTCAATTTATAAAGATGAAGGTTAACAACTTATATTTGTAGACAATAAATAGAACAGGATCAAGTATGCACCCTGAGGTACACCAAATGATATCGCTTCATCTCGGCTTTTTTTCTTATCAATCTGAACGACCTCTTACGTCGCAGAAAACCTTCGCTCGCTGCGCCAAAGAGATCGACAAACCAAAGACCTACCGATAAAAGGTTGTACAAAAAAAATATTCATGGTCAAACGTCAAAATTATCGTGTTTTTTCATTTCTGTCGTAAACGGTAAAATTAATAACACAAATATGTGTCACAAAATTGTAGCTCATGTAATAAGGTACACAGTATGTCACTATTTCCGAAATATCGCAATTCGAAATGTTAGAGAAAAATAATTCCACATAACAAGAACAAATGTGCTCACCACATCTGAAGTTTTTAGGTATTTTTTTCGGCAATCGAATACGACTTCATCTATTTTTAGTATTTCTCTTAGCGGGAAAACCGTTAAGAACATTAATTATTTATTTACTTTCTAAGACTCACAATTACATTACTGTATATTTTACATGAGCTACAATTTTGTGTGGCTTTATTCCTCTGATATAAATTATCGTTAATGAGAGATATGCAAAAAAAATTACATTAGACCTTAAAAAACTATTAGGCACACGTGACTTTTGATTTTAACGTATTGATGTTTCTACCCATCTGTACCAATTTACGCGATGAATACCCGATAATCCAATATTCGTCATAGTAATGATCGCGAAAGTTTAAAAAAAGATTAACGTATAACAATTTTGTTACGTAATTAATACGTAACAAAATTGTTTCATCGATATCGATGGAAAGCATTTCGAAGTGATTAAAGGAAAAATCCCATCCTTCAAACTAGTCTCGATTTTTTTTACAATCGAATATTTTTTATTCAATGTTCTTGATCTCAAATATTGAAAAACTTTCGTAACTCTACGAAACAATTTCGTAGAGTTATTTATTTTTGTTATATTAGTTAGTATTTTGCTTACTATTTCAACAAAATTATACTCACAGATAAAATGCTATTCCATCTTTTTGTAGATTTGAGGTATTGGATTTTATTTTTGCAAGGTATTTTCCCAAGAGCTTATAACACTGCAAAAGCGATTCTGTGAATAGGGAATCGATTATTGAATTAGTTTTTATAAACCCGTTAGATTTATGTTGAATAGGATTGACAGAGCGGAATGTCCGTCGGCCGTGACTAGAGTTAGTCCATATACCTATATCTCGTCTAAGCGTGCAGGATTATTTGAATGACACTTTTGTGTAGTTTTAATCTTTGATCTAGATGAAACTTTTCACACAAAGGACGAATATGGCATAACTATTGAATACACTTTCCTACAAGCAAAAATATTAAGATTTAATTTCTTAAAATACTGAGATGATCACTACATTATTTATTTGATCGAAGGTTATGTACATATTTACATATTTTCGTATTATTTTATTTTGTATGTTTCATGTCAATGTTGTCCTGACAAAAGTCATAAAACCATCCGTCTGCCATTTTTTGTCTATGGTTATTAGTTGACGAAATCAAAATGGCGTCTTTTTCGGGCTAGCGGCGCGTATCTTGCATTCGCGTGAAACGGTTTTTACCATCGTTTGTGTTCGAATTTACTAGTGATAAAGACAAATTGTGATAATAAACAAATTGTGCCTCCAGTGAAACTAAGTTATCTTATACCCACGGACTGTTTTGGACTGGAATCATACGTTTGTTACGATCTCTAAGGTATGCCCCTTTCACCTATAGAATAATTTATCCTGCTAAATCGTAGAATAATCATTGGAACTCGTCGTGTGCACGTCGGGCTGATGCGACGTCGCGCGTGCTCGTGACTCCGGAAACGTTTAGTTTAGTGGGTGAATCTAGGAACCTGTTTTACGGAGGCGAGGCCGGGTCACACGTACTTATAACTTCAATTTGCTCAGTTCCTCCGTGATCTCTCGCTGTGTCGTACTTATTTAAATATTAACTCGTCGCTAATTGAATAAGAGGCGCGCCGCAGTGCATTCTAGTAGACAAGTGTACGTGTATGGTTTCTCTTGGATTGCAGTGTGGCAGTGCTATTTTTTAATATCGAAATCAAAGTTTATGAGGTAATGTTTACAATAATGTATAAGTAAGCATGTTTTCTAGTAAAACTTGCCCATATTCATCACCTAAGGTAACTATAGGAATGAGTTTAGTCATTTATGAAATGCAGCAAGTTAACATGATATTTATTGTAAATTGTTGATATTGCACATAGATGATGTTCTTAGCCTATATCTTAGAAATTTATTTGTTTTAGGAAGACCATTGGCATAATAATCCTAAGATATTAACCAGACAAACAGTTTTGAAGCCATTTAGACGGTCTCCACTATCTATATGTACAATATTGACTGTTGTCTGTGGTTCCATCCTGCACACATACTTTCCGCTTCTCAAATACAAATATGGGTGGGACAGTGTCATGGAAGTGAGCTTTCATGTTGTACTCAAAACTATTTACATTATAATAAAGTTTTGGGGCGTAAAATTATAATGACACTTTTAATTTTTCTGTCCATCCTGAGGTTGCCTGGAAGAGATAGCTCATAGTGATAAGGCTGCCCTTTGTACTCCTGTGTTGATTTATCTATTTCTTTTAATATATTATTTTAATGTGGACTGCAATAAAGAGTATTCTATTCTATATCTATACTAATAATATTATAAAGCTGAAGAGTTTGTTTGGTTGTTTGCTTGAACGAGCTAATCTCAGGAAGTACTGGTCCGATTTGAAAATTATCGAGGAAGGCTATAGGGTAGTTGTAAGCAATGGTTGTAGTAGGTGCGATACAAAGTTTACCGGGACACCTAGTACCTAAATAAAATTAACAGACATTACTACAATACAGATAATTGAAAGGAAGAAGAAATAAACACTATCTGTCCATTGGTACCTTCAAGAAAATAAATATATGGAAGGCAATTTAAAAGATGTTCTGACAAAATCTATACTAATATTATAAAGGGGAAAGATTTGTATGTTAATATTTATTTTATTTGGGAAACAAACAGTACAATATTACAGTAAAGTAGAATGATAAAAATAGTACACTAACCAGTCAATTTTCCACGTTTGTAAATGTTAAACATTTATAAACTCAAAAACTACAACCGTTTTTCAAAAATCTTTCACCATTAGAATGCTACATTATCCTTGAGTAACATAGGCTATATTTTATCCCCATATTCCCACGGGAACGGGAACTACGCGGGTGAAACTGCGGAGTGCAGCTAGTAAAAGATATAGGGGGAGGAACATGTTTGAGAGTACCAACACCCATGGTAATGTAAAAGAGGTTGGAAGAAGCCTTTGTCAAACAACAAACAGATAAACAACAAATTGTGTTCATTAATTTCACCCATTAAGCGTCCACTGATGAACAAAGGCCTCCCTCATGGATCTCCATGAGGGGTAGTTGCCATTCTCACCACGCTTGGCAGGCGGGTTGGTGAGCGCAGTATGGGATGTTGATACACGGATAGAGGCTGCTGCCCATCTTCCGGAGGTATCCCTTAGCAGGCTCTTACTGCATCCATGGGCATAAGAGGAGGGGTATCATTCTACTGCCGGCACCCCACAGCGAAAAAAATTGTGTTACTTGAATAAATTATAGAATAGAATAAAAAAAACGATTACAGGAAAAATAAACATAACTTTAGGATAAGTAGATGTTGGACCTTGCTGTAGTGGTGTGAGTCAAATGGTCCCAACTCAGCTTCAACCATGCTTCAAGGATACTGTGGTGCCTGGAATACATTAGTAAGATTGAGTGAACCTGTAGGTAGAAGGAGTCAATCAATCAATCGTCCCAAGTTTAATCCTTTCAAAGAGCCCTGGGTCCTTTAATAAAAATAAAATATTTATGAGGGATAACAGGACACCAACATTATCATCGCCATCATCATCATTGGTGCTTATATGATGGTGCCCATTTCGTCCCACTGCTGGGAAAAGTTCTCTCTCAATCTTTCCAACCCTCCCTTCTTACGCTGACTCCGACCAGACAGTTTTTCAGTGGCAAATTTGTTCTGCCGAGAGATAATAGACAATGTTTTTTTTTCATCAGAAAGTGTGTCGAAAACATCTTATAATCTACTGAGATGACGATAATGTCTATTTATTACTAAATAGTTTCAAAGTACTAAATGGGTGTCAAGTCGAGGAATTTCACTCAGATAAGATCGCTGTATCTTGGACTTGATTAACTAGAGATAAGCAGCACACATTCACTTGTTTTGGCTCATTGTGGTGGTTAAAACTCAAACTAATGGCTTACTAATATTACCATGATTTAACAGCAGGTTTTTTATTTTATTTAATAAAAAAATTACTATATATTACAGCGACTGTAGCTTGGGCTTCATTTGCTTAGATTTGGTACCATGAGTTACAAATCCGACAGATGTCATAGTAACGTACTATTACTACTGTAGTAACGGCAGGCGATCTAACAGGGACAACTCATGGTAGACACACTGTAGTCCCTGAGCTTAGCGCGTTCAACCAAACAAACAAACTCTTCAGTTTTGTGATATTAGTGTAGATGTGTAACCTTCTCAGTCAATAGCGAAACTCGGAATCTCAATGAAGGCTTCGCATTCCGATAAATGTCACGATGCGCACTTGAATGGAATTCTGTACGTAAAGCTCGCCACGAGTTACTATATCTAGAATAGATGATTTATACAGATGCCGGTAATGATGGAGGATGGAGAGGGACGGATAACATGCCGCATGCCGGCAGTAGAATGTTACCCCTCCACTCATGCCCGTGGATGCCGGAGATGATGATCAGGTATCCTTTAGCAGGCTCTTACTGCATCCACGGGCATGAGTGTGAGGGGTAACATTCTACTGCCGGCAACCCAGGGCGATCATTATTAGTATATCAAAAATAATTTATTTTTGGGTGTTACGCTATGTGTGTCTGTGTGTCTGTCTGTGGCACCGTAGCTCTTAAATGAGTGGAATTATAATATATATATAATATATATAATAAGGATTTCCATGCAGTTGTTTTTATTTGAAAGCAGGTTTTCCTACGGTGGTTCTTAAACATGTTTTGTCAAAATCGGTTAAGTAGTTTACAAGATATGGGGGTTGAAAGAGGGTATGAATAATCGAAGGTTTCCAAGTATACCACCTGAATTCAATGGTTGGTATCAAATCAAATGAAAGGAACTGATGTGTAGAATGCAAAACTGGAATTTATATAGAAATCGGTTTAGCCATTCATGAGATGGGGGGTTGAAATTAGGGTTGAATAATCAAATGTTTTCAAATATACCCAAGTGTGGTATCAAATGAAAGGGCGTTATGTGTAGATTGCAAAACCGAGGAGCACATTACAAAAAAAATAAATAGGTAACCTCAGAGACTAGATAAAGTGTTGGGAGTTACTGCGAATTTTTAATTTTATAAACTTGTCTGGGAAATTCATGATTTGAGGGTATATTGGATCCTACATGTCTTCATCAATGAACTAGTAAACTAGACTTCGTTATCTAGACTCTATACTTCAATACTAATATATAAAGCTGAAGAGTTTGTTTGCTTGAACGCGCTAATCTCAGGAACTACTGGTCCGATATGAAAAATTCTTTCAGTGTTAGATAGCCCATTTATCGAGGAAGGCTATAGGCTATATAACATCACGCTACGATTTACAGGAGCGGAGCGGTAACCAAAGATGCGGATGGAACCGCGGGCGACTTCTAGTAATTCGTAAGACCTCATTTGCTTTTCGGAAACATTACAGCTTATCCATAGTCTGCCTACACCATGGTTTACCAGGGAAATAAGTTCGATCCCTTGATAGCCTGTTCGTGCGCTCCAATCGTGAATTTACGTGAATCAGTAGCTCTAATACCAGTCTGTAAAATTTGACCTTGCTTGAGCTGTATCAGTAAATTCAGTACCAGGCTCTTGACCTTGATAATGTTGTCTTAGATGCACGATTCCGTGCGATTGTACATAATCATAATTTCAGCCGTAAATCGTCGACTACTGAACACAGACCTCCGTCATGGATCTCCATGAGGGGTAGTTGCCATACTCACCACGCTTGGCAGGCGGGATTATACATAATGGTTCAATCATCATCAACAACATCAAGACTTTACGCGCTGCTCGGTATAGGGCTCCGAAAGTTATTGCTCTCAGCATTGTGCTAGCCGCATCCATTGACGCCCCACCACGACATCCACTATGTCGTCGAACCAACATTATTAGTGTAGGTAAGCTTGGCCGTGCACTAGTCATACATTGTATATAGAAATATATATATTTAAATATATATATCTCAGACCTAGAACTATGAAATTCGGCAAGTTATATCGTCTGATACTGGAGATACAGAGAAAAATAATACATTTGCCATAAAAAAATCGTCCATAAAAAAAGTACCCGCCGCCGCCTCGCTGCCCGCAAGATTCGAGGCCTTAGGAGAGTAAGGTGCAATTATAGGAGGGGTTAGGTTTATCTCCCGTTGACATACATTTCGATCCTACTATCGATGCTGTGAGGCGTAATGTTGTACGCTTTACGTATCTGTACTATTGTTACATCTGATAAGCCTTATCTGATAGGGCCAGTACTTGTGTGCTCTGTTGAAGGCGTTATATTTTATTTACTTGCAAGAACGCCTGCCGTCATCTCAGCCGTAGGACTCCCACTGCTGGACAAAGCGTCATGGCTCTCCAAGTGCAGATTGTGTGGGGGCTGTTGAAGAAGAAGAAGAAGAAAATCATTTATTTTTGACACACACACAACATATACAAATTACAAAGAAAACATAAAATAATCAAATTAGGCTTACACTGTTAAACTAAATTTAAAAAATATGTACAACCAATGCTGCGTGAGGTCAAAATATGGACACTGCCTCAGTATTACCGCAATCACGTAGCAAGCTACGCGGTTGCGGCGCTGATTTTCAGGCAGGTCCGTGTGACCATACTCAACATGCTGTTGCCATACTCAACACGCTTGGTAGGCAGGTTGACGAGCGCAGTACGGCAAAAATCTCACTAATATTATAAAGCCTCAAGTGTGTTTGTAATCAATATATATAAAACTCTTGCCGTTACTGACTGAGTGACTGACAGACAACACACAGCCTAAACCACTGGACCTAGAGACTTGAAATTTGGCACACATAATACCTTGAGTATCCTAGAGGTGCACTAAGGAGGGATTTTTCGAAATTCCGATCGGAACGGGTACTATGCGGGGTGAAACTGCGGGGTGTGGCTAGTATATATATACATATGTATGTATGTTTGTTACCTCTTCACGTAAAAACTACTCAACGGGTGTAGCTGAAAATTTGCACATATGTATACATATATATAGACGTTGACCAGGATTAACACAGGCTACTTATTATCTGGGTAAAACGCGTGCGAAGCTGCGGGCAGAAGCTAGTCATGAATAAGAAATCCATTAAGCAACTTTTATTTCTTATTCCTCAGAAATGCATTTTCATTAACTTCACATTTAACACGTGCTTCAGACGTATTGACATGTCCTTTGCTCGGATTAAACCCGACACTGCTGAGAGCATGTTAAAGGTGATAGGTGCTGGGCAAGTCTGATCCTAATTCATCTAACCACGTCCCAGGCACTGCAGTTTTGTACAGCATGAATACCAACCAGTTGCAGACGCTGTATATATCTACATCTAAAACAATAATAAAGATAAATGATTTGTTTGTTTGTATGCATTGAATAGGCTCCGATTTGATAAATACTTTCATCATTAGAATGCTACATTATCCCTGAGTAACATAGGTTATATTTTATTCCCGTATTCCCTCGGGAGCGGGAACTACGCGGTTGAAACCGTGGCGTGCGGCTACATCTACATCAACACTAATAATAAAGAGGAAAGATTTGAATGGGCTCCGAAACTACTGCACCGTTTTGAAAAATTCTTTCACCATTAGAATCCTACATTATTTCTGATGAACATAGGCTGTATTTTATCCCCGTATTCTCACGGGAACGGGAACTACGCGGTTGAAACCGTGGCGTGCGGCTACATCTACATCAACACTAATAATAAAGAGGAAAGATTTGAATGGGCTCCGAAACTACTGCACCGATTTGAAAAATTCTTTCACCTTTAGAATCCTACATTATTTCTGATGAACATAGGCTGTATTTTATCCCCGTATTCTCACGGGAACGGGAACTACGCGGTTGAAACCGTGGCGTGTGGCTACATCTACATCAACACTAATAATAAAGAGGAAAGGTTTGAATAGCCTCCGAAACTACTGGACCGATTTTAAAAATTCTTTCACCGTTTAGAATCCTACATTATTTCTGATGAACGTAGGCTGTATTTTATCCCCGTATTCTCACGGGAACGGGAACTACGCGGGTGACACCGCGGAGTGCGGCTAGTCATCTAAAAGACGTGAATGGCCTTCAGTTAAGCCTCTGTGTTGCGAAAGCGTGTTCAAACATACAACAAGGTTAAACCTTGCGTTGTGATATGTCACCTATCTAGTATAGAATTAATTAAACAAGAGCCATCTCCTAACTGTTAACATCGGGCTCGTTTATGCATCGCGCGTGTCAAACTTATTCTAATTAGTAATTAGGCAGACTGTCCACTGGGACACTGCTACGGCTATATGGCTCTGGAACAGTATCCCATATCAGTACCATAGGGCCTCGTCGGTTGAAGTATTTAAATCTAAAGTGTACAACTACTACCTTAATCTCATGAAAGAATCCCTACAATCGTTAATTATAATAATCTCCACGAAATCTTACATATATTGTCTTAGGTATTTTTATTTTATATATGATATAGTTTAAGGATATATATATATATTAAGTTTATATGTATATGATTTTATATTTTTGTATTGTTTATCTATCTACGTTATAAGTATGTGTCGGAAAGTTTGTATATATCTCTTTGTATCTTTTGTGCACTACCTTTAATCTAGTCCACATTACACACAGGTTAGCTGGAAGAGAATGCTACTTAGCATTAAGTTCGCCTATGTACAGTACTTTTAAGTTTGTGCAATAAAGAATTTTCTATCTATCTATCTGTTAACGCTTCCTCAACATTTCAGCAGTAAACGTCCACTACTGAAAACATGCCTCCCTCATGGATCTCCGTGAGGGGTGGTTGCCATACTCACCACGCTTGGCCGGCTTATTGACGTGCGCAGTACGTTATGTTGATACACGGAAAGACGTTGAGGTATCCCTAGGCTACCTATTTATTTAGTTAATAAATAAATAATAAGTAACGCTGAACAATTCACACAGCATCATCTAGCCCCAAGCTAAGCAGAGCTTGTGCTATGGGTACTGGATGATTGATATACTTAATACATGAGTGGTATAGATTCTAGGATTCTTAGATGTCGGTGTAGTTAGGACTGCGTTGATCTGCCAGATGATCTTATTCTTCGACATTTCAAAACCTTTTAAAAACAGGTTGGGAAACCTATTTTCGTGTGTAGAAAACCCGTACAATAAATTTGTTTTTTTTTTTAATGTAAATTGACGTTCCAATGTGGTATCTGTGTTTAATATAAATGAATATTTAAGAAGAAGAAAATATCGTTTTAAAACCACAACATCAGATAATATTTGACTTTGAAAATCAGCGAGTCATTATAGCAATTGCTTCAGTGGACAGTGCACCGCATCAATTTATTCGTAACCCTATCCGCTACATGCAAATCATGCGCAGAATACATTAAAACTTGAGGTGTTTCTGTGTTCTCCTATGCCAAATAGGTATAGTACATAATATAGTAAAACAATCCTATCAAAATCTAGATGCACCCTTGCATGTGGTCGAACGGTAAAGGAAAACATGGAAAAACCTGAGTCAGCTCCAGACGCGTTGACGTGTTCATCATCATCATCATCATCATCTCAGCCGTAGGACGTCCACTGCTGGACAATAAGACATTTCAAATATACCCATTTAAGATAAAGATAAAGAAACGTTTATTTTGTCATATTTTTACAATCAAATAAAAAAAAAATCATCAATTCGGTTTTAAAACTAGTGACAAAAATGGTCACTACTCAGCATGTGCTGTGGCAGAACGAGTCGTACCACAGCGCTGGTCTTCATTTGAAAGTCTATCCACACTTCCATGTAAATGGCTCAACCGTTCTCGATGTCACTTTCAGTTTTGCATTTTGCACGCCATTTCCTCTCTTTTGATACCGAACTTAGGTACATTATGAAACATTCGATTATTTATCCTCATTTTCATCCCCCACATCTTGTAAACGCCTTAACCGATGTTGTTAAAATATGTTTAAGAACCACCGGTACATAACCTTGCAAATAAAAAACTGCATTCAAATCGGTTATATTGGAATCTACTCCTTAAGAGCAACATTGCCACAGACAGACACACATAGCGCTCCAACGTATAGCACCACTCATATTTTGTCGGCTGTTAAAAATGACCAAACATTAAAGGACACACTTCGTCTATTAGCGTTGATACTCGTAGCAGCTTCTCAAGTTAAGAGCAGGAGATGTTCTCTCCCGACACGACAGATACCATACGAAAATAAACATTCTACCATTTCCGCCATCTCTCGAAGGAAATAAGAATCCCCTCCGCGTTTCCCGTTGGTGCCCAAAGGACACATTTTAATTATCAACGCATCGTAAGATGCTATTTATTTATAGAATTTCTATAATGACGCATTTGGTTTTGTTTTCTGTCATCACGGAGCGAAGTAGCGTGAATCGTTTTGGACTTGAAGTTGCTTTGATTTAAATATCTTGTAATTTAGTACGAATGGTAGAAGCAGGTTTAACGAAATTATTACTAAAATAAAACCGGCCAAGAGCGAGTCGGACGCGCGCACCGAGGGTTCCGGCCCATCATACAGTATAATATAATGATAAAGGTGGTTTATAGAGGTAGTTTATTGTTGGAACTTTGTACCTGAATTTTTTACACTTTCGATGTTATATCTTATCTCCGACGGTTGAAAAAATGCCCAAGAAAAATAAAAACTGTTAAGGTATTAATGTGCATTGCCGTGGGATGCCGGCAGTAGAATATTACCCCTCCCCTCATGCCCGTGGATGCAGTAAGAGCCTGCTAAGGGATACCTCCGGAAGATGGGCAGCAGTGTCTTTCCGTGTATCAACATCGCAAACTGCGCTCGTCAACCCGCCTGCCAAGCGTGGTGAGTATGGCAACTACTCCTCATGGAGATCCATGAGGGAGGCCTGTGTTCAGTAGTGGATGTTTTACGGCTGAAATGATGATAATGAGCAAAACACGCCAAAAAAAACACGTTTGTTGTATGCGTGCCCCCCTTAAATATTTATTTATTTTGTTTTTATTTGTTGTTATAGCGGCAACAGAAATATATCAACTGTGAAAATTTCAACTGTCCAGCTATCACGGCTTATGAGATACAGCGTGGTGACAGACAGACAGACGGGCAGCGTAATCTTAGTAGTAGGGTCCCTTTTTTATCCTTAGGGTACGGAACCCCAAAAAGTGTCACTGAAAAGAAGGTTTAAATAAAGATGGAAAGGAATAAGAAAAGTTTCAGCAAGGTCAATTAAGAGGGGCCAATTCAACTTTTCATACAACCGCTCGTACGTGGGTGTGGCGTCGTAATAGATCTTTCTATGAAACTTTAACTTATTTGAATTCAATACTTCATATCGGTAGTAGTAGTGTATATTTTATTTTCGATACTGCTACATAATGAAGGCAAAAGAATAATTAAATACGCTTTCTTTAGTTTCCGCCTTTAGTGATGGCGCTGACTCTACCTAGATGCCGAGTGTCTATCCTGCTACCGGCAGTGTCCACAAGTCAATACTCGCGACTTCGTAAATAAAGATACAAACATACTGATCCGACGACGCCACGTTACGTTCGTGTCTACCATGCAAAACTGTCTTGTCCCTCCGAGGCGGTCTTTCAGATTCTGATTATCGGGATCAATTTGACAATTGTATCTCTATTATGGATCACCGTTTGTGTTAGAGTTGAAATTAGTGAACGCAAAAATTAATTATCTGTGTTGTTTTGTCATTATTTATTATCTGTGCTACTACTGCTCTCTATGATCTTCCCTCTGAAATCTAACGCACCGTACTCGATGTTTCTTTTTAATATATCTTAATAAATCACGAAATATTTAGAAGTTTGGGTTTAATTTCTTCAGGTTATGGGCCCAGGACTACCTGGAAATAGTTATTTCGTGAAAAGTTCGTGTAATAATAGTAAAAGCAGACATAACCTAAGTGTCGCCACGCGGGGAACGCGGTCGCCGGTTCTTTTCAGGTTTTCAGATAACGAAGTGTTGTACGAAAATGACTTCAAACAATACACTGACACTAATTGAGAAGCTCACTGGCCGTGATAATTGGGCGACATGGAGTTTTGCCGTAAAAGCATACCTCGAGCACGAAGATCTTTGGGAGATGATTGAAAAAGGTCCCACCGACGCACACAAGGACAAAAAGGCCAAATCTAAACTGATACTTTTAGTGGATCCTATTTTGTTTGTCCATATACAGGATGCGAAATCTGCAAAAGAGGTATGGAATAATTTGTCTAAAGCATTTCAAGACTCCGGTCTACTTAGAAAAGTAGGTTTATTGAAAGACCTCATAAACACAACATTGGAAACAAGTAATAGCGTTGAAGAGTATGTAAATAAAATAATGGTATCTGCTCATAAGTTAAGGAACATATCATTTGAGGTAAATGATGAGTGGCTCGGAACTTTAATGTTGGCCGGTTTGCCAGACATTTATAAACCTATGATAATGGGTATAGAGAGTTCAGGTGTGAAAATTAGTGCCGATTTAATTAAAACTAAACTTCTGCAAGAAGTGAAACAACCAGACACTTCCGCATTTTACACAAACTCACATAAAAAGCCCTCGCTGAATAAAAATCAGTCTCAGTCTAAACCAAAAGGCCCACGGTGTTTTCAATGCAACAAATATGGGCATCTTAGCAAAAATTGTTGGCATAGAAAGGATAAATCTGAAAATAAAAATAAAGATAATAATGGTTTCGTCGCAGCTTTTTCAGCTATGCAGATAAATGACAACTACAACTGGTATGTTGACTCCGGGGCATCAGCTCACATGACCATGCATCGACATTGGTTAGAAAATGAAACTCCTCCGCCTGTTCAGAGCATTAAAATTGCTGATAATAAATTACTGCATGTGGAAAGTTGTGGTAATGTGACTATTAAATTAGATAGTACCAATACAATACAGGTGAGAAATGTTCTGTACATACCAGAACTGTCAACCAACTTACTGTCTGTGAGTAAGATAATAAAAGCTGGGAATAATGTAGTATTTAATAAGACTGGATGCTTGATACAAAATCAATATAAGCAAACCTTGGCCTCAGCAGATATTATAAATGATACTTACAGATTAAATGTCATGATCCAATCTCACGCTATGTCAGCAACTGTAGAATCTGATACACACTTATGGCATTTGCGTATGGGGCATTTAAACATGAAAGATGTTAATAAATTGCCAAAATTAGTAAGTGGGATAAACTTGTCACCGCAACAGGAAAGTTATACATGTATCACTTGTCTAGAAGGAAAACAATCTAGACAACCATTTCCAAGTAGTGGCTCCCGAGCACCGAACCTGCTAGAGCTAATTCACACCGACTTATGTGGACCCATGCAGACTACTTCTATTGGAGGAGCAAGGTACTTTGCAACTTTTATTGATGACAATTCACATAAAGTATTTGTATATTTTATTAGAAATAAATCTGAAATACTGGATAAGTTTATTGAATTCAAGAACTTGGTAGAAAATCAGTTAAATAAAAAGATAAAGGTGTTGAGAAGTGATAATGGGACAGAATACATAAATAGGAATTTTAGTAACTTTCTCAAACTTCCAACCCATACACTCCACAACAAAATGGTTTGAGTGAACGCATGAATCGCACATTGATTGAAAGAGCTAAATGTATGTTGTTTAATGCATGTCTAGAAAAAGATTTTTGGGCCGAAGCGGTGGCTACTGCTGCATACATTATAAATCGGTCACCCACACAAGCTCTCTGTGACATGACACCTGAAGAAGCCTGGACTGGAACAAAACCTGATCTGAGCTGCATGAAAATATTTGGGTGCAAAGCAATGGTCCTCATACCAAAAGAAAAAAGGCAAAAACTGGACTCAAAATCAAGTGAGTTAATTTTTGTTGGATATCCTGAAAATACTAAGGGTTATAGATTTATAAATCCTAAAAATAAAAAGGCAGTAATAAGTAGAGATGTTGTATTTTTGGAAGGAAGTATAAAAATAAATGTTGTCCCCACTCCTTCACCTGAAATAAAAACAGAAAATATTAATAAAAATAAAAAGGAAATAATAATTGAAAACAAAAATATAAAGGAAAATAATATAAAATTGCCTTTAACTGAACTGACATCTGAATGTGAGGAAGTTAGTGTTTCAGACTCATCAAGCACAGGATCATGTTATGACGATCCTGATGATAGTACATACTTACCTGATGATAGTACCTCTACATACTTACCTGATGATAGTATTGATACACTCAAGACATTAAACTTACAACTTAGACCACGGTCACGGCGAATGGAAGTTTATGACAGTAATTCAACATCTTACCTTTGCATGAATACTGAGTTAACACCAAGTTTCCTTTATAGTGATCCACAGAGCCTTGATGAAGCACTAAATAGTGATAAAGCCAATCTGTGGAAGCAAGCAATGGAAGAAGAATATAATTCGCTAATTAAAAATAATACATGGTCACTGGTAAATAAACCAGTAGGTAAGAAAATTATTCCATGCAAATGGGTGTACAAATCAAAATTAGATGAGAATGGAGAAATTATACGTCACAAGGCAAGGTTAGTTATTAAAGGCTATCAACAAAAGAAAGGAATAGATTACAACGAAATATATGCACCTGTTGTCCGATATTCTTCATTAAGATACCTGGTTGGACTATCTGCTAAATATAATTTAGAAATACATCAAATGGATGCCATTTCGGCATTTCTGCAAGGTGACATCGAAGAAGAAATATTTATGACTCAACCGCCATCTTTTGAGCAAGGAGAGAAAGTATGTCGCTTAAACAGATCAATTTATGGGCTCAAACAAGCAAGTAGACAGTGGAATAAAAAACTGAACAATGTTTTATTGGAAATTGGACTATCCCGTTCAACGGTAGATCCTTGCATATATTATAGAATATTGGGCAAAGAAGATATTTTATTTATTACTGTGTATGTCGACGATTTAGCATGTTTTTTTAACAATAAGACTACAATGGACAGTATAAAACATAAACTACAAGATAATTTTCAAATGAAAGATATGGGAAGAGTAAAGCAATGTGTTGGTTTTAGAATTATGCAAAAGGAAAATGAGATAACATTGGACCAGTCAATATATATTGAAAAAATTCTCAATCGTTTTAAAATGAATGATTGTAAACCAGTTTATACACCATGTGAAGCAAATACTCAGATAAAGAGGGCTGAGCATGAAGGAGAAATACTTAGAAATATTCCATATCATGAGGCTGTTGGATGTTTACTATATTTATCACAAGGTACAAGACCTGACATAGCTTATATAGTAAATACTTTAAGTAGATACAATAACAAGCCAACTGCTCAACACTGGAGTGCACTTAAAAGAGTTTTAAGATACTTAAAGGCTACAATAAATTATAAATTGACATTTAAGAGAGATGACAGTGAGATCACTGGATATTGTGATGCCGATTGGGCAAGTCAATCAGATGACAGAAGATCCTGCACAGGATATGTTTTTCTTTTTCAGGGCGCTTCTATAAGTTGGGTCTCTAAGAGACAACAAACAGTGGCTTTATCAAGCACTGAAGCTGAATATATGTCTTTGGCCACATCTGTACAAGAGGCTATGTGGCTCAAACAATTACAAGAAGAATTTTGTTTGGTATGCAAAAATAACCCTTTAATTATGTTTTGTGATAATCAAAGTTGTATTAGTCTTTCAGGGAATGAAAGTTATCAAGCCCGAAGTAAACATATAGATGTTCGCTATCATTTCATCAGAGAGAAGATTGCAAACAATCAAATTCTTGTAAAATATAAGAAGACTGAGGACATGGTTGCTGATGTTCTCACAAAGGGGCTACCTAGACCAAAACATGAAGCATTTACAAACGCAATGGGTTTGCGTTCAGGAGAGAATGTTAGAGTTGAAATTAGTGAACGCAAAAATTAATTATCTGTGTTGTTTTGTCATTATTTATTATCTGTGCTACTACTGCTCTCTATGATCTTCCCTCTGAAATCTAACGCACCGTACTCGATGTTTCTTTTTAATATATCTTAATAAATCACGAAATATTTAGAAGTTTGGGTTTAATTTCTTCAGTTTGATTGCACCGCATGTGCATAAATACCATTAATCTACATCTATCGCACTCTCATCTTAGGAGCATCATAATCAAACACACACAGCAGATAACCATCTAGCACAAAAGTAAGAAGCTCTTCTTACTTTTGTGCTTATGTTGGTTTTGCTTTATGGGAACCAGATTACTGATATTTTTTCTTTGTAAAAACATAATATTACTAGTAGATATTTATCTCGGGGTTTGGTGTTTTAATTCTAATATAAGTTTGCGTGACAAATTAATATATGCAAGCTCAAAAAGTTACGGGTTCAGTCGAACCCCGTAACTTCCCTAACGTTCATGTCGAACAGTGCCACGGTGGTTGTCACCAATAAAGTTAGCTCCTTGATCTCACACGCACGTGCGTGTCGTATCTCGGTTCAGTATGCCCCTTGCTTTGACTTTAGAAACGAAAGCGTGTGCTGGGCGCTAATCGCCTTACATGCACAAGTGGACGGGTGACTACGACCTAGCTTTCGTATGTACCTGCATGCATTAGTGGTAATTTTCTTATCAACGGTAGCATAATGTTTAGGATGTCAACGAGCGAATAATGGGGCACAAATGGAGGGCAGGCTTGGCCAGATGAAGTTATAGGTAGACGAAAGCGCTGGCTGAGTGGTGACCGGGAGAAGGTTCCAGAAGTAGGGTTAGTCCACCTTCCCGATGTGTTGACGATTCAGGAGACAGTGGGCTGCACCTGACCAAGATAACGAAAGAGGCGAATACCAAAAGCAAAGAGAAAAGAAGGTTCCGCGCACAAAGGCTCAGGCAGCAGCTAGGTGCGTTAACGCTTTTATAAGCGTTATTAACTTATATTTTCATCCTATATATCCTTCTTTCAATTTATGTTTTTTTGTGTCTGTTTGTAATTGCAAACTATGGAAATAAATGAATGAATTTCTTATGACAATACCAGATTTTTCATGATAAATCAATAATGCGTGGATTTTCCCATGGGACTCAAAGTCAAAGACAATATTCAATAGAGTAAAAAACTACGGAGAATAAACAATCTACAAAATAAAAACAAAACACATTTAAGTTGAATAAAGTACATTATTAAGTTTGTTTGTTAACTGACATAGACCTTAAATAAAAATAGACAAAAATACTTGATTAGAACGATGATTACCTAATATTTTTTTTAAGGTGATCTGATCGTCAAGTTGAAATATTGAACAACACAAGGTGTCATCAGATATAGTTCACGTTGACCACTTAGCGCTGGATTCCGGCACGCTTGTAGGTCTTCCTAACAAGATAACGGCGGTACCCGCGCCGCTCACACTAATCGATGAGTAATCCATGTCGACGGGTGTCTATTCTCGAGGGCATGTCGCCTGCGAGATTGTGACGTTTGGGACTTGCCGCGATCACATTAGATAGGGGGGTGAAATAAAACTGCAATTTCATCAGCATCATTTCAGCTGTAAAACGTCCAATACTGAACACAGGCCTTTCTCATCGATCTCCGTGAGAGGTAGCTGCCATACACACCTCGCTTAGCAGGCGGGTTGGTGAGCGCAGTACAGGATTTTGATACACGGAATGACGCTGCTGCCCATCTTCCGGAGGTATCCCTTAGCATGCTCTTAATCCACGGACATGAGAGGAGGGGTAACATTCTACTGCCGGCACCCCACGGTCGCTCCAATGCCACAAAGATACTCATGCATAGTTTGGGAGGATGGGCAAGGCAAGCGTTAAGCCACCATTTAACTTGGAGGCAAAAGGCTATATGACTAAATTTTAATAGTTAGTCTTTCATGTAGATTAACAAAATATATTGGACACGGTATTTTTCTTTTAAGGCTGCACGAGTCGCCCATCTTTCCATACAAACGTGGAAGGGTAACTACTCCACTGTTTGACGTTGACCATCCAACACTAAGGATTATATCAATTTATCTCGTCATAATCTATGTTTGTATACACCCCAAACCGTAATAAAAGTATTTATTTTAAAAATACAAGTTTCTAAATCGTATTTCAACACTGATTTTAGCCCAACTTTGAAAGAAACTAAATAATATACGGAGAAAGAAAATTAACGCGTTTCGAAATAGTTTAATTATTCAAAAGTTGAAATAAATGTTATTTTGAAATGATTACACTCAAGTTTTTCTATAATAACCCTTGTGCTAAAAGTCTTCACATATTTTTGCGCGGTCGTTTTAGGAATGAATCATTGTGCATTTCATTCTAGCGCGCGGGTGGGTACACATACTAATATTGTATAATTTTTCTTTTAATTTTTTTATTTCTATGCATCTAATGTAACTGGCATGTGGTTAACACCTATAATTGAGGTAACACTAGTCATGTGTTTTATATGTATGATACCTTTAGTTCTATGTGAGTGTTTACTTTGTTGGTGTTACTTAATAATAAATAAATAAATAAATACTATATCAGGTGAGATAGCATACATTTAGGCCGCGCCCACTGACGACTTTGCCTCCGCGACTTGTTGAGCCTTAATACAAAAATAACCGCTATGCTATAATTGTATAGAAATGTCGCGTGAAGTCACACGCTGGTGCGCGCCGACGCGCGACCTGCCTCGGTACAGAATTAGGACGTCGCGGGCCACTCCTTAAACTTTAACTCGCTTTGTCTAAGTATTTAATGTTTCATTAATGTGAAAAAGAAAAAAGTACGTGTCTATTATTTTTGTATTATCTAATACCCTGTCACCTATTAAAAATGTTGCTTAAGACGGAGCACGCAATCTTTGTAGATGACCTAACGTGCTATAACATTGTTTATGTTTTTATTATACATCTGATCACATATATACATTCACACTATTCAACCTACCTAGCTTCTAAAGTCTTCAAAGGACCTGTTCACACTGGCCTTGAATATACGTAAACCGATAATTGCAAATCTTTTTATGTTGTGACATGTCTTAATGATTATTAGATTGGTCTCATCATTCAATCCCGTTCGTCTCGCAGGCGACATGTGGGCGGAAATAGGCGCGGTGCTAACTGAACTGGTCCGAAAGAAAACACGTCGGTCCACTTAGAAATCGATTACTAGTTGGAGTAGTTAGACTGCTGGGCGACTTGCAGTGTTGAATGCGGGAAATCTATAACGTTCATAGATATTTAATTTTATGAAGTGTTGTGGGTCAAGAAAGTGGTCTCCCAGTTTTGACATCGTCATCATCACAGCCGCAGGACTACGGTCCGCACCCACTGCTGGGCATAGGCCTCCTACATGGATATTCAAGATCATGAGGTGGTTGTTGCTACTTGCCACGCCTGGCTGGCGGTTTGGCGAGCGCAGGACGGGATAGATATTGTATTGTCTCTGAAGATACGCAAGTACACCAAATTTGTGTCTAATCGAACGTCAGGAAGTGGTTCTAATTTAGCTTCCAAGATACGACCCATGCTAACAGACAGGACAAGTTCTTCTTCTTTTTTTTTTGGGCTTCTGTGACTAGCGGTCGCAATTCTGCCAGTGTCCGTACAGTGATACTCTAATTACGCCGGAGAATCAAATGAGAATATGGCCGGTTTTCTAAGAGAGACACCCCCGAAACTTTGACCAAATGATTAATCTACAACAAAGACAAAACAAACATAAAGACATCACAAATATTAGTAAGCATAAATATTATTATAGTTAATTTATGATAAATAATATACACATATAAACACACTAATTACAATTTAATATTATTCATATCTAGAAATATCTAGAATACATTGAACTATGTATTCTCGGTATCGGGGTGATTAACTAATGATAACTATAAGTAATTTATTAACAAAAATGAAACTAATTCTGTCCATCGACTCGATGAACATTTTTTGATGTGTTTTTGCAGTTTGCAACGGCACTAAAGGGCATATTTTAGATTTTTTCATTGTCGTTGTCGCAAAGATGACCGCGCTCAGACTAAATGACGGATGTACAATGTGTGTAGATCTTCACGTAACAGCGCCACACCAAGTAGGTACACTACTTGCGGCTTCTAGTCTACTCTGTTTTCTGTGAGGCGAACATATTTTAAGAATGACTTAAGCTTTCATTATGGAGTCCGCGCCACCACTGAAGTCCGATAGACGCTAATATAGAACCAAATACTGTAATGTATGTTCATTTGGCTTTATTTTCCGCTGTTGCCGTAAGACTTCAGCGATGGCGCTTTAAATAAAAGCTTGTATCTCAATACCAGCGCTGGCCAAGCGACAGCGCACCCCGGATCGTTAGAGTTCCAACAATTAAAGACGGAGATAGCAATCAAGTGTGATGATGACGCTTACTGATACTCAATTGGACAGGGCTGTGGGCCGTGGCAAGTGCGGTAGCGGTTTCGTTTTTAATTACACTCCTGTTTGTTCAACTGCGGTCGCGCGGCGAGGCCAAGAATAGGATTGTTTGGGTCATTTAAAAAAATGCAACACCTAAACCACAGGCATTACCTGAATCGTCTGAAATAGACGCCAAGGCCGATGATGATGATGATGATCTGTGCAACATTTATCGCGGTCGCCCGGCAGCAAGATGGGCAGATGACATCGTTAGGCATCGTCCTAATAGAACGCGACTACGCGATTATCGCGCGAGTAAGCGATGCGCCGTGGGGTTCCGGCAGTAGAATGATACCCCTCCTCTCATGCCCATGGATACAGCAAGAGCCTGCTAAGGGATACCTCCGGAAGATGGGCAGCAGCGTCTATCCGTGTATCAACATCCCATACTGCGCTCACCAACCCGCCTGCCAAGCGTGGTGAGAATGGCAACTACCCCTCATGGAGATCCATGAGGGAGGCCTGTGTTCATCAGTGGACGTTTTATGGCTGAAATGATGAAGCGATGCGACCATCGTGTAGTCGCGATCAAACATTCCAGTCGCGCGTCCGCATCGCGCGAATGCCGGTTAGGACACCTATTCCATATCAGTATGTTTGATCGCGGATTCGTACGATTGAAAATCGCGCGATCTTGCGATGATCGCGTTCTAGGACGATGCCTTAAAGCAAACGTTGGATCGGACTGGCGTAGGATCGTGGCGGATGGCACCAACTAAGGGAGGCCTTGCAGTGGGTAAAGTCGGGCTCTGGATGATGATGATGGCCAAGGAAGCGTTAGCTTAACGATCTAGATGGTTTCGAACGAGACTTTTGGGAAACCGCAGAAACCGTCTGTATGGATTACGGGAGCCAGTGGGACGAAATATGCTTAAAAGAAATATTAAATAAAACCGGGCAAGAGCGAGTCGGACTTGCGCACCGAGGGTTCCGTGCCATCATACAATATAATATATGATAAAGGCGCTTTATATTTGTTGGAAAACCTTGACAGCGCCATCTCTTGTCTGATAGCGGAACTTATGTAGATTTTTTACACTTTCGAGGATTTTTAAAAAAGTATGCTAATTAGAGAGTTTGTAATAATTTTCCTGTAATCTTTACATACACTTTTAATAGCAATAATAGTTTCAGAGGTTTATCTCCGCAAACTTCGGAGATAAGGGGGGAACGCTATTTTTTTCAACGTTTGTGCAAATAAGTCGAAAACCATACGGCTTAATGCAAAACTAAAAACTGTTTATTAATGTGCAAATGAATACCTTTCATATGATACCCCACACGACCTAGTAACTTTACTTAAAATTTTTGAGATCCCTTATCCGTCTTCCTGCAATCAAAATAACATTTTCATATAATCTTTAACCATTACAAATTTCAAGTCGATAGCATCAGTAGTTCTCGTGACATCCATTAGAGTGATTCTATAAGGGGTTCCTTTTTATCATTTTGGTCCGGAGCCCTAAAAAAGAAGCCTATACTGTTTTACTGCTAGTCAACAAACGGCCTCCTTCGTTTCTCTCCATTTGTCTTTGTCCAGTGCGATGCCCCAGCAACTGCCATGGAACACGGAGGGGTCATCTCGCGCAAGCGCTCCTATCTCGTCGTCTCGTCTCAGCCATAGAAGTCCACAGTTGGAAATAGGCCTCCTTCATGGATCTCTAAATACTTGAGGGGGTACTTGCCATACTCACCACGCTTGGCAGGCGGATTGGCGACTGCAGTAGGTACTGGATGTCAATACAAGGAAAGACGCTGGCAATCCTCCACGACATGACCCGCCCATTTTGGCTCATTGGATCATCAAAGTATTGTGCATACATATCGACAGCAAATAGCACAGAAGGACCGTCGTAGCCCGGTTATGTAGACTTTACGAGTTATAATTATTTAATCAATTACTATATAAACGAGATATTTCCCTGTACAACCTGTCAATGAGGTCATCGACTCGTCACTTCCACATTGACGGTGACTCGCTCGCGCCCCTGACTCGCTCCCATCTAAGCCATCCGATGATGTCATCCTGACTAACACTTGCACGTCATCTGTTTATTAAACGCGTTGCAGACATTAATACTTGCCTCTGCGATTTTTATATATTTCTTTTAATATGATAAAGCGGATATAGATTGCAAGAGACCGAAAGAATGGCAAAGGCCTCCTCTTTAAAACGTTATTCTTTTTGGATAAAGACCAGTGGGAGTGGGGCGGAAACCGGCTGAAAGGAATTGTTTATTTAATTAATACGGAACAAAACCAATTTCATTCATAAAATCAAATCTATATGTACATATAAAATTCAAAGTCCTGACTGACTCACTGACTGACTGATATATCAACGCACAGCCTAAACCACTGGACCTAACGACTTGAAATTTGGCACACAATACATACCTTGAGTATCCTAGAGGTGCACTAAGAAGGGATTTTTCGAAATTCCCACCGGATAGGGATAAATGGGATTTATATTTTCTAATCAAAGTGGCTCCGCGTGAAAAAGGGGATTTTACGTTTTATGACTTCCACGCGCACGAAGTCACGGGCAAAAGCTAGTAGTATTACAAAATTAAGAGACAAAACGTAGAGAAATAACAATAATCAATATGGATTATATCTGGTGATGATGATGATAATAAAGCGGCGAAGAGCGAGTTGGTCCGCGCACCGAGCAGGGGTCCCATGCCATTATCATCATATTCTGGCTGACCTGACCCACTTGACCCACTAGTGATGCTACTGATTGTGTACTTGTTGAAAGAAAACATTGTTCCGCGCAAAAATAGCTTATTTCATTAGATCTATTCCACGGAGTGATCTAAGCTCAGTGGGCGCCAAATAAAAATGATAAAGGAGATTATATGGAGAGAGAGATAAAGATTTTGGCGTACTGCCCAAAAATGTTGCATAATGTTATTATATCGGTCGTTGAATGTGATGTCCACGTCCACTGCTCGACCTAGGCCTCCCTCATGCATATCCAAGATCGTGAGGAGATTGTTACCATACTCGCCACGCTTGGCAGGGGGTTTGGCCAGAGCAATATGGGATGTTGATTGATACACGGAAAAACGCGGGCTTCCGGAGCTATCCCTTGCCGTAGGGGCAATAAGATGTGATAATAATGTTCGTGAATTCGAATTTTATCATTATCCAGCAGTGGGTGTCAGGTCAACAGGCTGATATAGCCCGTTGACACCCACTGCTGGTTATCTATATATATATATAAAATTCAAAGTCCTGACTGACTCACTGACTGACTGATATATCAACGCACAGCCTAAACCAGTGGACCTAAAGACTTGAAATTTGGCACACATATACCTTGAGTATCCTAGAGGTGCACTAAGGGATTTTTCGAAATTCCCACGGGATAGGGAATAAATGGGATTTATATTTTCGAGTCAAAGTGGCTCTGCGTGAAAAGGGGATTTTACGTTTTATGACTTCCACGCGGACGAAGTCGCGGGCAGTATGCATATAACACGCTAACTTAAACGGTCCTGTGCAAGTCTCTGGTAACCTTGACTGGATCGTCCGCGCTTCTGGCAGTTGGTCTGCCTCGAGGCCGCCTCGCGTCCATCAGCAACCACTCTGTTACTGCCTTGGTCCATCGGCTGTCGTCTCGCTTAGCAACATGTCTTGCCCATCTCCATGTTAAGTTCGCGATGCGTATACCTTTTTATATACACTGCCGGCCAAAAGTTTGAGACCACCTACATCTAAGTAGCAAAATGAAATAAAACTCAAAATATAAATCAAGAGGTTTAGATATTAATTAAAATGCTTATTTACTAATACACATTCATCAAGAAGACAAAAAAATCAAGAAATATCAACCATTTACGTTAAAAATGACGTTCATATTTAATAAAATCATTAAACGGATTTTTCGTCAAAAAAGCCGATAAAAAAGCCCTTGCATTTTATAACTTTTTTCACTAGTCTCGGCATACGAGCAATCAATTTATCAATTGTATCTTGTGAGATATTGTTCCAGCTTTCTTGTAAAGCCTTCCACATGTCTTCTTGTGAGGAGGGACAACAGCTGCGCACATTTCTGTCAAGCTCTTCCCACAATAGCTCAATGGGGTTGAGATCCGGACTCTGAGGGGGCCACGCCATGTTTTTTAACACCCTTTCTGTTTCTTTATGTTCTAAATAACCCCTGCATAATTTTGAACTATGTTTAGGATCATTATCTTGTTGGAAAAAAAATCCATTTCCAATTAATCTTAAACCAGACGGAACGGCATTTTGCTGTAGTATTCGTTTATAATGCTCCTTTTTCATGATTCCTTCGACTCGTACCAAATCTCCGGTTCCATGGCCCGAGAAGCATCCCCAGACCATAATGGAACCACCACCATGCTTAACTGTTGGCACCACACAATCTGGCATCATCTTTTCCTCGGCGGTACGTCGAACAAAAATTCGTCGTTTTGAACCAAATATTTCAAACTTGGATTCATCTGTCCAAAGAACTTCTTTAAAGTCTTCTTCAGTCCAGTCTCGATGGGTAAGGGCCCACTGCATCCGTTTCTTTTTGTTTTGTGGCCTTAGTAGTGGTTTTCGAACGGCGACGCGACCAAATAACTTAGCATCTCTCAATCGTCTTTTTACTGTAGTCAATGACACAGGTTCTGATCGGGATTTGTTCACTTCTGCGCGGATTTCTGGTGCGGTTAGGCGTCTATTCCGCTTGCTGGTAACGACGATGAAATTATCCTCGCTAGAAGTGGTAGCTCTCGGTCTCCCCGATCGCGAACGATCTTGATTACTGCCAGTCTCCTTGTATCGGGTTATTGCGTTATGAACACAAGTCTTCGACAACTTAAGTTGAGAGGCAATCGCACGTTCAGATTTGCCTTCGCCGTGTAAAACAACTATGGCAGAACGAGTTTCAGTGCTAATTTCGCGCACTTTTCCCATTTTAAGATGTCTTCACTGTAACAACGACGAGCTCAGACTAGTTAAGATAATGAAAAATTTACTCCATCAAAACTCAGGTAAAAAATATGTTTAAGGAAGCTAAAATAATCCGGAAGTACGGTTACCGCAAAACAAAACCAAAATAATTAGAAATGAGCAGGCCATAAAAAATATAACAATGACTCTATCACCTGGTAAGCGCGCGGTACTCATTTATGTTTTGAAACAATAGACCTTTAAAGGATGATAACTTAAAAATATACAATAAAAATGACTCTCAGAAATTCTTTGATAACAATAGAATACGCAGGTGTTCAAATTAGCTCTTTATCATGTGTACTTTTGAAATATTTTGGTGGTTACAAAGATTTTTACAAGTGGTCTCAAACTTTTGGCCGGCAGTGTACCTCTACGACTTTGGTGCGCTGGCGTGTCTCCACGTTGGGTATGGGAGATCAAGCAGGGAGATGCCGAGCATGGCGAGTCCCCTCTGTGCTACTTGTAGTCTGTAATTTAATTAGAATTTATAATTAATAATGCTGGACTCGGCTTGGTAAACTTTCGCGATTTGTTTACATATTATATAATTGTGAAAATAACGTCGGGAAAATAATAAAACAGGCATGCGATAAACTCCTGCAATTTTAATACTAAATAAAAAGATGGCTCCAAACTAAGCAGAGCTTGTGTTATGAGTACCAAATTGTTGATATAATACCTAAATACGTATCATACAATGGAATATACCCCAGACCCATGGCAAATCATCATCATCATCATCTCGGCCGTAGGACGTCCACTGCTGAACAGGCTGCTGAGGGAGGCCTCCCTCATGGCCTAGTACTGATAATGAGAGGTTATTGCCATCACCACGCTTGGTAGGCGGGTTGGCGAGCGCAACGGGATGTTGAATCTGCCCATCTTCCGGAGGGGTAACATTCTATTGCCGGCACCCCACGGCCAAGGCAAATATCTGCAGATAAAGTGAACTTTCTCCCGTGGTCCAGCCGTCGCGCCACGGAGGTCGATGAAAATACAACCGCATTTAAATTAAAAAATTAGTCACCCACAATTGTAACTTTCCGGCATCGAAACTATGTATAAATACAACCAGTAGTCAGCCAGTTATCGCTTGGTTAGCGGAAACTTGAGATAAACTTAAAACTATAATATGAATCAGCGTTGCAACGTTTCCGGCGTCGAGGTACATTTTTTTTATTTTATTCTACTAAATGACCGACGACCTCTCTGGCTCGGCGGGCGTGTGCCCGGCTGAGACGCAGGAGGTTGCGGGTTCGCATCCCGCGGCGGGAGAAATGTATGCGCGAACCGTAAATAATTGATAATAATGTTAAAAACATATTTTCTAGTTTATTTATTGTTAAATTCAATACTGTTATTAATCTTCGATGTTTTGTTTTGGTCGGTGTTGCGTCCTGTGGGACAAAAACGGCGCCACTGAAAATCAGTGTCGTTTTCTCACGGCGTGTGCTGAGTTGGCGACCGATTTATGTTTCTGTACCTTAATGTGTTATTTTTTGTGTATGTATCTTTGAGACATAAATAAACATTTTCTATTCTATTCTAAATGTTTCTTTCGCGTCTGTATGTTTTTCTATGTATATTATGTATGTATTAAAAAAAGTATTTAAGTATTATATCAACTACCTGGTTCCCATATAGAGTTGTAAGGCTCGTGTGCCCGTAATTTCCTCTAACCCCTTCAAACCGGTACACAGCAATGCAGACATTACTGCTTGGCGGAAGAAATGGGTATGGTGGTAGTACCACAGATTACAGAAACTAACAGATACATCACTCCAATACAAAAGCGAAAATACCTACGCTATAATAGCCTACAAAATCGTTGAGATTGCTTTGCTCATCCGCCTCACCTACTTGCATGTAATCTGTGACGCGGCATCGAATGAGTGGCTAGGGCTGCTTCTACGAAGAGATTTTTATAATAAAACGAATGTGGTAAAAAAGCAGCTATTTTTATTGATTGCTCAAATATGATTTAGTTTTTTAAAATGATGAATACCTTTCGATGGTCGAAACGTGAGGATAATAATAAAGGTAATTACGCGATAAATACCCGTTAATCCAATATAGTAATAATCAGTTCTTATACGACAGAGTTCTCAAACATAAAAAAATCAGATGGCCTGAGAACCTCCTCTTTTTTTAAGTCGGTTAAGAAAAGCAGTGACCTTTGTACAGGGAGGTAAGTACCTACTCTCGTAGGTAGTAGTTATAATCTTTGACTTAACGAACTAAGTACACACCACACTTAGAGCAATAATAGTATAGGTGTGTAACCTATACTATTATTGCTCTTTTACCTAGGTATTCAGATGCTTCGCCAGCAAAGATTTGAATCTTTGTTCGCCGGTGGATACCTAATACTTGAGTTTAGGACTGTGTTGTTTTCAAAGCCATAATCGATTTGAAGAAACGCTGATCTGGAAAGCGATGACCTATGTTGTGCGTACAAAATACTATAATCAAAATACTAAAATACTTATCTTTCTATGTATTTAATAGCTGAACTTCTTTATTTATGAATATTTACATAGTACCTTCCTACGTCCATTTTTAGAGGAAAGGGAAAAAATAATTCTAAAAACTTAAGATTTAAAATATCTTTTACTTTACCTTTGTTCGTCTTTCGGCAAAGAAAATAATGACAATTTTTTCATTCGTTTTTTTACTTTGGCATCCATCCACTGCACAATAGTTACGCGGTCTCGACATCTAAAGGAAAGTTTTAACATTTAACGTGCGTGCGCTCAAGCCTGCGTGTGGCAGCCTACTACTGGCGTATGTATCGTGGACTGCTCGCAAAGCGGTAGGCATTTATCGCGTGCCCTTGAGCGAGTGACGGACGCCTGGTAGTACTACCACGGATGAACTCTTCACAAAAAAATCTACTACTAAATCATCGTCGGAAGTTTCATCGTCAGCCCGTGTTAGTCCACTGATGGGCATAGGCCTCTCCCATGGCACGTCACTGAGCTCGATCTTCAGTTTTCCTCCTCCAATCCTTGCCTTGCGAAGTTCATCGCCTCATCTAGCTACAGGGCGCCCTACTGCTCAGGAACCAGTAGGTCTACCATGAGTTTTACAATCTATACTCGCTAGCGTCTGTAGTTAAAAAAATGTATGAAAACTTGTACATCGCCTCTAGCGGATACGCAGTAAACTATACTACAGCGACTGTAGTTTGGGCTTCCTTTGCTTTGAATTTGGTAGCATGAGTTACAAATCTGACAGATGTCATAGTAACGTACTATTACTGCTGAAGTAACGGCAGCGTGTTGGCCGAGTGGTATGTACCCCGACATTCAATCCGAAGGTCGTGGGTTCGATACCGGCCATGCACCAATGCATTTTTCTTTCTTGAAAAATGTATGTGCACACATAACACGTGCTTTAACGGTGAAGGAAACATCGTGAGGAAACCCGCGGCTTAGTCAGCTTCAGACGTATTGACCTGTTCTTTCCTCTGAATAATAGCTGGCTAAGCTGAGAGGATGGTATAGGTGCTGGGCAAGCCTAATCCATCTAACAATGTCCCAGGCACTGCAGCGTCCCGTACAGTATGATTACCAGTTGCTGACGCTGTATAAATCATCTTAATAGATGCAAAGGCCTTACTTTTCTTTTTACTTGTCTACAAAAACTTAATGACCTCTGTAATCCATGAATAGTTATACATAATAATGTATGTGTGTAGCAACGAAGCACGCCGCCTTAAAATACCTATGTTTTGCGATATCAATTCCACACGGATTTCGGCATAAAATTATCAAATTGACCAAACATTACTAACTTCTATCGTAAGCGCGCATAACTTATACGAAATCTATCAGTATTCGACCTTACGCTGTCGACATACGAGCCACCGGCGCGGCGTCGACCTTGGTCTGCGATAATATGTGTCAACAGCACACTTCAAAGGATTAGACACCTGTCTTGTGTTTTAGAGGCTCTTTTTAGGTAATCCTAGATAGGTATCGATAGAATATAGACTATGTGATGTTTGAAATGGCTCATTGGGTGAATTGAAAAAAAATATTTTGCATAACATAATTATTATGTAATACATATTTTTTACCAAAAATACACGAGCTACGTTTAGTCTACAGTAGAAATAAAGAAAATAAAACAGATTTGTTGTGTTTTATTTTCTTTATTTCTAGTTTTCATTAACCTTTCGTAAGGCAGGTCCTCCGCATAGACTTATTTGATATCTGATCTGCAGCACACTGCTGAACTAACGCAGAAAACAGTACATCACTTATTTATGTTTTTTTGTATTATTCTGCAATAAACGATTTGTATATCGAACAGGCCCCTGCGGTCGCAGAGAATAAAGTATTATTTGAATTTATCACACAGCTTTATAAAGATTGCCCCGATTTGTTTGAAAGGTTGCCTTTTTGTCAAGGTTAAAATGGCTTTAACTCGTCCGCATCTACTGCGCTTCTGAAAATAATGTTCGATAAAAAAGATAAAGATAAAAATAGGTTTATTTTGTCACCGATTCCCAAGAATGAACAAATGTATAAAATTATTTCTTCATCATCATCATCCACAGACCGACTTCACCCACTGGCTAGGTATAGGCCTCCGTTAGTTTGTGCCATCCGCCACGATTCTGCGCCAGTCCTATCCATCGTCTGCCCGCGACTTTATCAATGTCGTCTGCCCATCTTGCTGTCGGACGACCAACGTTTCTGTATCCTTGTCTCGGCAACCATTCAGTTGTAATTATTTCTTAATTTGAAATAATACTATTGTATTGTGGTGTAGGAGCTTAGAAGGCTAAGAAGAATTATCGCTTATTTATCGTAAACTTTAATTTCTCGGGTTACGAGCTGACGGCAATTTTGAAGTGATAACTTCTTATGGGAGGGTAAACCGCTTCGTTACGTAACGCGTTACGGCGCCAGTCTGTCTGACTTCCCTTCCTCTCACGCATACGGCAGCGGTAGGCAGGCTCCTCCTCTCTCACTCTAACCCACAGCGCTAGCCGTATTTCGGATGTAAGTTATCACTTCTGTCGTGCGTCCCGCGACGCACTCGCTTTTTTTATTTATTTATCAGCCATTATTTTCCTTCTGCACGGCTAAAACTGTCCTTCCTTTCCTCTAATCTTCGCGATTTGGCAATGACGGCAATGAATTCAATAGATATTTTTCAAAAAATAGTTTGAAACATATTTATTCGCCGTCAGCGCATTATGGAAATAAGAGTGAGGTCGCCGCGTGTGGCATACCGATTATAGTTTTTAGGGTTCCGTACATGGGTAACGGGACCCTATTACTAAGACTCCGCTGTCCGTCTATCTGTCTGTGTCCAGGCGGTATCTCATGATTCGTGATAGCTAGACAGTTGAAATTTTCACAGATGATGTATCTCTGTTGCAACTATAACAACAGATAAAATAAAACTAAAAACAGAATAAAATAAATATTGAAAGGGGGGCTCTCATACAACAAACGTGTTTTTTTTGCCGTTTTTTGCTTGATATTATTATCGGCAACAGGTAGACGCTTGAAATATTCGCATAATATTTACACACGACGGTACGGAACCCTTCGTGCGCGAGTCCGAATCCCACTTGGCCGATTTTATTAAACTATACGAATTATTTATTTGCTAATTTTCATACAGACGACGTAACACCGCGCGGGTCAGCTAGTAATAATATATTTTTTAACTGGATCGTAGTTAAAAAAAATCTATACTCTACGTGCTACTTTGGTACTGTGTTACGGCGAAGTATGATTCTCATTTCTTAGAAATACGATTCACATAAGCGGGCATAATTTTTGTCTCCTTGTGTTATTTGTTTATGGTGTACGTACTTTAAGGAGTTAATCTATCTATCTACTCGCTTGCATCAAGTATTTTTTTATCGTTCGCGACGAAGCGACTAATAGTAACGCTCCAACCACAACCTATGCGCTCCACTTGGACATATAATAATATTAATATTATATATCCAAAAATTTCTTCCCCAAATTGTTTGACTTGTAATGTTATAGATGATGTTTATCACATTTTAATGGAATGTGCCCTGAACTCGACCGAAAGAAATAACTGTAGATTAGATTTAACGTCCATTGGTAGTTGTAATGTTATATTATCAGATCCATTATGAGAAGATGCCAAAAATGATTATTTATTAGTAGATAAGAGATTAAGTAGTAATATTTTAAGTTAATTAAGGAAGTGTAAGTAAATTAAGTTTGTGTAATAACCAGGGCGTCATAATCGCATAAGCGAGAAAGCCCTTCTTTATGAATAAAAAATAAATAAAAAATAGTAACGCGCACAACCTGTCTATTGTGTAAATGGATACAAACATCTTTCGATATCGCCACTCGTAGTTTAGCCTTTACATTAAGAAAGTTGATGAAGAAGACCACTGATGGCCATAAAAACTCTAATAAGAGTTATTACAAAGTCATGTTCTCGTTTACGTTATCAAATACTTGTGTTAGTCATATTTTGGTGTTGTTGCAGACATGTCTCCTGGCGAGGCGGCATGAGCGTGAGGCCGCATCATGTGTGAGGACGGATGAGGCGCGCCCGCGCCCGCTGCAAGCATGTCGTTCTTTAACAATTTGAAAAAGGTGAGCCATCTGTCCTTATGGTGCCGAAACATGTACGCTGACTAAGGAGACTGTGTGTAGAGTACAAGTCGCACAGAGAGCCATGGAGCGAGCCTTGCTCTGCATCATATTGCAAGACAGAATACAGTCGTAACACAGGTCGGGTGCAGGACTAAAGTCCGATACGTCGAAATTGAGGTAACGTATCTTAAATGGAATTGGGCTGGACACTTGGCTAGGTGAGGTGACGGCAGATAAAATAAAACAGATTGGGGTCCGAGGACTATAGCCAGACAAGTCGTGGTTGACCGATGGCGCGATGGGTCGACGACATTCGCCACCTATGTTTTCTTAGGTTCCTGTAATACACAGACCACAATACCATGCCGAGTCGGGGTTTCTACTCAAAACTCAGTCTACCATGGGTCATCCACGGATATGTTCAGCCCCTTACCACTTCGGACTTCTCATCAGTAAAAAAAGGAACTCTCTAACAGTGTACAGCATAGATTTTATGGCTTGTAATGTATAGTGTTTTTGTAACATCGGAGAGGACATTGGTTTTTTATGTATGTTTTTAATAAGTAACTGGACGTTCTGCTCCCAGGTGCTCCACCTCGGCGGCGGCAATGACGCGAAAAAGAAGAAGGTGTTTAACAACATCCGCGACAACAGCGACCCCAATGAGTTCTGGGACATGGTGGGCGAGCTGGGAGACGGCGCTTTTGGAAAGGTACGTGACTTTTCGTCTCACTATTGGTCAAAAGTATACAAATCATTCGCCGTGGGGTGCAGGCAGTACAATGTTACCCTTCATCATGCCCGTGGATGCAGTAAGAGCCTGCTAAAGGATACCTCTGGAAGATGGGCAGCAGCGTCTTTCCGTGTATCAACATCCCGAACTGCGCTCGCTAACCCACCTGCCAAGCGTGGTGAGTATGGCAACTACTACCCCTCATGGAGATCCATGAGGTCGGAGTAGCGTCACAGGGACAATGCACAATACACCCCAACGCGGGACGTCAGTGCAAATCTGCTATCCCCCACCAGAATCAGAATTAGAGGCCAAAGACCTCCCTGAAATTATTCTCCATTTACACCAAAGGTTTATCTTTTCTACTTGCATGAAATCCCACAATCATTTACGTGTTGCCCATCATGTCCATCTTCAAAATCCGGTAAACCCCTGTTCCCATGACGACACACGACACTTACATAATCTCTGCACTGAAAATTCACATATTTATAACTGGAATCTCAAGATATCGGGAGCGAGCGCAAACGCTTCCTCACTGTTGAAGTTTAGACGTTTCCTTGAACATAAGTTGATACTAGTCCATTCAGAACAGAAGATAGTTAAACAACTGTCCGTCACATTCCAGGTGTACAAAGCCCAGCACAAGGACACCTCCCAGCTCGCCGCCGCCAAAATGTGCGTGCTCGACAACGAGGACGACCTCGCCGACTTCACCGTGGAGATAGACATCCTCTCCGAGTGCCGCCATCCCAACGTGGTGGAACTGCACGAGGCGTACTTTATAGACAACAAGCTGTGGGTGAGTGTTGAACATGTTACAGGGAGTCAGGTAGACCTACGTCTTCGTTTTGTTTAGGAGATATAGGACAGATCAGAAGAATTGACCCTCGACATTCACACCCCTTTGCGATATGCCTTTGTTAATATCTATGACAGGGCAGCTGTGTAGTTGGGTGGGGTGACAGGACAGGAAGAACTAGATGAGACATTCATTCGCTGTGGATATTGACATTCTCTACCTCAAAGTGGTCGAACTGCACGAGGCATACTTAAAAGACAACAAGCCTTGGGTGAGTGGTAGCTGTGGCGTTCGAGGTGATAGGGACTTAAGAAGACTTAGAAGTCTTCGTGCCGTTAGGGGTCCGACTATGTGTGAGATTTTCAATGTGCGCAAAGGCAATATGACAGGACCAAAAGCTTGATAAGAGGATTCAGGAACAGGACGCCTTCAAGATGTGCGTCCTCGTCAACAAGCTATGGGTGAGTGTGTTGAAGAAGTTACAGGGAGTCAGGTAGACCTAGGTCTTCGTTTTGTTTAGGAGATGTAGAACCTATCAGAAGAATTCACCCTCGACATTCACACCCCTTCGCGATATGCCTTTGTCAACCTATGACAGGGCAGCTGTGTAGTTGGGTGGAGTGACAGGACTAGACTCCAGCCGTACTTTATAAACAACAAGCATATGTCTTGAAGAAGTGACAGGGGGTCAGAACGACCTAAGTCTACGTTTTGTTTAGGAGATATTGGAGAGATGAGAAGAATTCCTCACCGTGAGCTGACTCATTTTTAATCAGTGTACCATTAAAACACGGAGGCGAACATGGTGTGTATTATTTTTGTCTACGAAAGTTCGTGCAATATCATTGCACTGTAATTGGTAATAATAATAGTTTAGTTCATTGGCAGAACCAGTGTGCGTACGCTTATACACTTATTCATATATTTCACATAACAGCACGAAGCATACAAGACGAGTATCCACGTCTAACGCTAGCACGAATGCCAGCAGCATTATCATGCGTGCATCGGCATTATTGTTAATACACACTTAAAGATAATGCCACAGTTTTTGGTGCACATTTAGCTATTTAAATCTTTAAACTTATTACTTAATGAAAATAAAACAAAATGCATTAGATTTACTCTTCCTAATGTAAAACAGGCTGATGCCAAGATTAAATTAAAAGGTGAAAGTTCAAACCTTGTAGAAAAAACTGTATTTTTAGGCATAACTTTAGACAATAAGCTTCAATGGGGCCCACACATAGAACAACTATCGGGTAGGCTTAGTTCTGCAGCATATGCAGTCAAAAAAATCCGCCTTCTTACAGACGTTGATACCGCTAGACTTGTTTACTTCAGCTATTTCCACAGCATTATGTCTTATGGCTTACTACTGTGGGGATGTGCTGCAGATATAGACACCGTATTTGTGCTGCAGAAGAGGGCTATTCGTTCTATCTACAATATGGGTCCCAGAGAATCACTTCGCACTAAATTTAAAGAAATAAATATAATGACAGTAGCTTGTCAATATATTTATGAGAACCTGTTGTACACCCATAAAAATATTGCTTCGTTTAAGAAAAACAGCGACAATCACAATGTAAATACAAGAAATAAGAATAAACTCGCTGTGCCCACTACTAGGCTCCATAAGGTGAAAATATCTTTTAAAGGGCAATGTATACGCTTCTACAACAAACTCCCAAGTGAGTTGCAGAAGTTATCATTGAATAAATTCAAAAACATTATTAAACGCAATCTGTGCAATAAAGCTTATTATAAAATATCAGATTACCTAGAGGACAAAACCACTTGGGACGGAATCTGCTCCAACTCCGTCAAACGTAACATAAGACAAAATAAAATTGTTAAATGATGACTATAACGACCGAGTTAGGTTCTTCTGTTCACTTCTTTTCCTAACTCGCGTGTCATCTGAAGTGAACAGATTCAATTATGTGCTTTATTCTATTTATTTGTGTTGTTTTATTTTGTAATTTGTGACGCGTCAATAAGGTCCATGCGGCCGCACTGAATAAAGTATTTTTTGATTCTTGATTCTTGATTCTTTGATCGCATACACTACACTAGCCAACTATAAGTTAATGATTTTGGCATTCGTTTATTCCAGATGCTTCTCGAGTACTGCGACGGCGGCGCGCTGGACTCCGTGATAGCGGAACTGGAGAAGGGTCTCAGCGAGCCGCAGATCGCCTATGTCTGCCGCGAGATGTGCCGCGGACTGCAGTTCCTGCACTCGCGCCGCGTCATCCACCGCGACCTGAAGGCGGGGAACGTACTCGCGACTATGACGGGGGGTGTCAAGCTAGGTGAGTGCATCCGATGGAATCGATCTAGGAAGACAGATCAGGGAGAAGGTAGAGCGCCCGCGTTGCCATTACGGACGGAGATGCTACCGGGACTGGAAGGGAATCTGGTCAAGTGGTCTAGCTAGAGCGATCGTGGATTGTCTAGATGGATGGTGGAGTGTCACGATGGATGGTGTAGTTCCAGAATTAGATGGATGGTGAATTGTTTAGACTCTAGAATGATTGAACATCTTGGTGGTCCTTGGCATGACAAAGACACTCATGATAGTCGAGTATTTATTTGCGCGGTCGAGTGTCTCTGCCTCAGGTTGTGTGAGATGGTCAGTAAGTGCGCTCTGGGGCTCCGGTTTTCAAGAGCCTGTGATAACTTGCGAGATGTGCCGCGGAGGTCAGAACTGCACTCGCGCCGCGTTATGAAGGCGGGGAACGTTCTGGCTACTATTACGGGGGGCGTGAAGCTAGGTGAGTGAAGCTGAATCAAGAAAGTCGTTAAGAAGTCATTGGGAGAAGGAGAGGGCCCGAGTGGCCATTACTGGAACTGGAAGGGAATCTGGTCAAGTGTCAGCTTGAGTGATGGTCGAGTGTTTAAATAGATGGATGGTGGATTGTCTTGATGGATGGAAATCGAAAGAATGGATATTCGTAGCAAGAAGCGGCGCGGGCGGGCGTAATTATTATTTTCTAGAGGCCAGTATGATTTATAAGATAATCTTAGAGGACTTATTTACCTTGTCCCTGTTGAAATGAAAGTATTACGAATACATGTTCCATAGTAAAAAATAACAAAAAAATATGTTATTCTATCAGATCACGTCCTGGTGCCATAGAACATGTGAGAAAACTATTGTCTTTTTTAAACTTTCGCTATCACAACACATAATTAAAACACATTCATCCGGGTATTTAACGCGTGAATTACCTTTATTATCCCAGTCATCCCGGGACCATGCTTGCTGCAATCCAAGCGAAACGTCGGGAAATAATAAAGGCAGTTTACGCGATAAATACTCGGATAAGTGTGTTTTATTAATATGCGAGCTACCCTCCTACCTCCTCGTATGTCGTTTAGTTTGAAAAAAAAAATGAAATGAAAAAATATTTATTTTCAGTTACATAGAGTGCACATAATAGGTTTGGAGTCCCCTTTTAACCAAATATTTGCTTGTATTAGGAGAAACCGCTCTTTATAAATAAATTTATAATATAACGAAAATAGAAAATGCACATAAAACAAAAAGTGTGTGTGTGTGTGTTTGTGTGTGTCAAATGACATAAATGTAAGTAGAATACAGAAAGCTTTATATAAATAAATGTAAGAGGAATAGAAAGTTGAAAGGTGTAAAAGTAATAATCACAACATCAGATCTTGCACATAATTCTCATCATAAGTTTGTAATGTAGAATGTCCGTTCTTCCAGCGGACTTTGGCGTCTCGGCCAAGAACAAGTCGACACTGCAGAAGCACGACACGTTCATCGGCACGCCGTACTGGATGGCGCCCGAGGTGGTGCTGTGCGAAACGTTCCGAGACAACCCCTACGACTTTAAGGTGAGGGCTTTTGCAACACGACCGCTGTTTGGGTCTGACACAAACGAAAAGCTAAGCTAAGGGGTAAGGGCTTTTGCAACACGACCGCTGTTTGGGTCTGACACAAACGTAAAGCTAAGCTAAGAGGTAAGGGCTTTTGCAACACGACCGCTGTTTGGGTCTGACACAAACGTAAAGCTAAGCTAAGAGGTAAGGGCTTTTGCAACACGACCGCTGTTTGGGTCTGACACAAACGTAAAGGTAAGCTAAGAGGTGAGGGCTTTTGCAACACGACCGCTGTTTGGGTCTGACACAAACGTAAAGCTAAGCTAAGAGGTAAGGGCTTTTGCAACACGACCGCTGTTTGGGTCGGACCCAAATTCAGAAATTCATTCTTTTATTTCGATAGTTTGCAATTACGAAACATAGACACGTCCGCTTACAATGAAAAAAAACATATTTAAGATTATGTTAACAGGAAATAAGGTACATTAATGTTGTTCTGAAACGTGGAGCTAAAAAAATTGTGGGTAAACAAAGTGGTGTACTGATCGTACAGACATTGATTGATTCAGGCGTTACTTTGCGGAAATACATTGTAATATCTGCTTGATAATGATGCTGTGCGAATTGTCCAGCATTGTTATGTTAAACGGGTATTCTACTCACGTTAATTATTCGTTGAAAATAGGTATCCAACGTGTTCAGTTAAAAAAGCGCGTAAAAAAGCTCCATTCCCTGACGAAAGTTCCCCTGGGAGGAACTGAACACGTTGAATACCTATTTTCAACGAATAATTAACGTGAGTAGAATACCCGTTTAACATAACAATGTCCAGCATTATTTATTTTATTCATCTCACTCGCCCGCTTGCAGGTGGACATCTGGTCGCTGGGCATCACGCTGATCGAGTTCGCGCAGATGGAGCCGCCCAACCACGAGATGACGCCCATGCGCGTGCTGCTCAAGATACAGAAGAGCGACCCGCCCGCGCTCGACCAGCCCAGCCTCTGGTCCAAGCAGTTCAACGACTTCATCGCCAAAGCGCTAGTCAAGGTGCGTATACCGAGTTGTCAACCACGAGATGACGCCCATGCGCGTGCTGCTCAAGATACAGAAGAGCGACCCGCCCGCGCTCGACCAGCCCAGCCTCTGGTCCAAGCAGTTCAACGACTTCATCGCCAAAGCGCTAGTCAAGGTGCGTATACCGAGTTGTCAACCACGAGATGACGCCCATGCGCGTGCTGCTCAAGATACAGAAGAGCGACCCGCCCGCGCTCGACCAGCCTAGCCTCTGGTCCAAGCAGTTCAACGACTTCATCGCCAAAGCGCTAGTCAAGGTGCGTATACCGAGTTGTCAACCACGAGATGACGCCCATGCGCGTGCTGCTCAAGATACAGAAGAGCGACCCGCCCGCGCTCGACCAGCCCAGCCTCTGGTCCAAGCAGTTCAACGACTTCATCGCCAAAGCGCTAGTCAAGGTGCGTATACCGAGTTGTCAACCACGAGATGACGCCCATGCGCGTGCTGCTCAAGATACAGAAGAGCGACCCGCCCGCGCTCGACCAGCCCAGCCTCTGGTCCAAGCAGTTCAACGACTTCATCGCCAAAGCGCTAGTCAAGGTGCGTATACCGAGTTGTCAACCACGAGATGACGCCCATGCGCGTGCTGCTCAAGATACAGAAGAGCGACCCGCCCGCGCTCGACCAGCCCAGCCTCTGGTCCAAGCAGTTCAACGACTTCATCGCCAAAGCGCTAGTCAAGGTGCGTATACCGAGTTGTCAACCACGAGATGACGCCCATGCGCGTGCTGCTCAAGATACAGAAGAGCGACCCGCCCGCGCTCGACCAGCCCAGCCTCTGGTCCAAGCAGTTCAACGACTTCATCGCCAAAGCGCTAGTCAAGGTGCGTATACCGAGTTGTCAACCACGAGATGACGCCCATGCGCGTGCTGCTCAAGATACAGAAGAGCGACCCGCCCGCGCTCGACCAGCCTAGCCTCTGGTCCAAGCAGTTCAACGACTTCATCGCGAAAGCGCTAGTCAAGGTGCGTATACCGAGTTGTCAACCACGAGATGACGCCCATGCGCGTGCTGCTCAAGATACAGAAGAGCGACCCGCCCGCGCTCGACCAGCCCAGCCTCTGGTCCAAGCAGTTCAACGACTTCATCGCGAAAGCGCTAGTCAAGGTGTGTATACCGAATTGACGGACATATAGACAGACCGTCGAGGACATACCCAATAGAGAGGAAATGTCATTTATTTTGTCTACACAACAATTCCGCCAAAAATCTATACTAATATTATAAAGAAGTAACTGCCACTGAGTCCGTCCGGGCCGACACGATTGCGTAGACTCCATCGAGCGCTGCATGGTGGCGCCTGCGTAGCGCATACACTACGCTAAGTCAATACAGTGATAGCAAAGTGCACTCGGCGTGAAAAATCAACTCAGTATGCGGATACAGTCTGTATAGTGTGCGATCTAGTGGGAACCGGACCTAATATTTTTTATGGAGGGTAGTTGAACAAACGCGTTCGCTTTGCTGCGGTACTTTCAAAACGTCAGTGTTCCCGGGTCCATGATTGGGCAATCGAGGCGAAATTTTGGGAAATAATAAAGGTAATTTACGCTATAAGTACCTACCTGGATAAATTAAGTGCGTCCGCAGTCATAGAAATCAAACTAACCACTATTCCGATATATCCATGTACTTGTTCTGTTTCCCAGGACCCGGAGAAGCGTCCCACGTCGCTGGAGCTGCTGAAGCACGAGTTCGTCAGCGGGCTGAGCATCGACTCCAAGCCTCTGCGGGAGCTGTTGCTCGAGTACCGCGCCGAGGTTGTGGACGAGGAGACTTACGACACGGACACCGAGGTCAGTGCCTATCTCTCTCTCTCTATAGTTTATAAAAACTTTATCGCTGTGATGGGTGTTATATAATTTTACCAGTGTCACGGATAGCGAGGTCTGTATCTCTCTCTCTCTCTCTCTCTCTCCTTACCATTGGCAAGAATGAAGAATGCGGGGTCTAAAGTTTATAAAAACTTGAAGTTTATAGCTGTGACGGGATAGCGAGGTCAGAACCTATTTCTCTCTCTCCTTAGCATTGACACCACAATCGGTGCTTATATCTCTCTCCTTAGCATTGACACCGAGGTCGGTGCCTATCTCTCTCTCTTTCCTTACCATTGGCAAGAATGAAGAATGCGGGGTCTAAAGTTTATAAAAACTTGAAGTTTATAGCTGTGACGGGATAGCGAGGTCAGAACCTATTTCTCTCTCTCCTTAGCATTGACACCACAATCGGTGCTTATATCTCTCTCCTTAGCATTGACACCGAGGTCGGTGCCTATCTCTCTCTCTTTCCTTACCATTGGCAAGAAGGCAAAACTGAAAGTTATGTAGTGGTTGAGCCATTCATGACTAATGGGGGTTGAAACTTGCGGTGAACAATGTAATGTTTTCAAATATACCCAAGTGTGGTATCAAATGGGAGGGCATGTTGTGTAGATTGCAAAACTGAGGGAACACATTACAAAAAAAACCTCTGAGACTAGATAAAGTGTTATAGGTTACTTAAAATTTTATAAACTTGTTTTTAATACCCATCGAGTCACATTGTAACTGGTTTTTAGTTTGTATACGCTGGGAACCAGTCAGATTTAAAGCTTTATAATATAACATATTTATTTATCTCATGAATACTTTATTAACACACATATAACCGGGATGCCCGGGACCATGCTTGGTGCAATCCGAGCGAAACGTCGGAAATTAATAAAGGTAAGAGCTCTTACACACTAGCGGCATGTTACCAACGGCATAGGTAACTGCAGCCGTCGACACGCGTCGGCGGCATCCGTTGACGTGTCGACGGCAGCCGTTGACAGTTACCTATGCCGTTGGCAACATGCCGCTCGTGTGTAAGAGCTCTAACTTACGCGATAAATACCCGGTTATATGTATGTTAATAATGTGCTGTGATCGCTCATGAATACTAACAGAATATTCTATATATCAAACTAACATATCCACGTTATGCTTGTACACGCTTACTAACCCCGGCTGCTCTCGCCTCCGTCGTACCATCGGTACTGTGGTACCGTTGTACCCTGTTGGTACCCGGCAGGCTAAGAGACGCAGCCGGCAAAGGCCCACGAAGGAGCAGTACCAGAGGATTGGTTAGTATATAATTTGTTACTTAAGGATTCAATTTCTAAAAGACCTCATTTAAGCTTCATACAGCCGGGTGTTGCTCGGTTTACCTGCGATAAGGAATTAAATCTGCACGACCCTTTTTGTTGTTTCCTTCTCGCTTCTTTCCATCACTTGAAAAAATATTTTTTCTGAAGCGAGTATTTTACAAAAGTTCTTAATTAATAAACACTTACTGACATTTTCAAAATGGCAATTGGATGTTACAAAATTACTAATAGTTTTGTATTTTAAACGAAAACTCCTGTTTTGGGGCTGAAGTCAGCTTTTCGCGTCAGTTTGTATGTACGCTGCATCATTTCAGCCGTAAAACGTCTACTACTGAACACAGGCCTCACATGGATCGGTAGTTGCCAGTAGCGCAGTACGGGATGTTGGTACAAGACGCTGCCGCCCATCTTCCCGAGGTATCCCTTAGCAGACCATTACTCCACGTCCACGGGCATGAGAGCAGAGCTAACATTCTACTGCCGGCACCCCACGGTATAATCTTATTGTGAAATATGAATTTTAACGTATTTCAATCTATTTTTATGAAAAAAATGGGCGTTTTTAAAAAAAATGGGCCCGTTACTTATGAAACCTTATTTCTTATGAACTGAAGTCTGCTTAAAATTGATGATAAACCTATAGATTATTAAATAAATTAACTAAATGTAATACAATTTGTATAGATACACGAAAATAAACACAAAAAATATCAATATAATATCAATCTATTTTCAAAGGTTATCTAAAATTCGTTCCATTAAGTAACTTTTTTAATGGGACATATGAAATTGTGTTCTTTTGTATTAAACTTTTGACAATATTTTAATTTTTACAAGGTGTATAGGTAACTTTTTATATTACAAACATAATTCTTAATCATTACTGTAGTAGAAATATTACTCTTACTAGTGAAATGTTTTAAGGTTGCTGAGAAATTTGTATATCCTATTCTGTCTCTTATTAACGCTTTTTTTTATTGATTTGTATTCGTAATAGGGTTCCGTTACTATGTATTACTTTCTGTTTGCTTTGATTTGTTTCACACCTTTTTGTGTCTATGTTGTATCTATACGTGAAAACCTTTAATTAGCCTCCTATTTTTAACTATGTTACTTTTCATATATATCGTACTGTTGGTTTTCCTTTAAAATAAATAAATTTGTTATCGAAGTAGTGGACAACACATTTCTGGGGTGCTAATTTTTTTTGAAAAACGCCCAAATACTATGATGAATGTAATGTGAGCACTGTGCAATAAGTTTATGTTGATCCTGTGTCGATACATTGCATGCGAAACGGAACCGCAGCCGCCAGAGCTTCCGCCTGCGTGGAAGGTACGATCGAGCGAACTGCGATCTACACTCTGTACTTCATTAACATACATATAACCGGGTATTTATCGCGTAAATTACCTTTATTATTTCCCGACGTTTCGCTTGGATTGCACCAAGCATGGTCACGGGAAGACTGCTAATGCTGACTGGTAATTTACGCGATAAATACCCGGTTATATGTATGTTAATAATGTGTTGTGATCGCGAAAGTTTAAAAAAGACTCTGTACTTCAGCCAAGTTCCATGTATAACAAAACTTTCATTCTTAAGTTAATATTGTTTTTAATTAATGGAATCAGGCGTTACTTTGCGGAAATCCATGACAATAAAATGCAATGAAAACATTTAGTTTTAATTCCGCTTATGCTGAAATGCAGGAGCACCGCCCTCCCGCCCCCTAATTATACGACAATGTCGTATAGGTTTGGGTATGCATGCTGCACTGACAACCTAGTTCTCCCTGCATGTGCATAATTAGCGGGAGGGCGGTGCTCCTGCATCTCAGCATAAGCGGAATTAAAACTAAATGTTATCAATGCATTTTATTAATATTGTTTTTTAATTTAACCGACTTCAAATCAAAGATTTAAATAGTTAGATGCGCCCTGACACCAAAAACAGGTACGGAACCCTAAAAATGGGACCACCTCTGAAACATGACCTACCTGATAAAATCATCATAATCCGTTCTTAATTAGCAGAGTAATCGCGTAATAACACACATACAAAAAAAATAACATTCGGATTGAGAACCTCTTTCTTGTTGATGTCGGTTAAATGTAACCATGTTTCTGATGGTTTTTATTTATATTTCTCAATCATCGGAGATTGGAGAATGGTAATTTACAAAATGTACAATATAAATTGCCATTAAAGGCTCGAGCAGACCGGATGCGTATGCGTAGACGTAAGCGTAGACGTGCACGTACCACTGAGTTGTAATGTATGGAACTGTATGAGACAGGACACACCGCTTGCGTAACGTAGACGTGCGCGTACACAACCGATGTCACCGTGTGTCATACGTTACAACTCAGTGGTTGGTACGTGCACGTCTACGCATACGCATCCGGTGTGCTCGAGCCTTAACTCTGTAACAAAACCAACCCTTAGGAAGCAAATCAATTTTTAATGTGTGACAGTCTGTTAACAAACTTTCTACATTGCATTTGGCTGAAGTATGTGACCGTAACAATAAGTGTGATGGATTGTGAAATAGTCTTTGCTTTTATTCTAAGCTGCTGTCCCACTAGTGGGTAAAGGCATAAGGCTGCGTCCTCTTTCATATTAATCGTTTTGTGAAGAGGTCATATCCGGGGAGGTGCCACTATACCTATTTCTGCCGCGAAGCAGTAATTTCCGCATTGCTGTGTTCCGGTTTGAAGGGTCCGGGGAAAGTACGGGGCACATGGGACCTTACGACTTTATGTCTCAGGGTGACGGGCGCAATGCAATGCAGCGTTGGTCACGTGCTCAGTGAACGTGATCACCGCGGTATCGCAGTTGTAATAGGTAGAGGTTACCACTTAACAACAGGTGGGCCTCCGGCTTGTCTCGTCATTAGGACGTAAAAAAAAGTGAAATGGATCTTATAACTGCAGTTGCTTTTATTCTAAGCTGCTGCCCCACTAGTGGGTAAAGTAAGATAGCGTCGATTTATCACCGGGGGGCTCGAAAGGGAAGAAAAAAATCACGAAACAACCTCCGTGATGAAGTTGATTTCATGGCCGGCTGAGATGCAGGAGGTTGCGGGTTCGATTCTCGCCGCGGGACAAATAATTGTGAGTTTTCTGCAGATAAATTAGGTCCCGAGGTAAAAATGTGCTAAAACGTTACGTGATTAAAAGTCGACCACGCGCTTGGCATGTTGTGAATAAGCTGATTAACCTATAATAAAATTAGTTAGTAATACACGGTGTATTATATTATGCGTACTAACCCGAAGGGGTTTGATTGTAACCACTACAATTTACAATTATAATGACATAAAATATTGCACTTTAGAATTATAAGGGCCTATATACATATGCATGAATAAAGTTTTTAACCCTGTAATTATTGTTTTTTACCGACTTTAAAAAAAAGAGGAGGTTCTTCAAGTTTTACAATAACACATTATTGTAAATCTTTGTTACCAGAGGACTCTGTCGTTTATGTATAGATTTGGAACAATCTTTTTGTCTACTTTCATCTTTTGAACCAGTTTAAAAGTGTAGCTAACCTAGTGATATCGAAATATAGATAGATAGATATACATTTATTTGTCAACAAAACAGCACAGACAAAACACAGTACGTAAATAAGACCACATAAATAACTTTACACTTAAATAATGAGAAATAATACCTAACATACAATGAGATTAGGTAGGTACACAAACACATATCAGTACCAAGCTATCCGCTAGAGGCGCTGTATAAGTTTTCATACATTTTTGTAACTACAGTCGCTAGTGATTATAGATTGTTGTAAACTCATGGTAGACCTACAGCATATAGCTGAGACTGGTCCTTTATGGCCAACAGCGGCACAGAAAAGACTTACTGGTGCCCCGCCCGACTATCTTTACTATAATATGTGTTTGTAATACCTAATCTCATTGTATGTTAGGTATTATTTCTCATTATTTAAGTGCAAAGTTATTTATGTTGGTCTTGTTTACGTACTGTGTTTTGTCTGTGCTGTTTTGTTGCCAAATAAATGTATATCTATCTAGCTATCTATCTTTCGATATAACGTTATTACTGCCTGAAAGTGTTAGCTACACTTTCAAACCAGATGAAAGATGTTGTATTAACATTGTAATGTGTTGCTTAGGAGCCGCGCAGCTCGCACATACCAATGGAGGAAGATGACTCCACCTCGGTGCGCTCGGGGGACACGCCGGACGTCAAGAGTGAGTCTTACATCATCATCATCTCATCATCTCGGCCGTGAGACGTCCACTGCCGGACGTAGGCGCTTCCCTGATGCATCTCCATGAGGGCTGTTGATATGAGAATACTTAAATACGTTTTTTTAAGACATAGTTATCATCGTCACCATCTCAGCCGACTGCTGTTTACGTCCAATGCTGGACATAGGCTTCCCTCATGGATCTCCAAGAACATGATCATATAAAATATCAGATTACCTAGAGGACAAAACCACTTGGGACGGAATCTGCTCCAACTCCGTCAAACGTAACATAAGACAAAATAAAATTGTTAAATGATGACTATAACGACCGAGTTAGGTTCTTCTGTTCACTTCTTTTCCTAACTCGCGTGTCATCTGAAGTGAACAGATGAGAGAAGAGAATGTAATTTGTGACGCGTCAATAAGGTCCATGCGGCCGCACTGAATAAAGTATTTTTTGATTCTTGATTCATGAGGGGACTTTTGCCATACTCGCCACGCTTGGCAGGCGGGTTGCCTATCTTCCGGAGCTATCTCTTAGCAGATTCCTACTGAATCCACGGGCGAAAGAGGATGGCAACATTCTACTGCCCTACGGCATAAATTGAGTGTGAAGGGTGTAATAAAATCATCGCATATCCAATAGAGTAGAAATAAGGTCATAAGAATTCCGAAACACATTATTGCTTTGCACTAATGCAATGACAACCTGTCTCTCGCCTTTGACAGTACAGCGCCAACAGACGACCTGTGCACTTTTCCGAACAATTATGAAATATTTTTAGGGGAATTGTTGTTTAGACAAAATAAATTACATTTCCTCTCCATTGGGTCGATATATCCTCCCTATATATACCCTCGATGAATAAAAGTGATATCTCTTGCAGTGTCAGAGCAGGAAGCAGCGTCTCCGTCCCCCGCGCCCGCGCCCTCGCCCAAGCGGCCGCACGACGACGAACCCGCACCCACGGATAGGAAGGCACCGGTACGTGGACCGCTACGCCGCATCGTCTCTGCCGTAGGACGTCCACTGCTAGACCTAGGCCTGGATCTCATCATTTCAGCCATGACACGTCCACTACTGAACGCAGGCTTCCCTCATGGTTCTCCATAAGGGGCAGTTGCCATACCACGCTTGGCAGGCGGGTTGGCTAGCGCAGTACGGGATGTTGATACACGGAATGACGCTGCTGCCCATCTTCCGGAGCTCTTAGCAGCCGAGCCGGTAGCTCTTAGCAGGCTCTTACTGCATCCACGGGCAAGATAGGAGGGGCAACATTCTACTGCCGGCACCCCACGGCATGCAAGATCCAGGCCTGGATCTAGTGCTGCGGTTTAAAGTGACCTGCGGTCTTCACCGGGTCGTCCATTGACGACCTTTGTGGCGCAGCGCACCGCCTGCGACGCAGGAGGAGGGTTCGATTCCCGCCCCGGGACAAATGTCTGTATGATCTGCAGATATTTGTTCAGAGTGTTCTGGATGTTTTTCTATATAATAAAAATTATCTATGTGTGTAGTATAATGTATCAAGTACATATATCGGTACCCATCTAGGTCCCACAAGCTCTGCTTAGCTTGGGGCTAGATGATGCTATGTGAATTTTCCAGTATTATTAATTTATCATTAATCACGTGACCAGCGCTGCATTGCAAAGCGCCTTTCACCCTGAGACAGAGTTGTAAGGTCTCATGTGCCCGTAATTTCACCGGCCCCCTTGCCCTTCAAACCGGTACACAGCAATGCAGACATTACTGCTTGGCGGCAGAAATAGATATGTTGGCAGTACTTCCCTGGACGAACTCTTCACAAAAGCTTCTACTACACTTAAAGATACTACTACATTAAGCTTAGTTCGTTACAGTAACATGACTGTGTTTTCCGCAGGCTCCGAAGAAGGAGAAGGGTCCGGCGCCCGCGCCCCCCGCGCCGTCCCCCCCTCCCGCGCCCCCCTCGCCCGCCGCGCCCCCCGCCGCCCGCAAGCCTCCCGCGCCGCCGCCGCCCGCGCACCCCGCCCCCGCCGCCGCCGCCATCGTGCAACAGGTGACTGATTATGTCTAATAGGACTGTGTCGCGGGTGTCTTGAGAAGGTGGAGACAGTGGAGCACGTGCTATTGCATTGTACCGCAACAAAGGACGCCAGATCGGAGACGGGACTGCAGGAGCTCATAGAGTCATGCCCTTCTTCTACAACATCTGCATATCCTTCGGGAATGCTCAGGGAATGCTGCCAGCGGCCCAGAGTCCTTCTCCGGTACTTTAAGGAGTTGGGCTGGCTAGGGTCGGGCTAGCATCACGGGGGACAATGCACAATACACCCCAATGCGGGACGTCAGTGCAGATCCAGTTACCCCCATAAGAATAAGAATGTCTAATAAAACATTGTAAATCATAACGTTGGACGGCAAAAGTACCAGGCTGTTATAAGTTAGAGCGCGGCGCGTTACGTAAGTAGCTCTACTCCCCATACTTCAAACGAGAAGTGTCCGGCGCCCGCGCCCCCCGCCGTCTGCGTACCCCGCTCCCCCGCCGCCGCCCGCCGCCATCGTGCAACATGTGAGTGTGACAATGTGTAAAGACCAATTTAGGTCATCATAAAATAAGGACTAGTCATTTAAAGTTGTTATGGTGTACGACCTGCATCTCACAAGACTGGGTAAAAATATAAAATTATAAGCATTAGTGTGTACATAGCATAAATAATATCATCTAAAGCATCCACCGTAATTTAACTAGTAGCTCAGGTAAGTGTCCACTACATTGGACGGCAGAAGTACCAGGCTAACATACGTCGAAAGGAGCGGGCACGACGCTGCCACGACGTGCCGCACACTGCTGTACTAGCTACGGCTTCAAATCCAACGACGAGCAGGCATGGGACGGCAGTAGTACTAGGCTATCATAAGTGAGAAGGAATGAGCGCTACATCAGAGTGTAGTGTTGGAGTCGCTATAACGCAATCTTCGTGCTTTAACACTGCACTCTATTCAAAACCCTCCAATCTTCAAATCCAACCAAATCTTTCATAGTTGGATGGCAGGAGTACTAGGCTATTATATGGACACTTGTGCCACACAGTAACTGGTATTATTTATTAATTATTTTATTCGATCATATAATTTGATGCTTATTTGTTCGAAAACCAAGCTAACCATATCCATCTTCACAGGTCTGCCGAGACGCCGAGAAAGCCGTCCAGGACACAGCCGACCGCACGACTCCACAGCCAAAGGAAACCGAACCCAGCCTAGTCTCGTCCACCTCCACCGAGGAGATCACCCTCGAGTTCTCCCGCTCCAACTCCACCAGCTCCAGGGTCGAGGCCAAGAACCTGGAGATCAGGGAGGCGGAAGACTTCAAGAGCAGCTCCCAGAGCCTCAAGGAGAACCGAGTCAGTGCGGAGATCACGCGGATAGAGAAACGGTTCTCGAGATCCAGCTCTGAAGAGGACAGACCGCTTGTGGAAGTCATTAGCAGATTGGACGACAGCACCGAGTTGAATAAATCTACTGCTAACCTCAACCGTTCTAGTGCTAACTTGAACAACAGCAGCGGTGACTTGAACAAATCAACTGCTAGCTCGAACAGCAGCATGGAATCAAAGTCCAGTGCTATGAATAACAGCAGTACGGAACTGAACAGGAGTGATTTAGACCTGAACCGAAGCAACCAGGAACTGAACAAACGTGTTGATAACAAAGTGAGTGCAGAAGTGAACAAAGTGAGCGCAGAAGTGAATATAGTCAGTGGGGAAGTGAATAAAGTTAGCACAGAAGTGAATAAAGTGAATGCAGAGATTAAGAGGATAGAGAGGAGCTTCTCCCGGTCTAATTCCTCGGATGAGAGAGGATTGGACCTGGGAGGAGGAGCGAGGAAAGAGGAGAGACGGAAAGAAGTCAGGCGGTCGCAGGTTGACGTCACGCCGCGGACGGTGAGTGGTTTCATAATAATCAATATATATAAAACTCTTCCGTTACTGACTGAGTGACTGACAGACAACGCACAGCCTAAACCACTGGACCTAGAGACTTGAAATTTGGCACACATATACCTTGAGTATCCTAGAGGTGCACTAAGAAGGGATTTTTCGAAATTCCCACGGGAACGGGAACTACGCGGGTGAAACTGCGGGGTGCGGTTAGCAATAATATAATGATAAACGTTTATTTCAGGCAACAATAGTAAATTACAAGGTGTAAAATACTTGAAACTACGGCCCATAAAAATTACTAGGTTTTACCCGCGACCCCATTCGCGTTTTGATGTTTTGCTCGTATACTGTTTGCCGTTGAGTTATATGTTATAGCCTTCGTCGATAAACCAGGTCATCATCATCATATCAGCCGTAAAACGTCCACTACTGAACTAAGGCCTCCCTCATGGATCTCCATGAGGGGTAGTTGCCATACTCACCACGCTTGGCAGGCGGGTTGGCGAGCGCAGTACGGGATGTTGATATACGGAAAGACGCTGCTGCCCATCTTCCAGAGGTGTCCCTTAGCAGGCTCTTACTGCATCCACGGGTAGGAGAGGAGGGGTAACATTCTACTGCCGGCACCTCACGGCAATAAACCAGGTATCCAACACTAATCATCTCAGCCATAAGACTGCTGTCCACATCCACTGCTGTACGTAGGCCTCCCTCATGGGTCTCCAAGACCATGAAGGGGTTGTTGCCATACTCGCCACGCTTGACTGAGCTGGTTGGCGAGCGCAGTACGGGATGTTGATGCATGGTCTTCAGAACTTGTGCATCCGATTTATTTATGGTTTGCGCAAGTTTGATCACGTCTCCAGTTTCAGATCTCAATTAATTTATTCGACGTAGACGTGATCTCCATGTTCTCTCTTTCCTGTACAACATTCTTCACAATCCTCTTTCACCTTCTTACCTCCGTGAGCGTTTTGAGTTCCTTGTCCCACGTGGTGTGTCCTGCAGGACTGCTATGTCCCTCCTACTTAAAACTCCATCTCACTCTTCTAGTAGATACGGTGACTCCTTCACAGTTGGCGCAGTCCGGTTATGGAATAGTCTTCCCCACTCCATTCGAGACAGTCAGTCCATAAAAACTTTTAAAATAAAAGTAAAAGAGCATTATCTCTCTTTGTAATCTTACTTGAAAAGTATATATTATGTATATATTTATTTATTTATTATATTTATACATATATATATTTATGATAGTTGTTTTAGGTATGAAATGTAGATTATGTTGTATTATTTGAGTAGGTAATTAGGAAATATGTATTATATTTAAGTATCTTTTTATGTGACATCTATATAGTTCTTTTTGTTTTGAGTACATGTACGTACCTACTACTATTATCAGCTTTCTCTATCCTCAAAGGTTTGCTGGAAGAAAACTCTTTTTAGGGTTAAGCTCGCCTTTGTACATGCCATTTAGTTTAGTTTAATGTATATATTTACTGTGTGTACAATAAAAAAGAATAAAGAATGGAAAGACGCTGCTGCCCATACTGCATTCACGGGTAAGAAAGGAGATGCAATTCTACTGTCTGCACCCCACGGCGATTTAAATGCATTGTTGAAAATGTTGAGGCACTTGTCTATTGAATAAAAATTGTTTTTTAGTTTATTAGCAAGAATCTAATTGAGACATTTTTCGAAAATGGATTGTAACAATACCCTATTGCGTAACAACCACCCTTCAGCAAAAGTGTTTTTATATTACTCATGAAAATACCTGCATTGACAATTACTTTCATTTCTGTATGAAGAACATAAATGATTGTACCGCCCGATAGGCTGATACCTTCAGCAGGGCTAGCATGGGCTGGGGATAAAACTTTTGTCCACCGGTTATTTCCACTGACAAGGGATAAAATTATTTCATCCACCTGCCAAAGCACGGCAACAGGGGGGCAGAGAATTATATCACTTTTTGACTCACCCTCCGCCTATAATTTCGGGGACAAGCGTTTCCCCTGGTTTGTTCATCGTGAATAGTTTATCTACCCATGTCGCCGTGCTCGGAGGGTGGACAAAATTGACAGAGGGGAATAGTATTTTGTCCTCTCCCCGTGGATAAAATATCTCCGGCCATGCTAGCCCTGCTGGCATGCTTTCGCATCTGCCAGAGTGTAGCATCTGAGCCTTGCCAGGTGCGTAGCAACGCAATGCTATGTTACCTTATTACCTGCGCCACATCCTCTTCTTCCTTTCGCACTATTACATATTAGTTTTTAACTTGTTTTTTGATTGATAATAACATATACCTACTTTACCTAGTTTTATGTTTGTAAAAATGTCAATGAGAAAAATGGTTACTATGAGTTATCCATTAAAGATAGACATATGCTGTCGCAGACTTTTGTTGGTCTATTTATGAAGAAAATTCTTCTATATATATACTTGCACATAACTTCAATGGTTTACGCGGCCAGATCAGTTCCCACTCGGCATGATTTTTTCAGACATCTTCAACAATCATCGTCATAGTTCAGCCATTGTATTGTGCGCGTGGTAAATAAATAAATAATGCTGGACAATTCACACAGGATCATCTAGCCCCAAGCTAAGCAGAGTTTGTGTTATCAATATTAGATGACTCATTATACTTGATACAATATATATATCTGTCTTGGCCGATTTCGACCACAGCGACTGTATTTTTCTGGATCCATTCAACTATAAGGACTTATTTGAGGGTTATGAGGGTGAATGGGGGTGTAATTGTTCCACCCTTTGGTGCGCTCTCTGGTGGCTTGCATACCCAAGTTTGTTGGTGAAGGTACGAGCGCACTTTGTACATGTTAATATCCCGCCGATGTAATTATAAGATATGGCCACTGGTGGTCGGGCCTTGAGCTCATCACGCTTTTTATCGAGCTCCTCGCGACGCTCGATTTCAAACGTGTTGACCTGCTCATGAATGAGACGTCGCCATTCTGGCCGCTGCGCTGCTTTTACCTCCCATTTAGAGGGCTCTATATTGCATCTCTTCATATGTCTTTTCAGTACGTCTTTGTACCTCAGATACTGGCCACCGCTTTTACGCTTACCGTTCTGGAGTTCGGAAAAGAAGATGCGCTTCGCCACTCTATTATCCGACAAAAACAAAATTAAATTAAATTAAAAAAAATAAAATAATAATAATAATAATTAATTAATTTATTAAATTATCAGACTTGATACAATATACTACATAGATAGACATGTTTTATTATATATAAAAAAACATCCAGAAAAACGTCCCGAGGCGGGAATCGAATCCGCAACCTCTTGCGTCGCAGGCGGACCTTCGCCCGCTGCGCCACAGAGATCGTTAAATATAGAGGCGGTAAATAAATCTCCGTTTTTTCTTTCTTTGCTACAGTATAAGTAACATTAATTCTTTCCGCAGCCGTTTAAAGACTCCCCCCCGACCACGCCGAAGCCGGCGGCCCCCGCGCCGCCCGCCCACGTGGTGGTGGTCGCGTCTCCCGTGGTGGTGGCCGTCTCGGACGAAGACAGCGTGGTGCTGGTGGAGCCCAATTCACTGGCCGCCAGCGCGCCGGCGGGCCTCGTCACCGTCACCACCACGCATCCGCCCGTGCTCAACACCGCAGCTCAGGTGAGACATCCATCCTCATTAACAGTACTTGCATCATTCACAATCCTCAAAGTCTAGTAGTTATCCCTCAAATCCTACCAAATTGTTTCCCGTTAAAGGTTCGAGTAGACCAGCAGGGTGATTACGTATCTCGCGACAGGTTTTGCAACAGGCAATTGACAGCAATATTGCTGTCAAATATCAATTCCTTGTTGTTCTCTAATACAAAATTGACATTTGACAGCAATATTGTTGTCAATTGCTGTTGCAAAACCTGTCGCGAGATACGTAATCACCCTGCGGATGCGTATGCGTAGACGTGCACGTACCACTGAGTTGTAATGTATGGAACTGACATATGACGCGCACGTCTACGTTACGCAAGCGGTGTGTCCTGTCTCATACAGCTCCATACATTACAACTCAGTGGTACGTGCACGTCTGCGCTTACGTCTACGCATACGCATCCGGTCTGCTCGAGCCTTTAATGGCCATAGTACTAGGCTATCATAAGTTAGAAGGAGCGCGACGACCTAGCGACGGACGGTCTCCGCGTTCCTATACTGCGGTACAGGTAAGAGACACTAAATCTACCTTTAGACAGTCAAAATTCATCATAGTTCAATGCTCAAAATACAATCCTTTCCCCTTCAAATCCTATGAAAATGCACGTCCGTGGAGGGTTTAGGTACTAGGCTATCATAATTAGCAGAGGCGTGTCTCCTCAGCCGCAGCCAATAGAATCTAGGGTCCTCGCTAGCTCCCGTGGTGGTGGAGCCTAATTCGCTGGCCGCCAGCGCGCCGGCATGTATGTTATTAATAGGGTATGTTAGTAATTTAATTACCTATATCTAATTTTAGTTACCATAATCGTAATTTATTTAACCGTTTTCTATTTTGTGTCAATAACCTGTTTTTGTAAAAACTCTATTTACTCGATATAAATTTATATTATAGCAGTACGTACATAAGTTTATGTTACAATCAAGTTATAATTTACCATTATGTAACCTCATTGTTTAAAGTGGTTGTGACGTGTTTTGTACGTTAAATAAATAAATATGTATGTACCTTACCTATACATCTATTGTTGCACCTACCTACTCGTCATCACCATCATCATGGTCACTGAAGTCGGTTAATTTTGTGGAAAAGCTATGGAATTGTTCAATGTTTGCTTCATAATATTATTGACTTCCAGCTGCCACCGAATGCAGTGACGATATCCACGACGCCGCCCATCGTGGACGAGGTGGTGATCGTGGGGGCTGGCTCCTCGTCGGATGACGACTGCTTCGCGCCCTCTAGTCTGGACTCGCTGGACTGCACGCCCAGCTACACAGGTAACCTAGGCCGTCAAAAATTCAGGTCGAAAACCAGCCAAATCCAGGCAGACAATCACGCGGTCAAATCTCAATCAAAATGATTCCGGGTGGATTCATCAAAAACCCTAAGGCTCAGCGCAGACAGAACGGAGCGCAGCAGACAGGATTTTATTGACGCTCTTGAAAAAAAACTTAAAAGTTATTAAAATAAAATGCAAAACGCCACTGCTATCGTAGGTGTAGGAAGGTTTTGGACGGATCTTTCTAATAAGGCGTTTGGCATCAAGGTCGTTATATATTATATGTTCATAAGGCAGTGACAGATTTGGAAGTACATCGCCTAGAATTTTATTATAACTAGTGCCTGTCTGCTTATTCACAGAGAAAGCGCGAGGCCGCCGGCTGGACAGCAGCGAAGTCCTAATCCTGAGTCCGGGCGCCGCCGCGATCGACTCCGGCGTCTTCGACGACAGCCACACCAACGGAATCAACCTGGTAAGTCTTCTATTTTTTTTTTTTTTTTTTTTGTATTTTCATCCGCTATCAGTTGGTCTACTATAGGCGGGTGCGTTGGTGGATTTTCTCGCGTTTGGGGTTCAGTCTCATCAGATTTGTATCCCCTTATTTTAGCAGGTTGTCCAGCACATGGCTTCTCTTCAACCGCTTTGTGTCATGTGGGTTGAGTAGTGCTCTTGCTAGTGGATTAGTATGACTTTTAAGGCGGTCCAGGTATCGGCTTCCTCTAAGTTTTATTTCCTCTTCAACTGTCGGAATCTCTAGATACTCATGGATCTCTTTGTTGGTTGCGAACCATGGTGCGTTTACAAGAGTGCGTAAGATTTTATTTTGGGCCCGTTGTATGGTTGTGCGATTGGATTTGCTAGTGGTGCTCCAGATTTGTATCCCATATATCCAGACCGGTTTCAGAATACTGTTATAAACCAACCGCTTGTTGAGCAATGACAGTCGGGATTGTGGCCCAAGTAACCAGTATAGGCTTTTGAACCGAGCATCAACTTCTGCCCTTGTTGCTTTGATGTGATCTTTCCAGGTTAGGCGTCTGTCAAGTGTGAAGCCAAGGTATTTAATGGCATTCTTGTGTGGAAGTTCGTCACCTCCGAGGTTAACCGAGGGACAGTCGCCTCTACGGAGGGCAAAGGTGATATGAGTGGATTTAGCTGCGCTCGTACGAATTCTCCACTTGTGGAGCCACAGTACCGTATCATTCAGTTGATCTTGTAGATTCCTTGACGCTTGGGTTGGAGAAGTATCACAGGACATGATGGCCGTGTCGTCTGCAAATGTGGCAGTCACAGCGCCTGAGGATTGGGGTAGATCTGCAGTGAAGATGTTGTAAAGCACTGGGCCAAGAACCGACCCCTGTGGTACCCCCGCTTTGATGTCGTAGAATACTGACTTCGCTTCTCCGTGCTTGACCTGAAAGATTCTATCCGATAAGTAGGATTTTATCACCGGATAGAAGACGTGTGGTAGCTGCGTTTTGACTTTACATAATAACCCCTTGTGCCATACTCTGTCAAATGCCTGTTGGATATCTAGAAATGCCGCTGAGCAGTATTGCTTTTGTTCTAAACATTCTCTAATGACGGAGTATACTCGGTGGACCTGTTCAATGGTTGAGTGGCCCTCTCTGAACCCGAATTGGTGGTCTGGTATAGTAGAGAGAACACACTTCATCCTTTTCACAAAGAGTTTTTCCCAAAGTTTAGACAGTACAGGTAAGTCTTCTATTAGAAAGAAAATAATGTCATTTATTTCAGTTATTTAAAAGTCTATAGAAATTGTTTGTAATTTTGATTTAGTTTTAGTAGTATATAGTTTCTAGTGTATTCCGTGACGAACCGATTTCTCCTGAAGACGCCTTGTAGGCAGGCGAAACACGTTTCGAATTCTTTTTGAGTTTTTGTCAAACGCTCATTAAATATAGGTTAGCTGATTTGTTACTAAATTCAAGTAGTATTGGTACGGGGGTACAGAAAAGGGGGCGAAAGCCTCAGAAGGTCACCCAAAATCAAAAATGGCATTTTAGGGTTTGTGGACGTTTTCGGCCATTTGAAGTCTTTAGTTTTTTTGGTGATCTTTTGAGGTCACAATAACTCCGGTCCCTGTGACGGTTGCCAAAATCAGTACCCTTCTATCATTAAGACGGTGCTGACAAAAAAGGTTTTATGTAAATCGGTCAACGCGTTCGGTTGTAATCGTTTCACAAATAAATAAATAAACAAAATAAATAATGCTGGACAATTCACACAGCATCATCTAGCCCCAAGCTAAGCAGAGCTTGTGTTAGAAGAAGAAGAAGAAGAAAAACATTTATTTACCACACGCACAAATCACAAAACATACATCCACATAAAAATAACATTAAAAATAAAATATCACAAATAAACAAGAAGAAGCAGATGTGGCGTGGGTAAATGTGTTATGGGTACTGGATGACTGATATACTTAATACATTATACTACAGTACATAGATAGATATTATTTATTATATCCTTCATGCGTATATTTATTATTTATTAATGTGTTTATTTCAATCCAAACTATTTGCCGGCTGATTATTTCCGGTTGCCCTTTGCAAACCCTGTACAGAAAAACAAAATGGGGAGACATTTGCCAGCAGTTTGACAATGTGGGCTTAAAATAACATCCAGAACACCCTGAGCAAATCTGCAGATCGTACAGATATTTGTCCCGAGGCGGGAATCGTACCTGTAACCTCTTGCGTAGCAGGCGGTCCTTCGCCCGCTGCGCCATAGATGTCGTTGCTCAATGAATGTGGATTATAAATTTTTATAGTGTTTAAGCCACACTTAGGTAGAACATTTCAAAGAAAGGCGCTCTAATCGGTTCTCAAACCGATATCAACTCGTTAAGAATGTCAGCGGTACCCGACGCGGGTTCCATAGCTTAGTGGTTAAAGCACTTCCGGCTTTAGGAAGCGTCAAGGATCGATTTGACGAACGTGGGGGTACGAATCCCACCGGAATCGTAAAAAAACAAATTTTTGTAAAGGCTCATTTGTTTGGAATGTGGATTTGTCTTAATTTGCCGTTGTCTTTCAGGATACCTCCCACGTGTCCGTGGTCACGGTGGGCAACGAGGAAGTGCGGGTGAAGGACTCTGCCGCCACGCACATCGCGCTGCCGCCCGCCACGCGGCTCAGCCCGGACAGCTTCGAGAGGTGAGCGGAGGACCAGCGCGTCTGCCATGAGGCGACACTGTTAGGGACGCCGCCTCCACGAGCGAGGGAATCGCGGCGATGTTATCGTCGCGCCACGTATTTCTATACACTCTTAAGGCGTCAAGGCGCTAAACAAACCTCTAAACACAGTGTTAGGCGGACGTGGTGCGTGTTGTTTTTTTCATGAAAGTGCGTGAAATATGATTTCACAATGAATGGTAATAGTAACAGTTTGGTTTATTGTTGAAACCGGTTTGTCTGCATCGGCGTTATTGTCAACACACGTTTATAGGCGCAGTTTTTGGTGTCAGGGCGCATCTAACAATTTAAAACTTTGTCTGTCACCGATCTCGTGCTGCGCGGTGTAGACTAGACTACAGCATTGTGTTCGTCCCCAGGTCGCAGTCGGAGAGCGGCAGCCTGTCGTCCGTGTCGCGCGCGACGCACGACGCCGACTCGCTGGCGCCCAGCGCCGCCGGCACGCCCACCGGCCCGCCCGCCGACCCGCGCCGCCTGGCCAACGGGCCCGCGAGGTATGTACGTCACCCCTCTAGGTCGTCCAGCACATATCCAATAGACTCGCTGGCGCCCAGCGCCGCCGGCACGCCCACCGGCCCGCCCGCCGACCCGCGCCGCCTGGCCAACGGGCCCGCGAGGTACGTCACCCCTCTAGGTCGTCCAGCACATATCCAATAGACTCGCTGGCGCCCAGCGCCGCCGGCACGCCCACCGGCCCGCCCGCCGACCCGCGCCGCCTGGCCAACGGGCCCGCGAGGTACGTCACCCCTCTAGGTCGTCCAGCACATACAATACGACAATAAGACTGATGAAGAGACAATACTTTTCAGTATAGTTATGAAACATTTTTGGCGAAATTGTTAAATAAATGACATTTCCTCTATTGGGTATGACCTCGATGCTCTAGGTGTACTTCGACGACCTATGTGGCGCTGCGGGTGAAGCTCCACCTGCGGCGCAACAGGTTGCGGGTTCGATTTCCGCCTCGGGACAATTTCGGGGGAATTTCTGTACGATCAGTGTGTCTACCATGAGCTGTCACTGTTAGAGCGCCTGCCGTTACTACAGTAGTAATAGTACGTCACTATGACATCTGTCAGATTTGTAACTCATGGTACCAAATTCTAAGCAAATGAAGCCCAAACTACAGTCGCTGTAGAATAGTTTACTGCGTATTTTAGTACCAAACTATCCGCTAGAGGCGCTGTACATATGTAGATTTCATACATTTTTTTTTAACTACTGCCGCTAGCGAGTATAGATCGTGAAAACTCAGGGTAGACCTACTGCAAATATTTGTTCACGGTGTTCTGGATGTTTTTCTATCATCATTATCATCATTGTTTACAAGCATAAATCTTAATAATGTCACAATATTAGTTAGTTTTTATAGAGAAATATGTTCATAAAAATTACAACAACATCTGTTTTGATCGCCTTCATCGAAATCGATGAGGTGGACTTACATACATTACATGATATATGTATTAATCTATACTAATATTGTTAAGAAGTAAAGTTTTTGAGGGGTAGTCTCTGGATCTTACTGAACCGATTTTGACAATTATTTTACTCATAGAAAGCCACATTATTTGTGAGTGCCATAGACTAAAGTCTATGGCACTCACAAATAATGTGGCTTCCTATTAACCCGAAAAATGAAAAGACTTTTGTGGTAGTTAGATTTTTACCGGCCAACGAAGTGGGCACGGGTCAGCTAGTCCTCTTTTATCTAAAGTCCCCTAATCTTCTGTTCGGTAGTTTCCGCTTGAAGAGGTAACAGACGTCCATGTAAATTTTCGGATTTATTTATATTTTTATTAAGACACTCCTACGATATCTTCACATTACATTCACAAAGTAAATTAACAATACTACTTAACAATACAATAATTTGTTCATAAATAAATAAATAAATACTGGGCCCGTGAGACACCTTTACAGGAGTGTACATATAAAAACTAAAAACAATATTGCTCATACATAACCTTACAAAACTAAAATTAAAATCAAAATTACCTAACTAGAAATTATACAATAAAAAGAAAAATTGCGAAAATAAACATTTTATTCGGTCCCAGAAGTGGTCAGAAACTTGCGTTTCGAACCACTCAGTGAGACGATTTACGATACTAGTGGTGTTAATTTGAACTCGTTGCTACTCCAGAGCGGAGCATCCCGACGAGTCGGAGCCGGTGATCCTGCGCCGCAAGCCGGAGAGCCGCCACCAGCGCTCCAAGGAGGACATCGACGTGGCCAACCTCAAGAAGAAGACGCGCAAGCGGACCAGGAAGTTCGAGATCGACGGCGTCGTCGTCACCACCACCACCTCCAAGGTACGGCACCGCCGGCAGGTGGCGCTATAGTCACCGCGTTACCAACTGAGTCGCGCGACCATAAGATAAGATAATTTATTTACCACAAACATCGCAAGTACAATTTAGTTCTTAATTCTACTAGAATAAAAAACTATCCAGAACGGAATACATAGGCACACAAACTAGGTATAAATAACCTGTATGATGGCGTGCCTATACCCTCCTACCGGAATATGCATTTCAGAATTAGGGTATATACACTACTAAATTATACAATAAAAACAGCAAAAATCGATTAGAATAGAATTAGAACAATTTAAGATTCAATTTAAGTTAAAGAAAGTAATTTAAGAAAGGACTGTAAGTATATTCTCCGTCTCCATATAATCTTTTTTAAGTAGCCAACATGTTAAGGTTCCATAAATCATTTCTCTATGTCTTTCTCGCTCGCACTTGTGGGTCTTATGGAGCCGCATAGTGATGTGCGTAAGATGGTTATAGGCGCATATCGATAAGAATAAAATCAGATGGTAGATAGATATAAAATATTATAGTATTGTGGCCCGGAAAAGGGCCGTTTGTAATGAATGTTAAATAAATAACGTTTATTCTTCCTCATTGGAATCTTCGTCCTCTGTATCGTCCTGTAGAGAGTATCGTCAGAAGCTAGGATAATGAAAGTCATAATGACGTAATGCAGGTAGCGGATTATCGATAACATGTTAGGACGCGTTGCACATTCCTATCCCTATTGACCTTTATGGCCCTACGACTCAGTTGATAACGCGGTGACTATAGTAAGATGATAACTGCATTATTGTATCCGATAGATGTCACTAAAATACACATAGTCCTGTGTACCGAATGCTCAAAACTTACAACGGAATACAAAAAGAGTATGATTTATTTCTTTTCTCTAGTCTCAGCTAAAATTAGAGTAAAAAAAATGTTGTAAATACTCAATTTAACCTGATTTTTTTTGTGTTATCTTATTTTTTTATGTATTTTCCTTCCTACTTTTGATTATTTTCGTAGTTTATATTATCTTTTTTTTTAGATTGCTCGTTACATGCATGTTGTATTCACTGTAGTTAGAAATTACACAGACAATGTTATTACATACGTTATTATTTAGTGTGAGTTTTAGTGTATATTTCAAGTTGTGAATCAAACAATAAAAAAAAATATGGAATGGGCTACCACCACCTCCGAGGTACGTTCTACAGACGTTTTACAGCGGTAGCGCTAGATGTGGTGCTAGTTATTGTATGTGATAGAGATTTTGCATACAGCCGCTGCCAGGGGTCGGCGCGGCCCTGATTTCAGCCGTAAAAAGACCACTACTGAACACAGGCCTCCCTCATGGATCTCCATGGCAGGCGGGTTGGCGAGCGCAGTACGGGATGTTGATACACAGAAAGACACTGCTGCCAATCTCCCGGAGGTCCCTTAGCAGGCTCTTACTGCATCCATAGGTGTGAGAGGAGGGCTAACATCCGACTGCCGGCACCCCACGGCGATATATGTGTCATCATCATTTCAGCCATAAAGCGTCCACTACTGAACACAGGCCTCCCTCATGGATGTCCATGAGGGGTAGTTACCATACTTACCACGCTTGGCAGGCGGATTGGCGAGAGCAGTACGGGATGTTGATACACGGAAAGACGCTGCTTCTCTTCTTCTTTTCTCGACGCTCATCTTTCGGAGGTATCCCTTAGCAGGCTCTTACTGCATCCACGGGCCTGAAAGGAGGGGCAACATTCTTCTGCCGGCACCCCACGGCTCTGCCGGCACCCCACGGCTCATATAATGTACCCAGCATGAATGGTTTACCCTTCAATCCGCAGGTGATCTGGGGAGACGAGGAGAGCGGCCGCACCTGGGACGACCACGCGCTGCGCAAGCAGGAACTGAGGGAGATCAAGATGCTGCAGAAGATCGAGCAAAAGCAGTTCCAAGACCTGAACGCGAAGGAGCTGCAGCTGCGAGAGCAGCAGGAGAAGAAGTGAGTGGAAGATGTCATCGTTTCAGCCGCGATAAGTCCACTACTGGACGCAGGCCTCCCTCACGGACCACCTTTGTACCCGCCTCTTCACTTGCGTAACATTTTTAAGGCAAAATTTTAACCAGTCGTATTGAAATTTTCATACAAAAGTAAACGCCATATTTATCTTTGGGAACTCTTTGTCTTTCATCTTTTGGGACAAAAAATAGCCTATGTGTTATTACTGCTCCACATCTTAATTCAATCACATTCTTAATTTCAGCTTAATTCGTTGAGTAGTTTTTGCGTGAAGAGGTAACAAACCTCCTTACATCCATACAAACAAACGTTTGGATTTTTAATATGAATGAGATAGTGAGATAGAAGTGCAGAGTGTAGATAGACTAGATCAGGGAAGGTATTTTAGGTAAACTGTACTGTTCTTATGGGAAAATAGATTGTTTAAACTGATGTTTTAATCGCAGGTTCGAGGCCGAGCTAGCGTCGCTGGTCCGCGCGCACGACGGCGACCTGGAGGCGCTCGCGCGCGCCCAGCGCGCCGCCGCCGAGCGCGCCGAGCAGCAGCTGGAGGGCGAGCTGCGCGCCGCCGCCAAGCGCCTGCGCCAGGAGCACGACCACAAGCTGCGCCACTTCCGGGACACGCTGAAGAAGGAGCTGCGGCTGATGAAGCAGGTACGTGCCACGTGGGGGGTGGGGAGGGCTCGCCAGCGCGCCGCCGCCGAGCGCGCCGAGCAGCAGCTGGAGGGCGAGCTGCGCGCCGCCGCCAAGCGCCTGCGCCAGGAGCACGACCACAAGCTGCGCCACTTCCGGGACACGCTGAAGAAGGAGCTGCGGCTGATGAAGCAGGTACGTGCCACGTGGGGGGTGGGGAGGGCTCGCCAGCGCGCCGCCGCCGAGCGCGCCGAGCAGCAGCTGGAGGGCGAGCTGCGCGCCGCCGCCAAGCGCCTGCGCCAGGAGCACGACCACAAGCTGCGCCACTTCCGGGACACGCTGAAGAAGGAGCTGCGGCTGTTGAAGCAGGTACGTGCCACGTGGGGGGTAGGGAGGGCTCGCCAGCGCGCCGCCGCCGAGCGCGCCGAGCAGCAGCTGGAGGGCGAGCTGCGCGCCGCCGCCAAGCGCCTGCGCCAGGAGCACGACCACAAGCTGCGCCACTTCCGGGACACGCTGAAGAAGGAGCTGCGGCTGATGAAGCAGGTACGTGCCACGTGGGGGGTGGGGAGGGCTCGCCAGCGCGCCGCCGCCGAGCGCGCCGAGCAGCAGCTGGAGGGCGAGCTGCGCGCCGCCGCCAAGCGCCTGCGCCAGGAGCACGACCACAAGCTGCGCCACTTCCGGGACACGCTGAAGAAGGAGCTGCGGCTGATGAAGCAGGTACGTGCCACGTGGGGGGTGGGGAGGGCTCGCCAGCGCGCCGCCGCCGAGCGCGCCGAGCAGCAGCTGGAGGGCGAGCTGCGCGCCGCCGCCAAGCGCCTGCGCCAGGAGCACGACCACAAGCTGCGCCACTTCCGGGACACGCTGAAGAAGGAGCTGCGGCTGATGAAGCAGGTACGTGCCACGTGGGGGGTGGGGAGGGCTCGCCAGCGCGCCGCCGCCGAGCGCGCCGAGCAGCAGCTGGAGGGCGAGCTGCGCGCCGCCGCCAAGCGCCTGCGCCAGGAGCACGACCACAAGCTGCGCCACTTCCGGGACACGCTGAAGAAGGAGCTGCGGCTGATGAAGCAGGTACGTGCCACGTGGGGGGTGGGGAGGGCTCGCCAGCGCGCCGCCGCCGAGCGCGCCGAGCAGCAGCTGGAGGGCGAGCTGCGCGCCGCCGCCAAGCGCCTGCGCCAGGAGCACGACCACAAGCTGCGCCACTTCCGGGACACGCTGAAGAAGGAGCTGCGGCTGATGAAGCAGGTACGTGCCACGTGGGGGGTGGGGAGGGCTCGCCAGCGCGCCGCCGCCGAGCGCGCCGAGCAGCAGCTGGAGGGCGAGCTGCGCGCCGCCGCCAAGCGCCTGCGCAAGGAGCACGACCACAAGCTGCGCCACTTCCGGGACACGCTGAAGAAGGAGCTGCGGCTGATGAAGCAGGTACGTGCCACGTGGGGGGTGGGGAGGGCTCGCCAGCGCGCCGCCGCCGAGCGCGCCGAGCAGCAGCTGGAGGGCGAGCTGCGCGCCGCCGCCAAGCGCCTGCGCCAGGAGCACGACCACAAGCTGCGCCACTTCCGGGACACGCTGAAGAAGGAGCTGCGGCTGATGAAGCAGGTACGTGCCACGTGGGGGGTGGGGAGGGCTCGCCAGCGCGCCGCCGCCGAGCGCGCCGAGCAGCAGCTGGAGGGCGAGCTGCGCGCCGCCGCCAAGCGCCTGCGCCAGGAGCACGACCACAAGCTGCGCCACTTCCGGGACACGCTGAAGAAGGAGCTGCGACTGATGAAGCAGGTACGTGCCACGTGGGGGGTGGGGAGGGCTCGCCAGCGCGCCGCCGCCGAGCGCGCCGAGCAGCAGCTGGAGGGCGAGCTGCGCGCCGCCGCCAAGCGCCTGCGCCAGGAGCACGACCACAAGCTGCGCCACTTCCGGGACACGCTGAAGAAGGAGCTGCGACTGATGAAGCAGGTACGTGCCACGTGGGGGGTGGGGAGGGCTCGCCAGCGCGCCGCCGCCGAGCGCGCCGAGCAGCAGCTGGAGGGCGAGCTGCGCGCCGCCGCCAAGCGCCTGCGCCAGGAGCACGACCACAAGCTGCGCCACTTCCGGGACACGCTGAAGAAGGAGCTGCGACTGATGAAGCAGGTACGTGCCACGTGGGGGGTGGGGAGGGCTCGCCAGCGCGCCGCCGCCGAGCGCGCCGAGCAGCAGCTGGAGGGCGAGCTGCGCGCCGCCGCCAAGCGCCTGCGCCAGGAGCACGACCACAAGCTGCGCCACTTCCGGGACACGCTGAAGAAGGAGCTGCGACTGATGAAGCAGGTACGTGCCACGTGGGGGGTGGGGAGGGCTCGCCAGCGCGCCGCCGCCGAGCGCGCCGAGCAGCAGCTGGAGGGCGAGCTGCGCGCCGCCGCCAAGCGCCTGCGCCAGGAGCACGACCACAAGCTGCGCCACTTCCGGGACACGCTGAAGAAGGAGCTGCGACTGATGAAGCAGGTACGTGCCACGTGGGGGGTGGGGAGGGCTCGCCAGCGCGCCGCCGCCGAGCGCGCCGAGCAGCAGCTGGAGGGCGAGCTGCGCGCCGCCGCCAAGCGCCTGCGCCAGGAGCACGACCACAAGCTGCGCCACTTCCGGGACACGCTGAAGAAGGAGCTGCGACTGATGAAGCAGGTACGTGCCACGTGGGGGGTGGGGAGGGCTCGCCAGCGCGCCGCCGCCGAGCGCGCCGAGCAGCAGCTGGAGGGCGAGCTGCGCGCCGCCGCCAAGCGCCTGCGCCAGGAGCACGACCACAAGCTGCGCCACTTCCGGGACACGCTGAAGAAGGAGCTGCGACTGATGAAGCAGGTACGTGCCACGTGGGGGGTGGGGAGGGCTCGTCAGCGCGCCGCCGCCGAGCGCGCCGAGCAGCAGCTGGAGGGCGAGCTGCGCGCCGCCGCCAAGCGCCTGCGCCAGGAGCACGACCACAAGCTGCGCCACTTCCGGGACACGCTGAAGAAGGAGCTGCGGCTGATGAAGCAGGTACGTGCCACGTGGGGGGTGGGGAGGGCTCGCCAGCGCGCCGCCGCCGAGCGCGCCGAGCAGCAGCTGGAGGGCGAGCTGCGCGCCGCCACCAAGCGCCTGCGCCAGGAGCACGACCACAAGCTGCGCCACTTCCGGGACACGCTGAAGAAGGAGCTGCGACTGATGAAGCAGGTACTTGCCACGTGGGGGGTGGGGAGGGCTCGCCAGCGCGCCGCCGCCGAGCGCGCCGAGCAGCAGCTGGAGGGCGAGCTGCGCGCCGCCGCCAAGCGCCTGCGCTAGGAGCACGACCACAAGCTGCGCCACTTCCGGGACACGCTGAAGAAGGAGCTGCGACTGATGAAGCAGGTACGTGCCACGTGGGGGGTGGGGAGGGCTCGCCAGCGCGCCGCCGCCGAGCGCGCCGAGCAGCAGCTGGAGGGCGAGCTGCGCGCCGCCGCCAAGCGCCTGCGCCAGGAGCACGACCACAAGCTGCGCCACTTCCGGGACACGCTGAAGAAGGAGCTGCGGCTGATGAAGCAGGTACGTGCCACGTGGGGGGTGGGGAGGGCTCGCCAGCGCGCCGCCGCCGAGCGCGCCGAGCAGCAGCTGGAGGGCGAGCTGCGCGCCGCCGCCAAGCGCCTGCGCCAGGAGCACGACCACAAGCTGCGCCACTTCCGGGACACGCTGAAGAAGGAGCTGCGGCTGATGAAGCAGGTACGTGCCACGTGGGGGGTGGGGAGGGCTCGCCAGCGCGCCGCCGCCGAGCGCGCCGAGCAGCAGCTGGAGGGCGAGCTGCGCGCCGCCGCCAAGCGCCTGCGCAAGGAGCACGACCACAAGCTGCGCCACTTCCGGGACACGCTGAAGAAGGAGCTGCGGCTGATGAAGCAGGTACGTGCCACGTGGGGGGTGGGGAGGGCTCGCCAGCGCGCCGCCGCCGAGCGCGCCGAGCAGCAGCTGGAGGGCGAGCTGCGCGCCGCCGCCAAGCGCCTGCGCCAGGAGCACGACCACAAGCTGCGCCACTTCCGGGACACGCTGAAGAAGGAGCTGCGGCTGATGAAGCAGGTACGTGCCACGTGGGGGGTGGGGAGGGCTCGCCAGCGCGCCGCCGCCGAGCGCGCCGAGCAGCAGCTGGAGGGCGAGCTGCGCGCCGCCGCCAAGCGCCTGCGCCAGGAGCACGACCACAAGCTGCGCCACTTCCGGGACACGCTGAAGAAGGAGCTGCGGCTGATGAAGCAGGTACGTGCCACGTGGGGGGTGGGGAGGGCTCGCCAGCGCGCCGCCGCCGAGCGCGCCGAGCAGCAGCTGGAGGGCGAGCTGCGCGCCGCCGCCAAGCGCCTGCGCCAGGAGCACGACCACAAGCTGCGCCACTTCCGGGACACGCTGAAGAAGGAGCTGCGGCTGTTGAAGCAGGTACGTGCCACGTGGGGGGTAGGGAGGGCTCGCCAGCGCGCCGCCGCCGAGCGCGCCGAGCAGCAGCTGGAGGGCGAGCTGCGCGCCGCCGCCAAGCGCCTGCGCCAGGAGCACGACCACAAGCTGCGCCACTTCCGGGACACGCTGAAGAAGGAGCTGCGGCTGATGAAGCAGGTACGTGCCACGTGGGGGGTGGGGAGGGCTCGCCAGCGCGCCGCCGCCGAGCGCGCCGAGCAGCAGCTGGAGGGCGAGCTGCGCGCCGCCGCCAAGCGCCTGCGCCAGGAGCACGACCACAAGCTGCGCCACTTCCGGGACACGCTGAAGAAGGAGCTGCGGCTGATGAAGCAGGTACGTGCCACGTGGGGGGTGGGGAGGGCTCGCCAGCGCGCCGCCGCCGAGCGCGCCGAGCAGCAGCTGGAGGGCGAGCTGCGTGCCGCCGCCAAGCGCCTGCGCCAGGAGCACGACCACAAGCTGCGCCACTTCCGGGACACGCTGAAGAAGGAGCTGCGGCTGATGAAGCAGGTACGTGCCACGTGGGGGGTGGGGAGGGCTCGCCAGCGCGCCGCCGCCGAGCGCGCCGAGCAGCAGCTGGAGGGCGAGCTGCGCGCCGCCGCCAAGCGCCTGCGCCAGGAGCACGACCACAAGCTGCGCCACTTCCGGGACACGCTGAAGAAGGAGCTGCGGCTGATGAAGCAGGTACGTGCCACGTGGGGGGTGGGGAGGGCTCGCCAGCGCGCCGCCGCCGAGCGCGCCGAGCAGCAGCTGGAGGGCGAGCTGCGCGCCGCCGCCAAGCGCCTGCGCCAGGAGCACGACCACAAGCTGCGCCACTTCCGGGACACGCTGAAGAAGGAGCTGCGGCTGATGAAGCAGGTACGTGCCACGTGGGGGGTGGGGGGGCTCGTGATGGCACCCAATATGCAGGTGACCACAACCTGAGGCACTTCAGGGACACGCTGAAGAAGAAACTGTGTCTGATGAAGCATGTACGTGGAACTTAGGTGATGGGCAATGGCTGTTAATAATAATAAAAATAATAAATAAATAATAATAAAACACACACATCTGCACTTCATAGGTCCGTAGTTGAGTTAGACCAAAGACTAACACCACTTAATCTCCACGATCGAAATAAACAAAGGAATGAAGAACTTACAGACAGAAAAACATTAATTTCGGAATGGACCCTGAAATCTCTACATGGGAGACATCGCCTCGATTTGAGCCATCCCACCGTCGACATCCAGGCGTCGAACGAGTGGCTCTATCGAGGGGAACTCTTCCCGGAGACGGAAGGGTTCATGATTGCCATTCAGGACCAAATAATAGAGACTCGTAATTACAAAAAGCACATCATAAAACAACCAAATTTAACTACTGACTTATGTAGGCGCTGCAACCAGGCTTCAGAGAACATCCAGCATATTACCGGGGCTTGTAAATCTATCGTGCAAACAGATTATAAATACAGGCATGACCAAGTCGCCAATATAATACACCAACGTATTGCGACCAAATTTAATCTCATAGAAACACCTGTAAGACCAACGCCTTATTACAAATACAACCCTGATACCGTGCTGGAAAGTTCCACACATAAACTTTATTTCGATAGAGCCATCCTTACAGACAAAACCATCCACTACAATAGACCTGATTTGACTCTCATAGACAAATTTAATAAAACAGCACTACTGATAGATATAGCAGTCCCAAACACACACAATTTGCAAAAAACCATATCTGAAAAACTCACAAAGTACATCGACCTAAAAAATGAAATATCAAGAATGTGGCGTTTGGATAATGTGTCAATTATTCCAATTGTACTCTCTACAACCGGGGCGATACCTCAACAACTATTTCAGTCACTCTCCCAACTAGACCTGCCTAAACACACATTCGCACTTTTGCAGAAAGCAGTTATCCTTAACACGTGTAGGATAGTGAGAAAGTTTTTGCAAACTGATGTTTCGATTGACGCACCACAGTCCTCTAACGGAGGTGCATCTACAAATAAAACTAATGTGCACTTGGCTTAGGCCCGTGCACTTTAGGTAAATTCCGGCCTTATTAAAGCCGAGCTGATGAAAATCTATACCCAAAATAATAATAATAAGAAGGAAGGCAATACACGTTGACGTCACTATTCCACATGATGCCAATCTCGTCAAAGCCGAAAGAGATAAGCTCAGCATATATCTTGATTTGGCCCACGAGATTGCCACATTATAGCATAAAATACCGGAGGTATCCCTTAGCACGCCTTGATACCTCATACTGCATCCATGGGCAAGCTCCTCCTAACGAATGTGTCTGTCTCAGGAAGTGGAGCTGGTGCCGAAGGAGCGCCGCAAGGAGGCGTACCGCTCGCACCGCGCGCGCCTGGACGGCGAGCACGCGGCGCGCGAGCGGGCCTACGCGCACGCGCTCGCCTCGGAGCACGACGCCACGCTGAGGAGGCGAGTGTTTAGACTAGTACTAGCTGTCTCAGGAAGTGGAGCTGGTGCCGAAGGAGCGCCGCAAGGAGGCGTACCGCTCGCACCGCGCGCGCCTGGACGGCGAGCACGCGGCGCGCGAGCGGGCCTACGCGCACGCGCTCGCCTCGGAGCACGACGCCACGCTGAGGAGGCGAGTGTTTAGACTAGTACTAGCTGTCTCAGGAAGTGGAGCTGGTGCCGAAGGAGCGCCGCAAGGAGGCGTACCGCTCGCACCGCGCGCGCCTGGACGGCGAGCACGCGGCGCGCGAGCGGGCCTACGCGCACGCGCTCGCCTCGGAGCACGACGCCACGCTGAGGAGGCGAGTGTTTAGACTAGTACTAGCTGTCTCAGGAAGTGGAGCTGGTGCCGAAGGAGCGCCGCAAGGAGGCGTACCGCTCGCACCGCGCGCGCCTGGACGGCGAGCACGCGGCGCGCGAGCGGGCCTACGCGCACGCGCTCGCCTCGGAGCACGACGCCACGCTGAGGAGGCGAGTGTTTACACATTAACTAGCTGCCCCGGCGAACTTCGTATCGCACCTACTACAACCACTACTTACAACTTACCCTACAACTACCCTTTCTTGGTTTTGGTGACGAGAGGGAAATCTGCAAGAGGTCAGATGGTCACATGCTGCGTAAGGGCACGGCTTTGTTATGTGTGGTTGTCTCGCGACGATAGGTAGGGTAGTTGTAGGATACAACTGTAGGGGTAGATGTAGGGTACCCTTCAACTACCCTACAACTAACGCTGATACATGTGTTTAATAATGTTGGTAGTTATCTATTTATGTGAAATTTCACGTAAATCAAGTGAAAAAAATATTCCCCAACAAATTTTCATCCCCTTTATTTTTACTTACGATTTTTTTGGAATTCTGATACACAGGTTCATTAAGTTTTAAAAATAGTGTAACTAACATTATATATATAGAGTAGTAGTAGTAGTAAGGCCTTTTGCATCTATTATTATATATATACGGGACGCTGCAGTGCCTGGGACATGGTTAGATGGATTAGGCTTGCCCAGCACCTATACCATCCTCTCAGCTTAGAGTAGGCTTTACAGAAATAAACATTTACTAATTAACTTAAACTTTAACTGTTGAAAGACAATCATCACAAGTAAAAATGATTACCGCCCAACGAAGTGGCCACGGATCAGCTAGTCTCACTAATATTATTTTTATTTATTTTATTTTATTTTTTATTATAATAACATATAATATTTTAATATTATAACAGACTAGTCACAAATTTAAACAAAATATAGTTGCCAATAATAACCTGTGTGTAATTCCAGGTTACACGAACACCACGCGGACAACCAAGCGTTGCAAGATAGGCAGTACCTGCAGCAGAGGCATCAGGTGAGCACACTTCCTATGTAGTTATAGGCGCCTGGTATTTTTACGAGAATGCTCAAGGTCATCTTTATTTTATTTTATTTTATTTTATTTTTTTATTTTGCCTATAGCATGTATTATTGGTATGCTGTACGCTGCGGTGCTTGGGACATTGCTAGCTGGATTAGGCTTGCCCAGCGCCCATACCTTCCTTCCAGCTTAGTCAGCCATTAGGCAGAGGAAAGAACAGGTCCTGTGCCAGTCACTTCTATTGACGCCCCCAACGTGTTCTATGCCGACAGACCTCGCCACCGCTCGCACGACATTTCTATGCCCTAACACGCGCAGAAGTCGCGCCCAACCCTACTTCAGTTCCTGGTCATCTTTGATGTCCGTAGTTGGATAACTGGTGCTTGTTAAAAGAAAGACATTATTAGACACACTCAAAACAAAACATAAAAACAACTATAATAAAAGGCTGTTCTTGCTTCTAATTTAAATTTATATCTTACTAGAAGTCGCCCGCGGTTTCACCAGCATCTTTGGTTACTGCTCCGTTCTCGTAGGTCGTAGCGTGATGTTATATAGCATATAGCCTTCCTCGATAAATGGGCTATCTAACACTGAAATAATTTTTCATATCGGACTAGTAGTTCCTGAGATTAGCGCGTTCGAGCAAACAAACAAACTCTTCAGCTTTATATATTAGTATAGATTTTTATTTCCTACTCAGTTAACTATTTAAAAAAATATAAGGCAAAAAGATGGTATGCAACTCACTCAGCGGGCCAAAGCAAAATAACGCTATTATTTAATGTGAACAACCCCGGTACTGGTCTATATAGTTTTGTGCGCCCAATGGGACCTGACTCAGCATTATGCTCCCACACATAAGGAATGCTAGGGAGCGCTGGTTTTCAGTCAGTGAAGTAGTTACATAGTAAACTCCATGTCCCCAGATAATGCGCAACCACGAGGCGGCTCTCTGGGAACTGGAAGAGAAGCAGATCCACGAGCGACACCAGCTCGCGAAGCGGCAGCTGAAGGAAGAGTTCCTCCTGCGGCGGCATCAGATGCTGGTCAGGCATGACAAGGAGCTCGACCAGATCAAACGGTGAGTCTGATGTAGGCTACCTTCTGCTGTGTTTTGTGAGCCTGGTACTTTGATACGTCTATAAGGTGTGTTTTGATATATAGTTCGCCCCTACCCAATGGATGAGGACACCTGTGCTGTTATGTGAGTTTGGTACTTTTGATTGCAATCCTTGAAAATAACGATTGCAATAGGTTGAGTTATTGTAGTAAGGACAACCTCCTGCATTGTCATGTAAGCCTGGTATGAACTGTCTATAAGTAAGTAATACCATAATAGAATGTTCACTTTAAATTTGCATTACATTGGACACGTCTTGGTCCGGAGCCTGATAATGGTCTAATAAGGTCTAGGTTAAATTTGTGCCGTATCACCTGCGATAGACTATAGATATGAGGGTTTATTACTTTGATAGGCTCCTTAGAAAAAACTGGACAATAGAAAGAGGTGTTTGCCAAAAAATAAGGAGTCTTACCCTAGTCATATTTTACACAATATATCTTTCTTAGGAGAACAGTGGATCCGGCTGGCATAAGATCACCAGAAGTGGCGTATAAGAGAGGCTTCTACGCAGCACTGGGTGATAGATAGAACATTTTTCGGCCTACTTCTACTACATTAACTTGTCCAATCCATTTTCATGAAACGCTTATTCTCTGCAGGAAAAACACGCGCAAGGAGGACGAGCTCGCTAAATGCCAGGCGCTCGAGAAGCGTTCGCTTCCGAAGCGCATCCGAGCGGAGCAGAAGGCGCGCGAGATGATGTTCCGCGAGTCTCTGCGGATCTCCACCGCGCCGACCGCCGGGCCCGACGACCGCGACAAGCTGAAGAAGGTAACCTCCTTGCAGTTATATTAGCCTGGTACTTCTGCTAAGGTTTCTAGCCCAATATAAGTCCAGTTTTCCGCCAATATAAGTTTAGTGTAGAGTCAAAAGTAAAAAGGGACTTATACCTCCTGCTAGTTTATAGTAGCCTGGTACTTCTAGGAACAATATTTCAGGTTAAAGTTACGCTTCTATAGTATTTTTAAAGCCTGGCCGCGTTGATGGCTATTTGTTTGAAATACATATACATATATGCACAGATAAAACAAGCCTGGTACATTTGTCCAAATCTAAATTAATAATAACAAATATCGCTCATTTATATAAAAGTGCTTTTAAAAACACTCAAAAGGAATTCGACACGTGTTTAGCCTCTCTACGAAATAAACTCAGGAAAAATCGGCTACCCGTTTGTCATCGTAAAGATATAGAAAACCTTATACTGGCCTCCTATTTTTAACTGTGTTTCTTCTCATATATATTGTGCTGTTGGTTTTCCTTTTAAATAAATAAATGAATGAACTCATCTAAATTGTTTCAGTTCCAAGAGAACGAGAAGAAGCGGTACCGCGCGGAGCAACAGCGGCTCGCGACCAAGCACGCCAAGGCCAGGGAGGAACTTAAAGCACAGGGAGAGGTATGTCATTCAATACTTTTTTTATATACTACTAAATGACGAGACAAGCCGAAGGCCCACCTGATGTTATGCGGTAAACTTAACCTATTACAACGACAACATCGCGGTAATCAAGTTCACGAAGCACGTGATCATCGCTGCATTGCATTGCGCCCGTCACCCTGAGGTCGTCACCCTTAAGGTTGTAAGGTCTCGTGTGCCCATCATTTCCCCGGTCGCCCTTACCCTTCAGACCGGAACCAGCACAGTATGGCGGCAGAAATTGGTATGGTGGTAGTATGTCCCCGGATGAACCCTTGCTGAAATGATGAAGTGTTCAACCAACCAAGTGATATCAGAGATGTAAATGAGAATGGGTTCGCATTGAACTGCTTTTATTAGAAAGCGTATTGTTTAAGGATTTTGGGGAAAAATAGCAGTTTATTCCATAAAAGCGCCTCATTGTTGTTCAAAATTAATTATTTTTAAGCACAAAGTCTCATGCATGATATACCAGGATGGGCCATTACTACTTCAGATGAAAATGAAACTACGCTATATAAATAAAATAAAATAAAAGTTGACGAGCTCTGTGGCGCAGCGGGCGAAGGTCCGCCTGCGACGCAAGAGGTTGCGGGTTCGATTCCCGCCTCGGGACAAATGTCTGTACGATCTGCAGACATTTGTTCAGGGTGTTCTGGGTGTTTTTCTATATATAATAAAAATATCTATCTATGTAGTATAATGTATTAAGTATATCAGTCATCTAGTACCCATAACACAAGCTCTGCTTAGCTTGGGGCTAGATGATGCTGTGTGATTTGTCCAGCTTTATTTATTTATTTATTTATAAATTCACAGGGTGGCGATAATGAAAGATAGATATGATTATATATAATACATTTATGCTGATGATGGTGATGATGATAATGTCAGACATCAGAGTCATTAAAGTCTGGTTTTTTGTTGAAATATTAAAGAACTATTTACTAACAGAATACATTACAGCTCTGCTTAGCTTGGGGCTAGATGATGCTGTGTGAATTGTCCAGCATTATTCGTTCATTTACCAACCTTCCCTTCAGAATGGTCAACAAAATTGAGCAATTTAAGTTTATTTATTTATTTATTTATTTGTAATTATACTTATTGTATGTATTATTACATATTTGGATATATTTCTTATATTATGCTGTTAATTTTTATTTGTAAATTACCTACTCAAAATCATATTTATTTTTCGCACCACCACAAAACTCTGCCAGACTTCAAACCACCACAAAGGTTAACATGGAAGAAAATGCTAAATAGCATTAAGTTCGCCTATGTACATGTTTTTGTGCAATAAAGAATTTTCTCTTTCTCCGCCGTGGGGTGCCGGCAGTAGAATGATACCCCTCCTCTCATGCCCATGGATGCAGTAAGAGCCTGCTAAGGGATACCTCCGGAAGATGGGCAGCATAGTCTATCCGTGTATCAACATCCCATACTGCGCTCGCCAACCCGCCTGCCAAGCGTGGTGAGAATGGCAACTACCCCTCATGGAGATCCATGAGGGAGGCCTGTGTCCATCAGTGGACGTTTAATGGCTGAAATGAATGAATGAATGAAAGAATTTTCTTATCTTATCTTAACCGCAGGCGTTGCTGCGCGAACTGGAACAGTACCAGAACGAGAAGCGTAAGGCCCTGGTCTCCCATGAGGCGGACAAATTGAAGGCGGTCGAAGAGAGATACGCGGCGGAGCTGAAGGAGTGGCGGGCCACGCACGCCGACCGCAAGATGGTAAGAGCTAATGACGTGTACACAGGGCGCTGTGGGCAACCGGCGGTATAACGTTACCTCTCCTTGCCCGTGGATGCAGTAAGAATCTGCGAAGAGATACATCCGGAAGATGGGCAACAGCGTCTATCCGGCAGGGTGATTACGTATGTATCTCGCGACAGGTGTTGCAACAGGCAATTGACAGCAATATTGCTATGTAAATTTTGTATTAGAGAACAGCAAGGAATTGATTTGCAATATTGCTGTCAATTGCCTGTTGCAAAACCTGTCGCGAGATACGTAATCACCCTGCGTGTCTCCACATCTCGTACTGCGATAATATCTAAATGAACATCAAGTATTTAGTAACGAATCCGCTAACTGTATCTGACAAGCGCTCATTAGATGTAGGTTAGCGGAATTGTAGCGGATCGACGACCTCTGTGGCGCAGCGGGCGAAGGTCCGCCTGCGACGCAAGAGCTTGCGGGTTCGATTCCCGCCTCGGAACAAATGTTTGTATGATCTGCAGATATTTGTTCAGGGTGTTCTGGGTGTTTTTCTGTATAATAAAAAATATATATCTATGTAGTATAATGTATTAAGTATGTCAGTCATCTAGTACACATAACACAAGCTCTGCTTAGCTTGGGGCTAGATGATGCTGTGTGAATTGTTCAGTATTATTTTTTTTTTTTTTTTATTTAGCCGTGGGGTGCCGGCAGTAGAATGTTACCCCTCCCTCTCCTACCCGTGGATGCAGTAAGAGCCTGCTAAGGGACACCTCCGGAAGATGGGCAGCAGCGTCTTTCCGTATATCAACATCCCGTACTGCGCTCACCAACCCGCCTGCCAAGCGTGGTGAGTATGGCAACTACCCCTCATGTAGGTCCATGAGGGAGGCCTTAGTTCAGTAGTGGACGTTTTACGGCTGAAATGATGAATGATGATGATGATTTATTTATTTATTTGTTACTAAACATTTGTTGTTCATTTAGATATTATGATGGATTTCCGCAAAGTCACTTGAATCAATTAATATCTCGTATTATTGCGTCTATGGTAACAGTCCCTCGTGATCAGTACTTGCGAGGTCCGTGAGGGAGGCGTATGTCCAGCAGTGGACGTCCTACTGCTGAGATGATGATGACGATGCAGCGAGAGGTAGCGGGTTCGATTCCTGATTTAGTTTCATTATAATTTCGCGGAGAAAACCGCGACCTTACCCCTTTCCCCATCAAGCAGCTAACAATAATACGCATCTTTCAATCCTAATTCATTAATAACTTTAGCTGTTCTTCAAAATCAGACATAAATAATTGGTTAGTATTGAGATATGCGTAGATTTTTGTGTATATAAAACAAATATTTTTTCATAAGTAATTGTTAGTGTTTACACTCTGTGGAAATTTATAATTAAGCTCAAAATTGTAGAAAGTAAATTAAATTGCAATAGTAGTAAACGTTTAGGGATTTGGTGGAGGCCTTTGCCCAGCATTGGGATCCAAATGGCTTATAATATTATAATAATAGTACGTACAAGTTAGCTATGTTATATGCTACCTCGATCGAACGAAAAGCAAACTCAAATATGTAGATTTCTCTTGTTTCTAATCGTATGAAATGGAACGTGGCGTACCTTCCCGTTTGGCTCTGACAACCCCGACTTTATTTTTGACACCCCGAAGGGCACATTTCTAAGACTCCACCTACCTATGTGTGATGTCACATATTTTGAATTTTAAATCAAGAAGTTGCGAAGTTATAACAGCAGTTCTTGTCTGTTGAACGAGGCTAATCTCTGAAACGGCTGTACCGATTTGGACGGGATCTTCATTGGCAGATAGCTCATATCACATGAGTAACTTGGCTATAGTATTTTTAAACTTTCGCGACCACGACACATTATTAAACGATTATTTATCGCGTTATTTACCTTTATTAATCTTCTTATTGTCCGACGTTTCGATAGGGTTGCACCCATCGTGGCCCCGGAAAGACTAATATAATGCTGTGGTTGCACTCACTAGCTAAAGCTAATTGACGTCAAAGAGAAAATGACATAAAGCTATTCGGTTAGTGCCGTTATAAAATTAAAACTTATTAATTATACTCAATTTTACGCTGACAGCTCAAAATTTAGGAACGTCATATCTATACTTAGTTTTAGGCAGTGTAAAATAACATCAACACCAATATGTTAATAACTTAAATTACTAACAATGTAGAAAAATAATTACGATTCTCGAAAAAAAAATTGAACGCCGGAAACGCCGCAGGCGGCGGCGGCTTGCTTGATTATAAATTTCCACAAGGTCGGTGTCGGCTGTGCATGTGTGTGTGAGCATGCTTGTGTGCGTTAATGGCTGCTGCATTCTGTGGTGTTGGCTCTGTGCGGTGGCGGTTATGTTACCTGTGTTCCACAGTGATTTTGGAAAGCGTTGATGGACCTTCAAAAACTTTTGAAGTACTTGAGTTAAGGCTGCCTTAAGCTGACCATAAAACTTAATAATCAAAAAGAAACTAAAATATCATCCGTAAACACGAGTCAACTTAAAGTGTGTAAAAAGTTGATAAAATCTATCAGGTATAGTGAAAGAAAACTGTGTGTGCAATTCAGAAGGCCCGGGGCTTTAATTTTTAATCGCTCGCCTACGAGTCACATAGCGAGTGAACAAAACGGTCATACGAGTCTCAGGAGAGCGATTAAGAAATAGAGCCCCAGAGTTCTACTTAGAAATCACTGAATGACCGAACCGAAGCTGCGTCGCTCTTAAGAGTCAGCGATGGCGATTGTAAAATCTTTCTATTATGTCCCTTTGGCACCATCGACGTTTTCTAAAGAACACTAATCCCCCAACCAGCCGTGACGTCTGCTAGGCAGCCCTACAGCGTCTAACCTTACTTCGTTCAAACAGAGACTAATCGCCAAATTCGCGAAACACCTCGACGATCACGAGAAGAAGTTCTGCAAAAAAATACCGGACCGCAGTCTGTATCTCGACGCGCCGTGGCCCCAGAACGTGCTGCAGCACATCCTCGCGACTCACCACCAAAGGAACAGCTTCATAGGCTCCCTGTCGAGATCCAGGACCAGCCTCAACTTCCTATCGGCGTCCAACACCCCCAGCTTAGACAGGAGGCGAAGCGTCAGCCCGGAGCTCCAAGCCAGCAGCTCCCAAAGCACCGCGCGACGGCCTAAGCTGACGAAAGCGTCGCGATACGCGTCCACATCCAACCTCAAACTGGTCTCAGAGAAGATATCCGGCTTCTCCGTCTTCAACGAGATCAGGCGCGATCCTATCATGGCATACGAGGACCCGATCCAGGAATCCAAAGTCACAATCGAACGGTCGAAGCCTGTCGATAAAAAGCTGAACAGGCAGAGTTTGTCAGAGCACACGTTCAAGGAGATGGCTCCGATGAAGCGGAGCGTGTCTCAGCAGAGTATGAAGCAGGATGTCGCGCTCGAAGCGGTCATGATAGACCTGCCGTCCCTGGACGGCAGTCGCTACAACACGTACAGGAGCAACGACACCTTCAAGTCTGACAGTACGCTGAGCGACGATGATTCGCATTTCAGCCGGTGGGGGGCGGTGAGGGGTTCCAACAGTTATTCCAACTCGGGCGATGTGCCGGTCAGTCAGCTTTCCATGAGGGATCGGAAGTTGGTCACAGATAAGAACGGAACTGATTCTGTGGTGTGATTCGGCAGCCTTTGTCACTTCTTGTGGAGTATTCGTTACTATCCCTATCATTGAGTTATAGGTGGGACTGACTAAGAAGGGCCACAATATGCAAGAGCATCAAAATTATTGATGGTTTAGTTCTGACGCTGCGTTGTATTTTATGCAAGTTGTATTATAATATTATGTGGATGATTCGGAGTTCCAAGGAACCAACTTTACTTTAACGACTTTTCAGCATTCGGGGATTTTCATTCAAGAAAACACCCTGTCAGTTTTGACTTCAACAACTGATTAAAGAAAAATAATCTACATCTCATAATCTACTAAACTAATCCGATTGTTAACTAGTAAATTTTTTATAAAAAAGTTGACTTCCCCATTTTTCCCTTCTTAAATTACTTGTTTATGTGGGCTGAAACCGGTTTTATAAACATGTTATAATACAGCCGCTTTAAAAAGAAAATCCAGACGTCATTCAAAATATAATTATCGGTTATTGTTATTTATTTTATTGTAAGCATGCATTAGTCCTGTGCTGTGGTCTGGTTTTTCAAACAACAGATACAAATGTAACACTTCGGTAAGGTATTTTGCTTAAAAGGAGTGTCTGTTACATGTTGTTATTAACTTACAAGATACTGAAATAAACATTTATTTATTAAATAAATGATCGAGGAACCGTTTTGACTCTTAGCTCTATCATTGCATTTTATCTAAGACATCTTCACCCTTACTTATAATGCATTCATTAATATTACCACCAACTAATTACTAGATTTTTTTGGCAGAAACTGGCTATTCGTTAAATGGTAGTTTTGTTCATCTTATCGATGTTTATAAGTAAGGTGGCCCTATCTTTATGATTGAAAAATCAGTCCATAATTAAGTTTTTGTAGCATTTTTACTTGTAGTATTAATAGCTTTACGATGTATGTGCCACTGTATTAATTTTAGTTTTAAGATTATAAATGCTTCCTTTATACTAACGCATTGTACAAATTGAATTGTTGAACCGATACCAGACAGCTATTATTCTTCCTTGGCTTACATTTCACCTCTAGTTTAACTTATTGACCTCTTTCTTGAAGACTTCTTGAACATCAAAATTATGTTAGGTACGTCAGTTAGATATTACAAGAATAAAGGACGCATATTATTTGCTTTTTCAAATTAATGAAACAATACTTACATAAAGCGTATCGAAGTTTAGAAGGGGGGGCTCGTGACGTCATAACATAGTCATAAAACTGTGCGTGACGTCACGCTACATTTAGATGTATCGCCGTTATTTTTGGATTACGTTAAAAAAGGAAGAAACGTTTTTGTTAGTCTACATGACCGACTTAAAATTAAAATTAAGCCAAGTATTGTATTTGGCATACAAATTCGGTTGGATATCTTGCTGCTATTTGACAATTCGACAGCTTGCATCACTCCTGCTTGACCTTAATCTCCGTTGATTGTTACTGATTGATATTATAATAGTCACAAATCAGATAAGTGTATCGCTGTAATTATTGTCGCTTTACTCATGTTATAAAATAATTAATTAATTCAATTAATAAATAGATTAACTCTTGTACGCCATGAAAGTAAAAAAAAACATAGGTTAAAAACAAATAATAACATACAAGCGGCGGTCTTTATAATTATAATTGTTGTGGGGGTTACCAGATCTGCACTGACGTCCCGCATTGGGGTGTATCGTGCATTGTCCCCCGTGATACTATTTATTTATTTATTTTACTCCGCCGACCCTAGCCAACCCAACTCCTTTAAGTATCGATGAGCATTCCCGAAGGATATGCAGAATGTGGTGGAAGAAGGGGCATGACAAGGGGCGGTCTTATTAATATTAGGTTACTTCCGCAATAGTCATAGATATCTTCCACATGCAATTCCAAGCTGAATTATGACAATTTAGTATAATGCTGCCGTTAATTCAGGGTTATCTCCCGGAGCGGGAGTTATTCGAGTAATATGCTTCCTAAATCGCCAAAATATTGCTTCCAGTGTGCAGTAGCAAATTATACAGCTAGCGTTGTATATTGTAGGCATATTCTTTCACTGTCATATCATCTAGGCTTGCCCCACACCTATACTATTTTTCAGCTTAGTTACTCGTAGCTATATACATACATACAGAGGATAGAGCGTGTCGATACGTCAAAAGCTGACTAAGACGCGGGCAAGTCTAATCCGTCTAACAATGTCCAAGGTACTGCAGCATGCAAATTATCTTTATAATAGATGTAAAAGGCCAAATTACATATCATCTACATTGTAGATGATACATATCATCTACATCTACAACATCTGGCTTAGCATAGGATCAGTCACAGATGCTATATAAAACATCTAGGTAGATATTTATAAAGCTACATACTTTATCCCCATTCATAAGAAAGGATCATAAGCTGTAGTAATTATATATAATCAAGTAATTTAATTTTCTAATGTTATTCTCATTTATTTATTATTTACTTATTTATTTATTGTCGCTAAATATTAAAAATACTTCATTGCTGTATTCAAGCATTGCTTTTTAGGATAATAAAAAGCGGGGGCTTATTAATATAATTTAAATTATTGAAATGTAGTCGGTGCCTAATTCCAATGCCTTATTAGAAGTTTATATATAAATTTATAGTATAGTAATACGTTTTTGAGATATGAGATAGTAATAAGAAAGTTATAAATCAAAGTTTTAAGTAAAAAAATACAACACAAGTTTATAAAATTTATAATTTTATGTAACCCCCCGACATTTTACCTAGTCTCAGAGGATACCTAAATTTCTTTTGTAATGTGTTCCCTCAGTTTTGCAATCTGCACATCATGCCCTTTCATTTGTTACCACACTTGGGTATATTTGAAAACATTCGATTGTTCGCCCCTACTTTCAACCCCCATATCTTGTAAACTTCTAAACCGATTTTGATAAAACACACCTTTAAGAACCACCACCGGAAAACCTGCTTTTAAATAAAAAAAAAACTGCATGCAAATCGGTCCACTTATTTAAGAGCTACGGTGCCACAGACAGACGCATATATACACACACACACACACACACACACATAGCGGTCAAACTTAAAACACTTCTCATTTTTGTCGGGGGATAAAAAGAAATGTAAACTTAAATGCTATTTCTATTTCATTGGCTATGATTAGATGGATGTAGGGTGTATTTTTTATAGATTGATATTTCGGTTAGATATTAAATATTACTTGTCATTAATATAAATTTGAGTAACTATACAAATTTAGTAATTTTTAATATTTACCTTTGAGCATCTTAGTTCAAATATGCATAACTAGTATATGCGACTGTGTTTGTTATATTTTTCTTTGTTACATTTTATATCATGTTTTTGATACGAGACAGATTAATATGGCTATACATCCTCCTTTAGTCGTTTAACGTATTTAGCTTTAGGCATAATGATTGAGTTAAATATTAAAACTGTTTTATATGAGTCATGTAACAGAGGAATTTAATTTACTAAAAATAATATATATTTTCCATCAAGAGATGTAGACGGGAAATTAATGGGATTTTCATTTCTCGCTTGCCCCATTAGTGGTCTTAATGGGGTAGATAGGAATTTAAATTCCTGCCTGCCTAAAAGATTATATATTTTTATTAGTTTTTGTTGAATATTCTGTACGCATGTTTGTTTTAATTATATTTTAAGCATGTTAGAATGCCATACCATTAATTACCAAATTATATTAAATATAATGTTGTAAATAAAAATGTTAAATTACTCTCGCATTTTTCATTTGTCATGCTTTGGTGGAAGATTATTACAGCTTATTAAATAATTTATAACATGTAAATATTCAAAAGTAACGAATTGTATGTATAAATGTGGAGGAAAATATTTTCTAGTAAAAGATAGTTGGATCATTAATTTATCTAAAGATATTTTAATAACAACTAAATCGTACAACATTTATTAGATTTAGACAGCAAAGTATGCCCAGTTAGTGTTTCTATAAATAGGTATTCAAAGTCAAGAAATGTTTATTGCAATTTACAAAAGAAATCGACATATTATAATTGAATAGCGCGTAATCGATTTTTTTCGCTTCAGGAACATGCGTTACAGGAAAACAAGTCTTCAGAAAACCTAACTCTGCCATCAGTCGTCATGTTACAAAATTTAATTATTAGTTTTAATAATAAAATGTTATATAAAAAGGCAATTTAAAAAGGTACGCGATATAATCCTGTATTTTAAAACTAACATGTTAACAAATCCCGAAGTTTTGACGAATTCAAGTTTGCTTACGTGGGCTGGCTAATTTAGCTTGAAAATCGAAACTTGTCGGTATTAGATTAATTAGGATTTGAAATTATTACGTGAGCAGCCTAATTTTATCATATAAAAAGCATGAACTGAATGGAATAAAATTTAAATAATTAGGCAATTGTATGCTTCAATTAATGATCATAATAATGCTCATGCTATTAAAAATCTATGTTACTAAATAATTATATAAGATTGTCTATGCTGTTACTAATAATAAAGCTTGAAATGGCAGGTGTTATTGATATTTAGGTTATTGCCTGTAAATAAGACCCTAAAAGCATGGTGCATGTGCTTGCTCGACGGAAGGAGAGGAGGATTCTTGCATGGTATGTCGTTTTTTATTATTTTCTATTATTTAGTTATTTTAATAGTAATAAAAAACGGTTTTGATAGATTTGGACCCGTATATATGCCTATCAATTATCGCCAGATGTCTATTTACGTCACAGAACAACTGTGACGTCAAAACCAATTTTAGCATTTTTTATTGGCTGGTCGTAAATCACTATAAGCACTATCTACAATATACGTTTGGTGATTTAGTATATACATAGACTTAGTATCTATCAAATTGCTTTACTAAGAGCTGATTTTTCAATAAGTTCAGATACGGTTTTAACATATTTGATATATTTGTGTCGCCACATATCTGTTGATTGAAAAATTGGTCTTAGGTTACTAAGTTTGCCCATAACTTTCCATGTAAATATGCTTTATTTAACCTGATATTTAATTGTTATGCTATCTCGGAAGATCACCTGGTTGAGGTTGAGGAAAAGTAGGTATTTTATACATTATATTATATTAATACACTCAAACTCAACTATTAAATGATACTTATGAGTACAGTACTCGGCGATAATATGACAAAATAGTATGACAACTCTGAAGAAGCGGATAAATTTTGCACATCGACCTTTGGAATTGTCATAGACAATTGGCTAATTTCGGCTTCGTAGAGCGTTATCTCTGTCGCACGAAATACTAGAAGTTTTTATTCTTTGTAAAAGAAGAAGAAAAAGGTACAATATTATCGTCGGGTAGTGTTCTCGTAAGTCTAAATTCTGTAAGACCATCATTAATTGTGATATAATAAAAACCTAGTTTCCGTTCTGTTTTAAGTACAATAGAATGATACAATTCAAAATACTTTATTGCACATTTTAGAGAATGTAGTCTTTTAAATCTTACCTTTTTCATTGGTACAGGTGATTGCCCCGAAGTGAGTAATGTCCCCGGATACGAGAACTTGCCACTATGGACAGGGAAAGTGGCTAGCTCTCAATTTTTATATATTTCATATTATTTTAAATATGGTTTGATCACGTTTTAAATTTAGCCAGTTTTTAATTTGACCCGTAATTCCTCAGGCATTGGATAAGGAATTCGCGGCTCAGTTGGACGAGCAGGAACGGCAAGCCAACATGCGGTTACCGCCGCCTGCGCTGGCGCAGCACAACTCAACGCTACACTCCTCGCGGACCAGTCTCGCTAGCAGCCACTATGAATAGTCACATATAACTAGGTGGAGTTCAATATCAATGCCTAGGTAGAGTTCAATATCAATGCCTAGGTAGAGTTCAATATGAATTATCGCGGTACAGCTGCACGCTACACTTCGCGGACCTGTCTCGATAGCAGTCGCTATGAATAGATACTTCTGGGGGGTTCGATAACTGTGCTCAGTGAAATAATGTAAGTGGAACTCTGTGCGGATATGGCCGTTCTACGGGATATCTTACTTTACAATATGTTGGTTTCTTTAAATGAGGTGGGTCTAAAAATGTACTTTTTCGTCAAAATTGTGCCAAATTGTTATCTAACGTGGGTGCGGATAAATTAAGGTTTAGATAGAAAATGCTTGTTTGCTAGAATGTATTATGTACGGCCTATACGTAAAGAGGCCTTAGGAATTGGAAGGTGCTCGGTCGGTGTATCGAAAGGCTGATTTTGAGGGTTGTAGGTTGCATCGAATTGATAAGGGTGCACAATTTAGTCGGAATAATATTAGGGGCATAAATTTTATTTGTAATTGACTGCTATTTAAATTATTGTAGCAATAATTCTGAATTGTAGAGAAAAATAACCCCCATTATTATGTAACGAGGTAAAACTCAGCAATTAATTATAATCTTGTGCACTTTAAATGTGTGTATTTTGAAGATAGAAAAAATATATAGAAGGTTAAAGTAAAGAAAATTGTTATCATACCCATATAGATGAATTTATGACACTGGCAAACTCCAATCAGACGTATTTGAGGTACCTTATAACAAAGAAATAATAGTAATATTCCCGTTGTAATTACTTACAGTAGGTAGGTCCATATCGAATTTGCCTGATGTATAGATGGTATTGGTAAGTCTCCTAGGATTATGGAAGCTGAGATTATAATTCGCGCTGTAGTGTCAAGGGACATTATTAGAAGCATTAGGCTTGCATCTGTACCGATCGTATAGGTGCTACTTGTAAATCCGTTGCTGACACTATTTAAATCATCTAGAATGTATATGAATCTTTCATCCAGGCAATTAACTTACTTAAGGATGAACGAGTCGCCCATCTTTCAATACAAACGTGGAAGGGTAACTACTCCACTGTTTGACGTTAACCATCCAACACTAAGGATTATATCAATTTATCTCGTCATAATCTATGTTTGTATACACCCCAAACCG
>OY720264.1:0-141956 GCA_963082625.1 Pasiphila rectangulata | reverse complement strand
GGCCAGTGAACTCTTTTTATCACTCGCCGCTTGGACGTCGTGCTAGACGCACGCCGCTCTAGCCGCCCGCTCGCCTGGTCCCCGCACCAGGCCCCTCCACTGCGCTCGCGCAGTCGCCGCTCGGACGTCGTTCCAGACGCCCGCCGCCCGCTGCCGCCTTGGTCCCCGCACCAGGCCCCTGCCGTCGCCCGCTAGCGTCCAGTGCTAGCTTCGCTTCGTTGCGGTGTTATTCTTACTAGCTTGCTAGTCTGAATAATCACTTGCGCGAGCGAATACCGGTAGTTCGCACTTTTTAGTGCGCTACTGGATTCTATCCTGTTTCTTTTCGAGTTGTTTGCTCTTTTCAGAGCGAATAACTCGAACTGCTCCAGTGCAAGAGAAAATCGTTCTTTTCAGAACGATTTCTCGAGCTAGTTTCTTTGCTGTGTAAACTGTCGAAAGCCACGACTTCAGTGGTCAGCTAAGGGATACCCTACGGTGACAACGAACTTAGCTGGGCGTGGACCCGGAGCGCCTGTTTTGCCTCTTCAAGGCAACACAGAATCCGGCTGGGTCTGGAACCACCGGCCTTGGGGTGGAACCCTCGCCGACCCCAGATAGCGTGAGGCACACACCCCTTTTGCCCCATAAGAGAGGCGAAAGGGACACACACATTTAGGTAGGACACATAGGCACACACCCCTCCTTGTCTATACCCGACAAGGAGGGACACTTAGTTATTTCCCGGGTGTCCCCCCCGGGAATAGGGACCTCCCCTCACCCCCCGCGCGATGTCAAGCCCGGACTTGCTGGGTGGGCTTGATCCTGAGACCCTCCTGGGGGTACTCAGGATGTTAGCCCAGCAGCACGGGGACTTGTTGTCCAAGTTGCTCGCTTCTTATCAAGAGGCGAACAAGTTGGACAAAAAGTCCAAGTCCCATCCGATGGAGGTGGCCACCGCGGCCCCTCTTACCCCCGCCCCCGCCCTTCCGGCCACCCCGGAGACTCCGGTCTCCCCCGCCCCGTCCTCCTCCTCCGATTCGGACTCCGACGCTTCGGCGATGGAGCTCGAACCCTCCCCGAGCGACAACTCTTCCTCGTCGGAGCAGTCCTCCGACGACAGTTACACTGTCGTCGAAGGCGGCAAACGGCGCAGGAAGAAGTCGTCGCACAAATCGGCCTTAGCCCCTCCGGCTAAGATTGCAGTCTCTGTAGAGGCTACGGCTACCCGCCCGCCTACTCCCCCCGCGACCCCCGCCGAACCCGCCCCCCTCCGCAAGGAGAGACCCCCCCCGCCCGTCTTCCTCCGCGAGAAGGCCAAATGGGCCAGCGTGGAGAGGCTTCTAACCTTAAAAAAGGTTAATTTCACCAAGGCCCAGTCCATCAAGGACTCTATTAAGATTCACGTCCAGACATCGGACGATCACCGACGTCTGACGTCTGTCCTCCGCGCTGAGAACATAGGTTTTCATACCTATGCTCTCGAGAGCGAGCGCCTTCTGCGCGTAGTCATCCGCGGCCTCCCCGCGGAATTCGACTCTGATGTAATTAAGTCCGACCTCTGCGATCAGGGCTTCCCCGTCAGGGAAGTCCACCGCATGTACAGCGGACGGGACAAGACCCCGTTCGATCTTGTACTAGTCATCCTTGACCTTTCGCCCGAAGGAAAGGCTATATTCGGCGTCAAAACCGTGTGTCGCCTTTCCGGCCTCTACGTAGAGGCTCCCTTCAGGAAGGGCCCCCCCGGACAGTGCCACAGGTGCCAGTTATATGGCCACTCTGCGCGCAACTGTTTTGCCCGCCCCCGCTGCGTCAAGTGTCTGGGTGACCACGGCACCGCTGACTGCAAGCGCGTCCCCAATGACCCCATGCCGCCTAGTTGCGTGCTCTGCGGGACCGAGGGGCACACCGCGAACTATCGCGGCTGCCCCAGAGCCCCAAAGGCAAGCGCTAGGAGAGCGCATACTAGGGCTCCGGAGCGCTTCCGCCCCGCCCCACCCCAACACGCGAGGACATCTCCGAAGGTGTCCTTGTTGCCCCCCGCCCCTCCTGCTGTGTCAGCTTGGGCGAGACCTTTGGGCTACACCAGCCGCGCCCTTCAGGCAACAACTGGTGTATCCTCTCCCCCGCGTTCCCAGGAGCTTCACTCCGCCCCTGCCCCCGCACCCCTACCCCGCCCCACTAGGCCCTCTCAGCCAGCTCCCGCTGCTGAGAACCCTAGCCTGGGGCTGCCGAACATCGATTTCGGATCGGTGAATGCGCTCCTGCGCAAGCTTAGCCTGGCGAAGTCGCCCATAGAGAAACTGATGATTATCTCTAATCATCAGGATGTCATGGCGTCTCTCGACGCCCTCACTTTCAAGTCTTTTTAGTATGGCAGTGCAGAAAGAAAGACTGAAACCCCGCTCCCTCTCGTTAGCATTTTTTAATGCTAACGGCCTATCTCCCCAGAAAGAACTCGTGAAGCAATTCCTTGTCAATCACCAAATAGATATTCTGCTAGTGCAGGAGACCTTCTTGAAACAGTGCCATCGCGATCCTAGGATCGCTAACTACCAAATGGTACGAAATGACAGAACGAACGCCCCTAAAGGCGGTACTGCCATTTATTTCAAGAGGTCGCTGCACTGCATTCCCATTGATCCCCCGCCCTTAACAGACTTAGAAGTCTCTGTCTGCAGACTTGCAATGACCGGTCATCAACCGGTTATCATTGCATCCTGCTATCTTAGCCCCAATAGGAAGCTTCTTAAAAGCGACCTAGAATCCCTTCTCAGTCTTGGAAGCTCAGTCATTCTGGCTGGCGACTTCAATAGCAAAAGCCCTATGTGGAATTGCTCGATACGTAATAGAAACGGTGCCCTCCTCTCAGGCTATCTAGATTCTTTAAATCTAGATCTTATTGCCCCCATGTGTCACACTCGATATTCCCCACGTATTGGTTTTTCCAACCAAACCCTAGACCTCGCACTGCTGCGGAACGTATCCCTCCGGATGAGCTCCATAGTAGTGATGCAGGAACTAGACTCTGACCACCGTCCCGTCATATTAAGACTTGGCCCTCTGCCGGACCCTACTCCCCCGACCAAGACTGTGGTGCAATGGTATAAACTTGAGAAAGCCCTCAAGGTTATCCATTCTCCCGACTTGGATAAAATCCCCGACGACATTAGGTCCCCTGACGACATTGCTATTGCGGTCGACTCTCTGACCAGTCACGTCCAATCCGCCGTTCGCGACTTGTCTAGACAGGTCCCAGCTACGCCTGATCGTAACTGTGTCCTGCCTGATGAGATAAGACGACTGATCACAGAGAAGAACGCAGCAACTCGTCGCTTTAGTTCTTGGCCCTCCGAACTAAATCGCTTCCGGATGAACTCGCTTCGCCGCAAGGTGAAGAGGGCCATTCAGGAGCATCGTAACACTTCTTGGGACAATCTGCTTTCTAATATCGAACCCGGGCATCTAGCTTACTGGAGCCTGGCTAGATCTATGAAATCAGATGGTATCTCAATCCTGCCCCCTCTGCTTCGCCCGAATCACCAAACGCCTGCGTTTGATGACAAGGAAAAAGCAGACGCGCTAGCTGAGAGTCTTGAATCCCAATGCTCTCCTAGTCTTGAACCCGTTGACCCTGATCACCTCAACATGGTGAACAGTGAAGTCGACCGCCTAGTTTCCCTTCCCCCCTCTGCTCCTCCTTTGGACCTCATTAGAGCAGCAGAGGTTGCCCAGATCATTAAAGATCTTCGCCCTAAGAAGTCCCCTGGCTCGGACGGCATCAGCAACAGAGTACTCAAGAAGTTCTCTGTTGCCCTCATACATCTCCTGGTCAGCATCTTCAATGCTGCCATGGCTAACTGCTCTTTCCCTGATGTCTGGAAGGAAGCCAATGTAATTGGCATCCACAAACCGGGCAAAAAGGCAAACGAGCCTTCCTCCTACCGTCCCATCAGTCTCCTCAGCTCCCTGGGGAAGATCTACGAGCGTCTCCTTCTGAGACGTCTCTGGCGTCACGTCAATGAGCATAGTCTCTTGCCTGACGAACAGTTTGGCTTCCGAGCCCATCACTCCTGTCCCCAGCAGGTGCTCCGCATCACGGAGCACATCCTGTCCAAGTGGCATCACACTTGGCCAGCAGATACGGGCGCTGTCTTCCTCGATGTAGCTAAAGCCTTCGACAAAGTCTGGCACAATGGCTTGGTTTACAAGCTTTTCCTGCTTGGAGTGCCAGACAGGCTCGTACTCATCTTACGAGACTACTTGTCGAACCGCTGTTTTCGCTACCGCGTGGAAGGCACGCTCTCAGACCCCAAACCCGTCCGAGCTGGAGTTCCTCAAGGCTCAGTCCTTGCTCCCCTTCTTTTCACGCTGTACACCAGCGATATTCCCCGACACCCGCAAGTCGAACTTGCCCTCTTCGCCGATGACACGGCTCTGTACGCGTCCGATAAGAACAGGAATCGCGTACGCATAAGGCTGCAGGCTGCACTAGACACCCTAGGTGCCTGGTTCAGAAAGTGGCGCATAGAGGTGAACCCGACGAAAAGTGCAGCAGTGTACTTCACTCGGAGTCCCTTCTTGCCCCAGCCTCTCCTCCTCTTCGATAAACCCATCCCTTGGGTTAGGTCAGCTCGCTACCTAGGAGTAATCCTAGATAGACGTCTCTCCTTCTATCCCCACATAAGGTCTGTCACTAATCGTGCGAAGTTCGTGCTTAGCCGGTTAAACAGCCTTCTCAACTCGAAAAGTAAAATGTCCTTTAGAAATAAAGTGACACTTTACAAGACAGTTGTACGGCCAATAATGACATATTCCTCTGTCGTCTTTGGCCAGTCCCGTCATGTTAGATGCCTTCAGGTAGTCCAAAACAACTTCTTGCGCAGGGCCACGGGTTGCCCATGGTACATGCGCAATGTAGACCTCCACCGAGATCTCAAACTCGAGTCCATCGAACACTTTATTAAAACTGCTTCAAAGCGTTTTTATGAAGTGGCGGCGGAACACTCCAATCCGTTAATCTCGGGATTACCCTCCGACTACCCGATAGAGCCATTGCCCACGAGTTCTTTCCTCCGTCGACCGAGACACGTTCTCGGCTTGCCCGTTGACGAGCTCACCGCCGCTAACCCGGAGGTGACGTCAACCCGTCCCACACTAGCTGTTAGACACATATTCAAAAACCGGTCCCGCCGGCGGGGCCGAAGAATACATTCTTCCGTCTAAAGGTGCAGTTTTGCACCTAGACGCTATCCTTCAGTAGATTCAAAAATTCTGGCAACAGTCCAAGCCGTGGTTCGAACCTAAGTGGTGCCCTTGAGCTTGTTGCCCCAACCTAACTTTTGCGGCTGGGCGCCTTCTGCGCTCGCCATAGTCCGGTAACGTTGTCATGGCCATCTGCGGTCAACAACATATATTGTCATTTCGAAAAAAAAAAAAAAAAAAAAAAAAAATCGGTCGGCCAGTGGTTGTCGAATCGTAGTTTTTTTTTTTTTTTTAATTTATTTATTATTATTATTATTAATATAAATTAACTACTTGATTCGGACGTATATATGTACATAAATCTATCTAATATCGGATCGGAAGATGGGACGGTAAGGAAGGAACAAAGAAAACGGGAAACTTTCTATTTGATCTGTGCGTGCAGTGTTGTTGGTCTTGGTTTAAATTGTGTTGTGTCGTGTCGTGTCGTGTCGTGTCGCGTCGCGTCGCGTCGCATGCACCTAATAACAGACAGGTAAGAGAGGAGTTATTTATACTTTAGTGAACGTTTGACAGTGCTTTCAGTCTTCAGAAACAACATCTTTAACGTACATAGGTACATGTACCTAATCGTTAAAAGCAATATCGGAAACATGTGTTAGCCCTGAAAAGGGCTTTTTGGTTCGGTGCGATTCTCCAGCCCGCCTGGCCCGCACGCACGCACGCACGCACGGCGGCGGCTGCGGCTGCGGCGGCGGCGGCCGGTGGAACCGACACACGCGAGGATCGTAGGCGCTTCGCACGCTACTTCACCTACTTCTTGGAGGCGGCGGCCTTCTTGCCGGCGGCTGCCTTCGACTTGGGAGTGGCTGCTGCCTTCTTAGGTTTGGGCGCCTTCGGCTTCTTGGTGGGAGGCTTCGCGGTCTTCTTCGCCTTCGGTGCGGCGGCGGATTTTGCCTTGGCGGGAGAGGCGGCGGCCTTCTTCGCCGCGGCGGGCTTCCTCTTCGCCGCTGCTGCCTTCTTGTCCTTGGGCGCAGCCTTGCCGGCCTTCGATTTGGAGGGCGACGACGAGGCGGCGGCTGCGGTGGCGGCGGCGGGTGCCTTCTTCCTCTTGCCGGCGGCGGAGGCGGATCTCGCTGCTGGCTTCTTAGATTTGCTCGGCGAGGCGGAGTCCTTGCCCTTCGCGGCGGCGCCGCCGGCAGTCTTCTTGCCGACGGCGGAGAGAGACTTCGCGTTCTTCTTCGAGTCCAACTTGAACGAGCCGGAAGCGCCGGTGCCCTTCGTCTGGATGAGAGCGCCCGACTCTACGGCGCCCTTCAGGTACCTGCGGATGAACGGCGCCAGCTTCTCTGCGTCGACGCTGTACGAGGCGGCGATGTACTTCTTGATCGCCTTCAGGGAGGATCCGCTGCGCTCCTTCAGCTCGCCGATGGCGCTGTTCACCATCTCCGATGTCTTCGGGTGGGTGGACTTCGCTTTAGGCTTCTTCGCGGCAGCGGATGCCTTCGGTTTCTTCGCGGGTGTCGCGGGCGCTACGGCCTCGGCAGCAACAGCGGTATCGGCCATATTCCAATTGATAATAATATTCAATCAAGGTAAGATCAACAAACAAAATAGGTAGGTAGGTATCTCGTAGAACACAAGAATAGCAAAGTTTTGAAAAGTGCGATAGATGGCGACACAGAGAGCAAGCTACCGAGCTATACCGTATGGAGAACGGCAGTGTCGACAGACCGTTTCTCGTACGAGCGCTGACCGTTTTTCACTAACATCATTCTAATTAAAATTTATTTTATAAAGATTTGCATACTGTTCGTCACTTGCTGAATGCGTGAATACAATCATTTTGAACATGACCCTCATATAAGATCATAACAACATTCATCACTTGTAACACTGGCGAGATATGAACGTTTTCACGCGCCGCTCGCCACCAGCTCTAGGTCGGGTCGTGTTTATATTCCATTTTTACACTATTAAACAGTCCCCTTTCACAAATCACTGTCGACAAATAAAACGCTAACATATCAATTTATACGTGTGACACAGTTTTAACGCACATTTTCATATATTTACACACAAACAGCAACATGTCTTTGAACACCCGTAAAACACGATGCAACAATTCGTACGGAATCACGTCTCGAGAACCAACGCAAACTGCAATAATTCTTATAATATCGATGTCACACTAAAAACAAACTGTTTTATAAATCTATCATAATTACAATAAACAAGAATACATTCCAAAAGAACGATTGAAAACACCTAAAAACCGCGTCTCGTATGTATTAGCGCCGCGCGCCGCCGCGATTCATACATTCATTCCATTTCATCCACAGTAAATGTGTTTTGCCTGCTTATTATTATTATTTTGACGGACCACTGCTCTGGTTTATTCTATGGTCTATTTTGTGCAAAGTGCAACCATAAATAGCCATAATAGTAGGTAGGTACTTACCTACTACCTATGTACTTATAATAATTATTAGGTACCAGAAACGGTGAAACCACTCGTCACACTCGTTTAAGAGGCATATTATTTGTTCATGGTATTGGTCTACAACAACCAAAATATAATATATATGTATATTTATTATTGTTATTTTATATATTTTTTTTTAATAATAGTTAGGTACCTACTACGGTAATTTAGGCGCACGCGTGTGTGCGTGCGCGTGTGCGCGCTGTTTGTTGTCTAAACCCCGCGCAGGCGAAGGGGAAGCGGGCGGTTACGTGTCTCCGCTTCGCTCTCCTCTCCTATAAATATAAAGCTGTATAGCGTTGGTAATTTTTATACAGTCGTTCGGCAGCAACCGACCGATTCGCTCGTTACGTGCTAGTTCTTAGTTTCTTGTGCGCAACAATGACCGGTCGCGGTAAGGGAGGCAAAGGTCTGGGAAAAGGAGGTGCCAAGCGTCACAGGAAAGTGCTCCGTGATAACATCCAGGGTATCACCAAGCCGGCCATTCGTCGTTTGGCGCGCAGAGGCGGCGTCAAGCGTATCTCCGGTCTGATCTACGAGGAGACCCGCGGTGTGCTGAAGGTGTTCCTTGAGAACGTGATCCGCGACGCCGTCACCTACACGGAGCACGCCAAGAGGAAGACCGTCACCGCCATGGATGTGGTCTACGCTCTGAAACGTCAGGGCCGCACCCTGTACGGTTTCGGAGGTTAATAAAATTATCTACTCCACCCGTCTCGACAAGACCATTATTGGTTTTGTCTTGCACGAAGAAAAAAAAAAGGCCCTTTTCAGGGCCGCACATGATTCTGTTCAAATAGAAATGAAACTGTTTCTTAAGGACTGACTTACCCGTCAAACGTGGCTACTTTTAACACGACAGTGTTTGTATTACTATATATATATATATATATATATATATATATATATATATATATATATATATATATATATATATATATAAATATATATATAAATAAATAAATAATATATATAAATAAAATATATATAATATATATGTATATATATATATATATGTATATAAATAGTGTAACACGAGTTCCCTACCGACTCCCGTTCTTCGCATCGCATTGTTACTTAGGGTACACACTTACTTTTGGCTGGATAAAAATCTAGATTTTTATTATGCGTTAATAATTACGATAGCACGGATAATTACGACAATAATGTGTCATTACATTTAAACCTAAAATAACATCTCCGTTCTGTCACAGGCATTGGGTTAGATGTACGCTACGTAATGACAAATGTTATGGGGTGTCGAAAGAAACATTGCTGTTTGCATTTTGAATCGTATGTGGCCCTGAAAAGGGCCTTTTTAGCTTCGAGGAGCTGCTTCTTATTAGGGTCGACACGACAACGACATTCAACTTGAAGTCGCCGCGCACGATCCTAGCAGAGGAGCTTTCCTAGGCGCGTTCACCTCGGATCCTGCGCGCCAACTGAATGTCCTTGGGCATGATGGTGACACGCTTCGCGTGAATGGCGCACAGGTTGGTGTCTTCGAAGAGACCGACCAGGTAAGCCTCGCTGGCCTCCTGGAGAGCCATCACAGCGGAGCTCTGGAAACGGAGATCGGTCTTGAAGTCCTGCGCGATCTCACGCACCAGACGCTGGAAGGGGAGCTTGCGAATGAGCAGCTCCGTGCTCTTCTGGTAGCGACGGATCTCACGCAGGGCGACGGTTCCGGGCCTGTAGCGATGGGGTTTCTTGACGCCTCCGGTGGCGGGCGCGCTCTTGCGGGCTGCCTTGGTGGCGAGCTGCTTGCGCGGCGCCTTACCACCGGTGGATTTGCGGGCTGTTTGCTTGGTGCGAGCCATTGCTTCGTCTTGCTGCTCTGCCACTAGAAAATACGACGACGGGACGATACACGCAGTGCGAGCGACCGACAAGAGACTGGTTTAAAAAACCTCCGTCGGGATTTTCTTCTCACGCGGACGAAGTCCGCGTGGGGAGGCAGTTTCGGGCGTGAGCCCTTTACTGCGGTTTTCGTAGTTTCGCCCTTAGTTAAAACTAAGGGGTCCTTGGAGCGGCCTGCTTAGGCCTTGTGTCCGTGCCCGTGTCCGTGCCTGCTCGGTGTCGGGCTTGATGATCGGTGTCCGTATTCGTGCTTGGGTCGTCGTCTTCAGAGTTTGGTTGCTTTAGAAGCTCTCTGGCGTAGGGTTTAGTTCTTGGGAGCCTCTCGTATAAGGGCGCTAGGTCCTGTAGGTGTTCGTGGTCTGAGGCGTCGCTTCGTCGGAACATGTTCTCCGCTAGGCGGGTGATAAAGGCATCCAGGGTTTCGAATTTGAGGTCGCGCACTATGGTGCTGTTCCGAACGAAGCGAGGCGCTCCCACTATCGCTCTTAGGCTCAGGTTCTCCTGCGCCCTTAGTCGTTCTCTCTGGGTCTGGTTTGTGAAAGCGTACCACGCCGGAGCGGCGTACGTCAGTCGAGGGCGTATGTATGTCTTATATAGGGCCAGCCTCATCCTCAGTGGGATGTGTGGGGCAGTCAGCGTCGGCTTCAGCGCCACCCTCGCTGCTAGCGCCGAGTTGCGGGCATTCCTCGCCTGTTTCGACATCGTTAGGCCCCTGTCGATGGTCACCCCGAGGTACTTGGCTGTGTTCGACCACTTGATGGTCCGGTTGAAGAGGGTCAGGTTTTCCAGCGTGGTTGTGAGCTTTCGAGTGAGGGCCAGCGCTTGCGTCTTGTCGACGTTTACGCATAGCCTCCAGTTCGAAAGCCACTCAGGAAGGGTGTCGATGGTGCGCTGCATCTTCAACCGGGCGTGTGCGAGCTGGTACGACGAGGTAATGTAGGCGGCGTCGTCTGCGTAGAGAGCAAGGAGTGTGCCGTCTGGGCATGGTATGTCGTTGGTGTACCAAGAGTAGCAGACAGGGGATAAGCAGCTACCCTGTGGTACACCTGCGCGTACGGGGCGTTCTGACGAGAGGTGGCTCTCGACTCTTACCTTGATCTTACGGTTCTGCAGAAAGGATGCCACCGTCTTGGTAATTCTTGGCGTTGTTCCTGATTGCAGAAGCTTGTATATCAGCCCGTCATGCCAGACGCGGTCGAAGGCTTTCTCCATGTCCAGGAATACTGCGATGGCGTGCTCCTTCTTGTTTCTGACCATGGTCAGGTGGTGCAGTACCCTGGACAACTGCAGAGTGGTGCTGTGCTCCGACCGGAATCCAAACTGCTCTGGACGGGGCTGAATACTGGGTAAGAGGTGAGGTAGCAGCAGCTTCTCGAACACTTTTGAGGTCGCGGACAAAAGTGTGATCGGGCGATAGCTCTCCGGGAGTCTGGTGTTCTTACCTTGTTTCGGCAGCATAATGACTACGCCGGCCTTCCACAAGGTAGGAAAGTGTGCGGTCCTCATGATGCCATTGAGGAGACGCGTCAATGCGGCCACTGTTTTGAGAGGCAGATGGCGCAACATTGCGTTGGTAATGCCGTCCGCTCCCGGTGCCTTCCTTGGCTTTAACGACATTATTACCTTCTTGGTGTTATTTGGCGACCAGTGAATTGGAGTATCTTCGGGCATGGGTGTCGGGGTTGAGAGGAAGTCCCTTACCGTCTCTTCTACTATCTGCGTGTGGGCCCTGTCTCCGGCTGGGTTGGGGGAGAACTGCTTCTCCAGGTGGTCCGCGAAGATCTCTGCGCGATCTTCAGCGCGGTATCGGGGTGCTCCATCACTGTGAGTGAGAGGGTGGGTTGCTGGAGAAGCGTTCCATAGTTGGCGACAGAGTTTGTGGAGAGACGACCAGTCTTCGGATGCCTCGTCTATCCTCTTCTCCCATTTACGTGAGCTATCTTCACGGACTTCTGCTTTCACTTCCTCGCAGATAGCGTTGAGCCGCGTCTTCAGTGCTGGGTCTCTGGTGCGCTGCCACAGCTTCCTGAGACGACGCTTGTCTGCGAGGAGTTTAGCCAGGGCTGTAGGAGTGCGGTCATAGCGTTTTCTCGGCGCCTGGCTCGATTCTGCTAATGTCTTGGCGTTTTGAATCGCTGTTTGCAGTTCTTCCGTGAGGGTATCCACGTCCTCTGGAGTTGATACGGGGCGAGTGGGGGTGTTCTCCGCCAGGTGAATGCAGAATGCCTTCCAATCAATCCTAGGACGCGTGGGTGGCGGGAGTAGTGAAGCCGTTCTGAGCTCCAAGGTCATTAGGATTGGTTGGTGGTCTGATTGGAGTTCGTCTGTAATTACCTCCAGTGTGGGTGCATTCATGAGGCCTCTGTAGGCCACCAGGTCGATGATATCAGGTCTCCAGTCCGGGTTCCTCGGGTAGCATGTCGGTGAATCGGGGCCTATAACATTGTAGCCATTGTTCTCAGCGTGCCTGAGTAGGACCTTACCTTCCTGGTTTGTGCTCAAGGAGTTCCATGCAGTATGTTTGGCGTTCCAATCTCCAGCCGCAATGGTGCTGATGGGATATTGGTACTCCTTGAGCATAAGGTCATCCAGATCCTCATCTAGGATGCGCTCGTTCGGTGGTTTGTAAATGGCGTACAAATGTATAGGCTTGTGGGCTGTACCGATCTCCACTCCTAAGGCGGACATGGACGACAGGGTAATCGGGGGTAGTGGTTGGTGAATGATCCGGCGTTTCACGAGGACCATAAGGCCTCGGTATATTCTGCCAGCCTGCGTCATCTCGTCCTGCCTGTAGGTGTGGTACCCGGGAAATTTAACTCTGTCGCCAGGTCCCAGCATGGTTTCATTGATGAGTGCTACCTCAATGTCCTGTTCCCTCAGGAGTAGTTTTAGTAATGACAGCTTCCTACGGATGCTGTTGGCGTTCCAAAAGAGCACTCTCAACGTAGTTGGAGCTGCATCAGCCGTCCTAACCCGCTGAGGATTAGGGGAACTGGGCTCGTCTCCTGCTGGATCGCCGTGAAGATATCTTGGAGGACCTGGATTGCCATGGCCAGGACCTCCTTCGTGGTTTGGTCTTGCGTCAGCTGATGCTGATGTGGTGGCGGCAATCTCCGTGGGGGTGGTATCTCCTGTGGGGTGAACGGCTTTGTCGACCCCAGGGTTGGGGCAGCAGGAGGAGCTTGTTGTTGCCGGGCTGCTGCTGGCATCGGGAGCCGAGGGACTTGTCTCGGGCGAGGGGGTTCGGTCTCAGTGTCCGTCTGTGGTTTGCTGGCCATTCTTACCCTCCTCTTCCTTCTCCTGGGGAGATTGCTGGACCTTTGTGTCGGTGGGTTGGCGGGGGCCATGAGGGATCCACTGTTGTAGTCCAACTGGGTGGGTTGAGGGGTAGGTTCCTGCTGCGCTTGTGCCTGCGCCTGTGGGCGGCTTACCCTGGGTGCTGTGGTTGCTGAGAAAGCTGTGGATCCTGCCTTCTTATTGCGCGCCTCTCGCTTGAAGACAGGGCAGCTAGTCTTGTTAGCCGTGTGTGCGCCCTTGCAGTTGGCGCACGTGGGTGGATCCTCGCGGTCCCGTGGGCAGTCGCCTGCGTGGTGCGGGTCTCCGCAGCGGACGCAGGCGAGGGTGCGGTGGCAGTTGTGGCTGCTGTGGCGAAACCCCTGACACCGGTGGCATTGGGCTGGGCCCCTCTTACCTCTCCATCTCTCCACCTTCACTCCCGGCATGTACAGCACCTCTGTCACCTCGTACAGTGCGGGGAGGAGGTTGGGAGTAGGTTTGAAAATCCCTAGGAAGATACACCCAGGTCTTCCTTTGCTGGCTCTTATAGGTTTTATAAGCTCCGCCTCGAAGCCCCGTTCGGCGAAGTCTTGTTGGATCTCTTGAGGGGGGGTATCGGCGGGAATACCTCTGATGGCCACCTTTACCTGGCGTTCCTCAGGGAGGGAGTATGAAAACCAGCTCAGGTTTTCCTCGACCTCCGAGAGGTACCTCTGGATGGTACGGTACTCTTCCGCCGATTCCGGGGAGAAGCGCACGCCTTGGCCGAATGGTCTGGCGTTGGGGGCGTGGCCTAATAGGCCACGGAGGGCCTTAAAGTGTGTGGACCAATTCGGCATCTTCTCCACAACAAGAGGCGGGTACCTAGTCCTAGGTTGTCGCGTACCTGGATCATCATTGGTGATGGGTTGGGTCGCATTAGGGCGGGCGGGGGGCGTAGGGCGGGCTTCGTTGTCCTGCTGGGCGGGCGGCTGAGCGTAGGCTGCGCTGTGGGCGGGTTGCGGCGAGCGGGCGGCAGTGGAAGCCGCCATCGAGGCGTATGTGGAAGGCTGTGGAGGGCGCGGGGCCGGGGACGCCGTCAGCGAGGCGTAGGACGTCGACTTGGTTGACGACGGCGATGGTACTGATGTTGGGCGCTGTTCTAGTTGCTCCCATACATGTGGCTCGGCAATTCTTTTGTTTTTATCTTCCGGCGACGGCGAGTCGACTTCCGCCCTCTTGCGGCGAATGCCGGCTTGAGTTGAAGATGCGGGGGGGGCAGTGGGGGGTAAACTGGTATTTACGTCTACATTATAATTAGCATCATTGCCCTCTAGTGTTGCCCGTGGGGCTCCACGTAGGGATCTTTCTTGTTCCTGGAGATGTGCCTTAATCACGGTCATCAAGTTGGGTGATAAGGCATTACATTCACTAAGACGGGCAATGTAGTAAAGATCCTGATCATGCCCGGTCCTAGGGGACGGCAGTTGATTGCTTGAGTTTAAAATGGCATCACAAATGGCCGCCAGCATCGGTTGGTTCGACGCGGGGGGAGGCGGGGGGGGCATCACATCGGGCGATTTCGATGGTGATGATGATGGTTTAGCGGGTCTAGTGGCCTTGAACGGTACCTTTTTGGATGACCGTGGTCTGGAACGGGATCGTCCGTTGTCGCAGCTGGCGCCTCGACTGGACGCCGACGAATCGGAGGTGGAGTCCCTTCGGGAGGCACGTCGCCCATGGACGGCCTGTCCCGAAGGGATTTCGCGGTCCGACATTTGGTGCGGCCGCTGGGTGCCGGATGTGCCGGCTACAGGTTCTTGTTGCCGCGGGACGTTGTCGACCGCGCGACCTTTTGGGATGGATCCGGGGTCCGGGGGATCCCGTTTCCTCCCAACGACTTCCTTCTCCATGGGGTGACGCTCCACTCACTCACAAACACAAAAAAAACACAAACGGTTTCGCGGTTGGCGAGGGCCGAGCTCGGCAATCGTATTCGCAGAATACGTTGCCGAGATCGTATACGGAGAATTTTAGGTCCGTGCGCGCGCGTGTGTACTGCTCGAGAACGTAGCCACTACTAAAAAAAAAAAAAAACCTACCAGGCGCCCCTCTTATATATATAACATTGCGTAGTGGCAGAGCGTTCGCCGAGTCGAGGGGGGTACGCGGGCGACGAGGCTCGCCGTCTCGCTCTCACACCGTCCTGTTCTGTACAGGAATACTACTAATACACCTATTAATTAATTAAGTTAAATTAAGTACCTAGGTATCTACAGTGTAAGGCTGCTTTTCACTATTCTCAAATACATTCATAGTTTTTAAGCCTACCTACATTATGTACCTAAATGGATTCATCAGAAGAGATGGAGAGAGCATTTTGTGGAGCCGTGCATCGCAATCATAGCACCGACCGCGCCACATAGCAAAGTTGAATAAAATCCATGAAATTTTATTCAGTACCTAGTCTATATTACATACAAGGTGTACATACAGTTGGAAATGCGTGTGTGTGTATATTATGTCCGTTAATAAGTGTATGTATCATTAATTAAGCCCTTACTTACTTAGGTGAGAGGTACTACCGTGCCGTGTGCGAGCAGACATACAGTTCACGATGTATAGTAATAAGCAAAATGCAGCACAAAATGTTTTTTAAGTTCGTTCTATCTCTGCTCGTTATTTTATCTGACTACATACATACATACCTACCTACATAAAAGGTAATAATATAAAAATTTGTAATGTACCTCCCCTCCCCCTTTTAGGGAGGGATCCTTCAATGATGAGGCGCCAGTTCGCTTACCAAGTGACCCAGAAGTTCGATTTGTCAGTAAATATAGTCTTAAGAAACAATTCACAAATGTTTTGTTTGTTGAATTACGAATGTATTTTGTGGCCCTGAAAAGGGCCGTTTTTTGTCAATTGATGCACAATCAACGGTTGTTTGTTTGTGCCGCACTGCTCGTACACGCAACAAGTTAGTTAGTTTACTTGGAGCTGGTGTACTTGGTGACGGCTTTGGTGCCCTCGCTGACGGCGTGCTTGGCGAGCTCGCCGGGCAGCAGGAGCCGCACGCTGGTCTGCACCTCCCGCGACGTGATCGTGGAGCGCTTGTTGTAGTGCGCGAGGCGGGACGCCTCGGCGGCGATGCGCTCGAAGATGTCGTTCACGAACGAGTTCATGATGGACATGGCCTTGCTGGAGATGCCGGTGTCGGGGTGGACCTGCTTGAGCACCTTGTAGATGTAGATGGCGTAGCTCTCCTTCCTCTTGTGCTTCTTCTTTTTCTTGTCGGTCTTGGAGATGTTCTTCTGGGCCTTGCCGGATTTCTTAGCGGCCTTGCCGCTGGTCTTGGGTGGCATGGTTGCTTGCTAACGTAATATTAGCGCGTCAGTCAGGTCAGTCCGTAACGGATGCTACGGGCGGAGTGTGATAAAAACAATCAGCATCTCCGGGTCTTCTTCTCACGTGGGCGAAGCCCACGTGGGGAGGCAGTTCCGGGCGTTTGCCCCTTCCTGCAGTCCTCTTGGTCCGCCCTTAGTGACGACTAAGGGGTCATTATGTTGGCCTGACTAGGCCGTGTGTCAGTGCTCGACTGGATCGTCGAGCTCGGGATCGGTTTCTGTGGTGTTGCTGTCTTCCTCATTGGGCAGCAGCTCCCGGGCGTATGGTATTGAGTGTGGTAAGCGGTCGTACCTTGGCGCTAGGTCTTGTAGGTGTTTGTGAGAGGAGGCATCGCTTCGCCGGAACATGTTCTCCGCGAGGCGGGTGATGAAGGAGTCCAGGGTCTCTATCTTGAGATCCCGCTGGATGGTGGAGTTCCGGACGAAGCGAGGCGCATCCACTATTGCCCGAAGGCTCAAGTTCTCCTGCGCTCTCAGCTGCCGTCTGTGGCGTTCGCTGGTAAAGGCATACCACGCTGGGGCGGCGTACGTCAGTCGCGAGCGGATGTACGTCCGGTACAGGGCAAGCCTCATCCGTAGAGGAATCTGTGGAGCGGTCATGGTCGGTCGCAGCGCTAACCTCGCTGCTTTCGCCGATATGCAGGCATTTCTAGCTTGTTTAGCCATTTTCAAGCCTTTATCTATTGTCACTCCGAGGTACTTGGCCGACTTCGACCACGCGATGGGCCGGTTGAAGAGTGACAGGTGTTCAAGATTGTCAGTGTGCTTCCGAGTGAAGGCTACCGCTTGTGTCTTACCGACATTCACGGATAGCCTCCAGTTCGAAAGCCACTCGGGGAGGGTGTTGAGTGTGCGCTGCATCTTCAACCGTGCGTGTGGGAGAATGTACGACGAAGTGACATAGGCTGCGTCATCTGCATATAGTGCCAGAAGTGCGCCATCTGGGCACGGGATGTCGTCTGTGTACCACGAGTAGCAGATAGGCGACAGACAGCTACCCTGTGGTACTCCAGCGAGTATGGGGCGTTCCGACGAGAGGTGTTCCTCTACTCTTACCCTGATCGTGCGGCTGTGCAGGAAAGATGCCACCGTCTTGGTAATCCTTGGCGTTGTCTCCGACTGCAGCAGCTTGTATAGCAGCCCGTCGTGCCAGACTCGGTCGAAGGCCTTCTCCATGTCCAGGAATACTGCGATGGCGTGCTCCTTTTTGTTCCTCACCATGGTCAGGTGGTGTAGTACCCTGGACAACTGTAGAGTGGTACTGTGCTTCGGCCGGAATCCAAACTGCTCTGGACGGGGCTGTATTGTGGGAGTGAGGTGAGGCAGCAGAAGCTTCTCCAATAACTTCGAGGTCGCTGACAGGAGCGTGATGGGACGGTAACTCTCTGGGCGTCTGGTGTTCTTGCCTTGTTTCGGCAGCATGATGACCGTGCCGGCTTTCCACAGGGTTGGGAAGTGGGTGGTCCTCATGATGCCGTTAAAAAGGCGAGTAAGTGCGGCCACTGTCTTGAGCGGCAGGTGGCGCAACATGGCGTTAGTGATACCGTCCGCTCCCGGTGCCTTCCGTGGCTTTAGCGTCATTATTACCTTCTTAGTGGTGTTCGGCGACCAGTGTATTGGTGACTCGTCTGGCTTGGGTGTCGGGGTGGCGAGGAAGTCCCTTACCGTCTCCTCCACAAGTGAAGTGTGGGCGCTGTCTCCGGCTGGGTTTGGAGAAAACTGCTTCTCCAGGTGGTCAGCGAAGATCTCTGCGCGATCTTCGGCTCGGTATCTGGGTGTTCCGTCACTGTGAGTGAGAGGGTGGGTAGCTGGGGAAGCGTTTCTCAGTTGACGGCATATCTTGTGGAGGGACTGCCAGTCGTCGGAGGCCTCTTCTATCCTCTTCTCCCATCGGTGAGAGCTATCTTCCCGGACTTCTGCCTTGACTTCCTCGCAGATAGCGTTGAGCCGTGTCTTCAGTGCTGGGTCTCTGGAGCGCTGCCACAGCTTCCTGAGACGTCGCTTTTCTGCGAGGAGTCTGGCCAGGGCCGGAGGGGTGCGGTCATAGCGTGCTCTCGGCGTCTGGCTTGATTCTGCCTCTCTCTTGGCGTTTTGAATCGCTGTTTGTATCTCTTCTGTGAGGATGTCTACGTCCTCTGGAGTTGAAACAGGTCTTGTGGGGGTGTTCTCCGCTAGATGCGCGCAAAACGTCTTCCAGTCTATCCTGGGACGCGTGGGTGGTGGTGTGAGTGATGCCGGTCTGTGCTCCACGATCATCAGGATAGGTTGGTGGTCGGACTGCATCTCGTCTGCGAGTACTTCCAGAGTCGGCGCGCATGCTAGCCCCCTGTAGGCTGCCAGGTCGATTGTGTCCGGTCTGTGGTTTAAATTCCCCGGGTAGTGTGTGGGTGTGTCGGGACCGACTATGTTGTAGCCGTTTGCCTCCGCGTGTTTGAGAAGGGACCTGCCTTCCGAGCTTATGCTCAAGGAATTCCAGGCCGTGTGTTTGGCGTTCCAGTCCCCGGCTGCGATGATGGAGGTGGGGTATTGGCCTTCCTTGAGCATGAGGTCGTCCAGGTCCTTGTCCTGAATGTGCTCGTTCGGAGGCTTGTAGACGGCGTACATGTGAATGGGCTTGCTGTCGGTTCCGATCTCCACGCCTAAGGCGGACATGGACGACAGGGTGATCGTGGGTAGGGGTTGATGCAGGGTACGGCGTCTCACGAGTACCATGAGGCCTCGGTAGGCTCTGCCGTCCTGCGTCATCTCGTCCTGCCTGTAGGCGATGTATCCGGGGAATTTAGCTCTATCACCGGGACCCAACATCGTCTCGTTGATGAGGGCCACTGCGATGTCCTGCTCGCGTAGGAGGAGCTTGAGGAGGGATGCCTTCCTGCGTATGCCCTGCGCGTTCCAGAAGAGCACCCTTAGCGCAGCTGGAGCTGCACCAGCCGCCCTATCCCGCTGAGGATGAGTGGGACTGGGCTCGTCCCCTGCCGGATCGCCAGTAGGATGTCGTGGAGGACTTGGAGCGCCGTGTCCAGTACCTCCATCGACGTTTGGTCCTGAGTTTGGGTTTGCTGCGGTGCTGGTGGCGATCTCTGAGGGAAGGTTCTCTCCTGTGGGGCCGTCGTCCCCTGGATTGGGGCAGCAGGTACCTGCGGCCGGGCTGCTGCTGGCGTCAGGAGCCGAGGGGCCCGCCTCGGGCGGGGGGCCTCGGTCTCGGTGTCTGTCTGGGGGTGCTGCGCTATCCTGACCCTCCTCTTTCTTCTCCTTTTGGGTATGTTGCTTGATCTCTGCGTGGGCGGGTTAGCGGGGGCCATTAGGGAGCCGCTGTGCTCCAATTGAGGGATCGCGGTTGTCGTCGTCTGTTGTGGTTGTTGGGCTGTCTCCTGTTGGGTCTGGACCTGTGGGCGGCTTACCCTGGGCGTAGTGGCAGTGGTGAAGGCTGTTGAGCCAGCCCTCTTGTTCCGCGCCTCTCTTTTGAAGACAGGACAGCTGGATCGGTTTGCCGTGTGTGCGCCTTTACAATTGGCGCACGTGGGCGGCTCCTCTCGGTTCCGTGGGCAGTCTCCTGCGTGGTGAGGGCCACCACAGCGGACGCAGGCGAGTGCTCGGTGGCAGTTATGGCTGCTGTGCCTGAACCCTTGGCACCGGTGACATTGGGCTGGGCCCCTCTTCCCCCTCCAGCTCTCTACCTTCACTCCCGGCATGCACAGTACTTCTGTGACCTCGTACAGTGCCGGGAGGAGGTTGGGTGTGGGTTTGAAGATGCCCAGGAAAATGCATCCGGGTCTGCCCTTAGTTGCTCGGATGGGCTTTATTAATTCGGCCTCAAAGCCCTTCTCTGAGAGGTCTGCGACTATCTCAGCTGGCGGGGTGTCGGCGGGGATACCGCGGATGGCGACTTTCACTTGGCGTTCCTCCGGGAGGGAGTATGAGAACCAGCTCATATTGTCCTCGACCTCCGAGAGGTACCGTTGTATGACGCGGTACTCCTCCGCCGACTCTGGGGAGAATCGAACCCCCTTACCGAACGGTCTGGCGTTGGGGGCGTGGCCTAGTAGACCACGGATGGCATTAAAATGTGTGGGCCAGTTCGGCATTACCTCCACTACTATAGGCGGGTAACGGGTTTTCTGAGGTTGCGTACCTTGGGTGCTGGGGCCCGGTTGGGTCTCGCTGGGGCGGGCGGGCTGCGTAGGGCGGGCTTGGTTGCCCTGGTTGGCGGGCGGTTGCAAGCAGGCTGCGCTGTATGTGGGTTGCGGTGTGCGGCTGGCTGAGGATGCCGCCATCGAAGCGTACGTCGTCGGCGGTGGTGGTGGGCGGGCGGCGGGAGACGCCGTCAGCGAGGCGTATGATGTCGATTTAGTCGACGCTGGTGATGGTGTGGTCTTACGGTCCCTCTGTGGAAGTTGTTCCCATTCGTGTTCGGTAACACGCCTCTTGTCCTCTCTCTGCTCCTCCGGTAAGGGCGGGGAATCGATCTCCGCTCGCTTACGACGGAGGCTGGGTTGGGAGGCGGGGGGGGGTTGTATGTCGTCATCTTCGATTTCGACCGTCTCTGGAATTGTGCGCGTCTGCGAGGTTTCCGGGGTTCCTCTGAGCGCTTTTTCTTTTTTTTGGAGGAACCCCCTAAGGAGCTCCATCATCTCCGGGCAGGCCGCCGCCTGTCTCATTAGCTGCGCATAAACGTTAAGGTTAACGTTATGCGCATCCAACGGGGACAGCGGCCCTCTGGCGGCTACTTCCGGCACTTTCTTGAGCGGGGGAAGGGCAGGGGGGGGGCATCTCCAGTGCGGGGGGGGGGCATCTCTTGAGCAGGGGGGGGCGCCCCCTGAGCGGGGGACGACCGTCCCGACGTCGCAGGTCTTGCTTGTTTCAAGGTTTTCTTTGTCCTCGGTCTTGAGACAGACCGATCGCTGTCCGTGGCCGAGGACTCAGATGAGCAGGTGTCCCTTCGAGAAATACGTCCTTCATGGACGGATTTTCCCGAAGGGTTCGTGCGGTCCGATTCGCTCGGACACCGCTGGGTGCTTGATGAACCGGCTTGGTGCGATGATTGCCGTGGGGCAACATCGATCGCGCGACCCTTTGGTTGTGAAGCGGGGTCCGGGGGGTCCCGCTTCCTCCCAACGTCCTCCTTCTCCATGAAGGTGATCCACTCTCTTCACACACAACACAAAACACAAATTTCGCGTTCGGCGAAGGGCCGAGCTCGACAGATGTATTGCTAGAATACACTGCCGAGGTCGTAAACGGAGAAAAACCGGGTCCGTGCGCGCGCGTAATGCAAGAAAAAACGAAATTGTAGCCACTCCAAAAACAATCAGCCCGACGGTTTTTGTTATATATCGAGGTACATTTCGAACGGTTCGTCGGCGAGGGGCGAGCGACGTAGCTGTGCCTACAACCAATAGCGTTCGCGATATCAACTCCACCCCCCCGCACCGCACACCGCCGTCTCCCCTCTTATGTTATTGTTATATATTTATATATATATATATATATATATACATATATAATATAATTTTTTTTTTTGTTTGTTTGTTTGTTTGTTTGCTTTTTGCGTGTGGTGCATCATCAATCACGGCATGGGAAGGAAGCAAGCAAGCAAGCAACATCGATTGAAGCACTATGCAGTACTTAGTTGAGTAGTTTATTTTTCCACGGGAAATGAATGAATTAATGCAAATAACACACATTGCATTAATTAAAATTACTTATTAATATTTGTTAGTAGTAGGTGCCTACGTAACATACATTCCACCAAATTGTAATAATAACTCTGTAATGTAGGTTACCTAGAGGTTCCTCTACCTACTTATCTATCTATCTGTCTGTCTGTCTGTCACTCGTTCGGTATATCGGTGTATGTTTGTTGGCTGGCTGTGGCACCACCGTGGCCGTGTAGTGCATCATCATGTTGTATGTACCATAGCCATGCGTTTAGTTTCAGTCCCTATTAATTATTATTTGTTCGTTCTCAAGAGATTATTACGCGTTGTGCGCGAGTGTAAAAACCACCCTACCTACTAACATGATACAAAACCCAACGTAATGAACTCGTCATCAGTCGAAAGAAACATTTCATAAACACCATTCGAAAGATATTGTGGCCCTGAAAAGGGCCGTTTTGTTGTGAAGCAATCTCACAACACTGGCGTGTGTGTGTGCGTTCTGGTTGGTTGCGCGCTTATGCCTTCTTCTCGGTCTTCTTGGGCAGGAGCACGGCCTGGATGTTCGGCAGCACACCGCCCTGGGCGATGGTCACGCCGGAGAGGAGCTTGTTCAGCTCCTCGTCGTTCCTGATGGCGAGCTGCAGATGACGCGGGATGATCCTGGTCTTCTTGTTGTCTCTGGCGGCGTTGCCGGCCAGCTCGAGGACCTCAGCGGCGAGGTACTCCATCACGGCGGCCAGGTACACGGGCGCACCGGCACCGACGCGCTCTGCGTAGTTGCCGTGACGCAGCAGGCGATGGATGCGTCCCACGGGGAACTGTAGTCCGGCACGGTTGGAGCGGGACTTTGCCTTTCCCTTAACTTTACCGCCCTTGCCACGTCCAGACATGATTATTGATTGATTCGGTGTTTTTAACACGAACACGTCAAACTATACAACGCGCGCACGGCGACCAACAGCGAAGAGTTCACATTTGCTTTTTTTTTTTTTTTTTTTTCGAAATGACAATATATGTTGTTGACCGCAGATGGCCATGACAACGTTACCGGACTATGGCGAGCGCAGAAGGCGCCCAGCCGCAAAAGTTAGGTTGGGGCAACAAGCTCAAGGGCACCACTTAGGTTCGAACCACGGCTTGGACTGTTGCCAGAATTTTTGAATCTACTGAAGGATAGCGTCTAGGTGCAAAACTGCACCTTTAGACGGAAAAATGTATTCTTCGGCCCCGCCGGCGGGACCGGTTTTTGAATATGTGTCTAACAGCTAGTGTGGGACGGGTTGACGTCACCTCCGGGTTAGCGGCGGTGAGCTCGTCAACGGGCAAGCCGAGAACGTGTCTCGGTCGACGGAGGAAAGAACTCGTGGGCAATGGCTCTATCGGGTAGTCGGAGGGTAATCCCGAGATTAGGGGATTGGAGTGTTCCGCCGCCACTTCATAAAAACGCTTTGAAGCAGTTTTAATAAAGTGTTCGATGGACTCGAGTTTGAGATCTCGGTGGAGGTCTACATTGCGCATGTACCATGGGCAACCCGTGGCCCTGCGCAAGAAGTTGTTTTGGACTACCTGAAGGCATCTAACATGACGGGACTGGCCAAAGACGACAGAGGAATATGTCATTATTGGCCGTACAACTGTCTTGTAAAGTGTCACTTTATTTCTAAAGGACATTTTACTTTTCGAGTTGAGAAGGCTGTTTAACCGGCTAAGCACGAACTTCGCACGATTAGTGACAGACCTTATGTGGGGATAGAAGGAGAGACGTCTATCTAGGATTACTCCTAGGTAGCGAGCTGACCTAACCCAAGGGATGGGTTTATCGAAGAGGAGGAGAGGCTGGGGCAAGAAGGGACTCCGAGTGAAGTACACTGCTGCACTTTTCGTCGGGTTCACCTCTATGCGCCACTTTCTGAACCAGGCACCTAGAGTGTCTAGTGCAGCCTGCAGCCTTATGCGTACGCGATTCCTGTTCTTATCGGACGCGTACAAAGCCGTGTCATCGGCGAAGAGGGCAAGTTCGACTTGCGGGTGTCGGGGAATATCGCTGGTGTACAGCGTGAAGAGAAGGGGAGCAAGGACTGAGCCTTGAGGAACTCCAGCTCGGACGGGTTTGGGGTCTGAGAGCGTGCCTTCCACGCGGTAGCGAAAGCAGCGGTTCGACAAGTAGTCTCGTAAGATGAGTACGAGTCTGTCTGGCACTCCAAGCAGGAAAAGCTTGTAAACCAAGCCGTTGTGCCAGACTTTGTCGAAGGCTTTAGCTACATCGAGGAAGACAGCGCCCGTATCTGCTGGCCAAGTGTGATGCCACTTGGACAGGATGTGCTCCGTGATGCGGAGCACCTGCTGGGGACAGGAGTGATGGGCTCGGAAGCCAAACTGTTCGTCAGGCAAGAGACTATGCTCATTGACGTGACGCCAGAGACGTCTCAGAAGGAGACGCTCGTAGATCTTCCCCAGGGAGCTGAGGAGACTGATGGGACGGTAGGAGGAAGGCTCGTTTGCCTTTTTGCCCGGTTTGTGGATGCCAATTACATTGGCTTCCTTCCAGACATCAGGGAAAGAGCAGTTAGCCATGGCAGCATTGAAGATGCTGACCAGGAGATGTATGAGGGCAACAGAGAACTTCTTGAGTACTCTGTTGCTGATGCCGTCCGAGCCAGGGGACTTCTTAGGTCGAAGATCTTTAATGATCTCGGCAACCTCTGCTGCTCTAATGAGGTCCAAAGGAGGAGCAGAGGGGGGAAGGGAAACTAGGCGGTCGACTTCACTGTTCACCATGTTAAGGTGATCAGGGTCGACGGGTTCAAGACTAGGAGAGCATTGGGATTCAAGACTCTCAGCTAGCGCGTCTGCTTTTTCCTTGTCATCAAACGCAGGCGTTTGGTGATTTGGGCGAAGCAGAGGGGGCAGGATTGAGATACCATCTGCTTTCATAGATCTAGCCAGGCTCCAGTAAGCTAGATGCCCGGGTTCGATATTAGAAAGCAGATTGTCCCAAGAAGTGTTACGATGCTCCTGAATGGCCCTCTTCACCTTGCGGCGAAGCGAGTTCATTCGGAAGCGATTTAGTTCGGAGGGCCAAGAACTAAAGCGACGAGTTGCTGCGTTCTTCTCTGTGATCAGTCGTCTTATCTCATCAGGCAGGACACAGTTACGATCAGGCGTAGCTGGGACCTGTCTAGACAAGTCGCGAACGGCGGATTGGACATGACTGGTCAGAGAGTCGACCGCAATAGCAATGTCGTCAGGGGACCTAATGTCGTCGGGGATTTTATCCAAGTCGGGAGAATGGATAACCTTGAGGGCTTTCTCAAGTTTATACCATTGCACCACAGTCTTGGTCGGGGGAGTAGGGTCCGGCAGAGGGCCAAGTCTTAATATGACGGGACGGTGGTCAGAGTCTAGTTCCTGCATCACTACTATGGAGCTCATCCGAAGGGATACGTTCCGCAGCAGTGCGAGGTCTAGAGTTTGGTTGGAAAAACCAATACGTGGGGAATATCGAGTGTGACACATGGGGGCAATAAGATCTAGATTTAAAGAATCTAGATAGCCTGAGAGGAGGGCGCCGTTTCTATTACGTATCGAGCAATTCCACATAGGGCTTTTGCTATTGAAGTCGCCAGCCAGAATGACTGAGCTTCCAAGACTGAGAAGGGATTCTAGGTCGCTTTTAAGAAGCTTCCTATTGGGGCTAAGATAGCAGGATGCAATGATAACCGGTTGATGACCGGTCATTGCAAGTCTGCAGACAGAGACTTCTAAGTCTGTTAAGGGCGGGGGATCAATGGGAATGCAGTGCAGCGACCTCTTGAAATAAATGGCAGTACCGCCTTTAGGGGCGTTCGTTCTGTCATTTCGTACCATTTGGTAGTTAGCGATCCTAGGATCGCGATGGCACTGTTTCAAGAAGGTCTCCTGCACTAGCAGAATATCTATTTGGTGATTGACAAGGAATTGCTTCACGAGTTCTTTCTGAGGAGATAGGCCGTTAGCATTAAAAAATGCTAACGAGAGGGAGCGGGGTTTCAGTCTTTCTTTCTGCACTGCCATACTAAAAAGACTTGAAAGTGAGGGCGTCGAGAGACGCCATGACATCCTGATGATTAGAGATAATCATCAGTTTCTCTATGGGCGACTTCGCCAGGCTAAGCTTGCGCAGGAGCGCATTCACCGATCCGAAATCGATGTTCGGCAGCCCCAGGCTAGGGTTCTCAGCAGCGGGAGCTGGCTGAGAGGGCCTAGTGGGGCGGGGTAGGGGTGCGGGGGCAGGGGCGGAGTGAAGCTCCTGGGAACGCGGGGGAGAGGATACACCAGTTGTTGCCTGAAGGGCGCGGCTGGTGTAGCCCAAAGGTCTCGCCCAAGCTGACACAGCAGGAGGGGCGGGGGGCAACAAGGACACCTTCGGAGATGTCCTCGCGTGTTGGGGTGGGGCGGGGCGGAAGCGCTCCGGAGCCCTAGCATGCGCTCTCCTAGCGCTTGCCTTTGGGGCTCTGGGGCAGCCGCGATAGTTCGCGGTGTGCCCCTCGGTCCCGCAGAGCACGCAACTAGGCGGCATGGGGTCATTGGGGACGCGCTTGCAGTCAGCGGTGCCGTGGTCACCCAGGCACTTGACGCAGCGGGGGCGGGCAAAACAGTTGCGCGCAGAGTGGCCATATAACTGGCACCTGTGGCACTGTCCGGGGGGGCCCTTCCTGAAGGGAGCCTCTACGTAGAGGCCGGAAAGGCGACACACGGTTTTGACGCCGAATATCGCCTTTCCTTCGGGCGAAAGGTCAAGGATGACTAGTACAAGATCGAACGGGGTCTTGTCCCGTCCGCTGTACATGCGGTGGACTTCCCTGACGGGGAAGCCCTGATCGCAGAGGTCGGACTTAATTACATCAGAGTCGAATTCCGCGGGGAGGCCGCGGATGACTACGCGCAGAAGGCGCTCGCTCTCGAGAGCATAGGTATGAAAACCTATGTTCTCAGCGCGGAGGACAGACGTCAGACGTCGGTGATCGTCCGATGTCTGGACGTGGATCTTAATAGAGTCCTTGATGGACTGGGCCTTGGTGAAATTAACCTTTTTTAAGGTTAGAAGCCTCTCCACGCTGGCCCATTTGGCCTTCTCGCGGAGGAAGACGGGCGGGGGGGGTCCCTCCTTGCGGAGGGGGGCGGGTTCGGCGGGGGTCGCGGGGGGAGTAGGCGGGCGGGTAGCCGTAGCCTCTACAGAGACTGCAATCTTAGCCGGAGGGGCTAAGGCCGATTTGTGCGACGACTTCTTCCTGCGCCGTTTGCCGCCTTCGACGACAGTGTAACTGTCGTCGGAGGACTGCTCCGACGAGGAAGAGTTGTCGCTCGGGGAGGGTTCGAGCTCCATCGCCGAAGCGTCGGAGTCCGAATCGGAGGAGGAGGACGTGGCGGGGGAGACCGGAGTCTCCGGGGTGGCCGGAAGGGCGGGGGCGGGGGTAAGAGGGGCCGCGGTGGCCACCTCCATCGGATGGGACTTGGACTTTTTGTCCAACTTGTTCGCCTCTTGATAAGAAGCGAGCAACTTGGACAACAAGTCCCCGTGCTGCTGGGCTAACATCCTGAGTACCCCCAGGAGGGTCTCAGGATCAAGCCCACCCAGCAAGTCCGGGCTTGACATCGCGCGGGGGGTGAGGGGAGGTCCCTATTCCCGGGGGGGACACCCGGGAAATAACTAAGTGTCCCTCCTTGTCGGGTATAGACAAGGAGGGGTGTGTGCCTATGTGTCCTACCTAAATGTGTGTGTCCCTTTCGCCTCTCTTATGGGGCAAAAGGGGTGTGTGCCTCACGCTATCTGGGGTCGGCGAGGGTTCCACCCCAAGGCCGGTGGTTCCAGACCCAGCCGGATTCTGTGTTGCCTTGAAGAGGCAAAACAGGCGCTCCGGGTCCACGCCCAGCTAAGTTCGTTGTCACCGTAGGGTATCCCTTAGCTGACCACTGAAGTCGTGGCTTTCGACAGTTTAAAAAGCAAAGAAACTAGCTCGAGAAATCGTTCTGAAAAGAACGATTTTCTCTTGCACTGGAGCAATTCGAGTTATTCGCTCTGAAAAGAGCAAACAACTCGAAAAGAAACAGGATAGTAATCCAGTAGCGCACTAAAAAGTGCGAACTACCGGTATTCGCTCGCGCAAGTGATTATTCAGACTAGCAAGCTAGTAAGAATAACACCGCAACGAAGCGAAGCTAGCACTGGACGCTAGCGGGCGACGGCAGGGGCCTGGTGCGGGGACCAAGGCGGCAGCGGGCGGCGGGCGTCTGGAACGACGTCCGAGCGGCGACTGCGCGAGCGCAGTGGAGGGGCCTGGTGCGGGGACCAGGCGAGCGGGCGGCTAGAGCGGCGTGCGTCTAGCACGACGTCCGAGCGGCGAGTGTAGTTCGGGTTGATTATTGAGAGTTCAGTTCACATTTGCCGGGGGTTTTCTTCTCACGCGGACGAAGTCCGCGTGGGGAAGCAGTTTCGGGCGTGAGCCCCTGACTGCGGTATTTTGTCCGCCCTTGGCTAATGCCAAGGGGTCCTCAGGTCGGCTCGTAATGAGCCTGTTGCTTGAAGCCCGCGTTTCTTCGCGGGCGTGGTGAAGGCTGGAGGTCCTCTTCGGTCCTCCTTAGCGCAGCTGCAGCTGCACGAGCGTCCCTATTCCGCTGAGGATCAGCGGGATCGGGCTCGTCCCCTGCCTGATCGCCATAAGGACGTCGCGCAGGATCTGCAGTGCTGCATCCAACACCTCCAGTTGGGCCTGGTCGTGCTGGAGGGTCTTCGTTGTGGTAGTGGCTGCGGGGTGTGCGGGGCGCGGTAGGTCCGGTGTGGGTTTCGGGGTCGTCGTGTTGATGTTGGTGATGATGGCGGGAGTTGGCTGCTCCACTGCTGGTGTCGCGTTGCGGGGTGTTGGTGCGGTGCGGGGGGCGTCTGTCTCTGATTCAGAAGGTATGGTTGCCAGCCTTACCTTCTGCTTCCGGCGTCTGGGGAGGCGGTTGGACCGCGCTGTGGGGCCGTTTGCTGGGGCCATGAGGGAGCCACCATGCTCCGTCTGTGAAGTTACAGCCACAGTGTTAAGCTGTGGCTGTTGCGGTCTGGCTGGCGGCTTGTTAAGGCCGTCCCGGGTCGTGGTGTAGGCGGTCGTACCCGCCTTCCTGTTGCGGGCCTCCCGCTTGAATGTTGGGCAGCTTGTCTTGTTGGCAGTGTGGGGGCCGTGGCAGTTGACGCACGTCGGTGCTTCCTCCTTGCTCCTAGGGCAGTCGCCTGCGTGGTGCGATCCTCCGCACCGGACGCAGGCGAGAGGGCGATGGCAGTGGTGTGACGAGTGCCGGAATCCCTGGCATCGATGGCACTGGGCGGGGCCTTTCTTGCCCCTCCAGCTCTCGATCCGGACACCCGGCATGAGGAGCACCTCCGTGACGTCATAGATGGCTGGCAGAAGGTTGGGGGACGGCTTGAACACGCCGAGGAATATGCAGCCTGGGCGGCCCTTGCTTGCCCGGATGGGCTTGATGAGCTCCGCCTCGAAGCTCTTGGAGAGGAAGTCCTGCGCTATCTCTGCTGGTGGGGTGTCGGCTGGGATGCCGCGGATGGCGAGCTTGATTTGGCGCTCCTCAGGCGGAGAGTACGAGAACCAGCTGAGTGGTTCCTCCGTCTCCGTGAGGTAGCGCTGGATGGTGCGGTACTCCACAGCCGACTCCGGTGTGAATCGCACGCCCTTGCCGTAGGGCCGGGCGTTTGGAGTGTGGCCTAGAAGGCCTTTGATGGCCTTGAAATGCCGTGGCCAATTCGGCATCTGCTCCACGACAAGGGGTGGATAGCGGGACTTCTTTGGGGCTGGCTCGACCGAAGTACTCGGGCAAGCGGGTTCCGGGGCGCGGGGGGATCCCGGGCGCGCTGCTGCTGCTGGGCGGGCTGGCGTGTCCAGTGGGGCTGGCGGTGTACGGCGTACGGGCGGCGAGGCCGCCAGCGACGCGTACGACGTTGAAGACTTCGTGGTGGTGGTGGTGGATGCTGGTGTTGTGGGCGCCGTTTCTTCCACGACGACGGCGCTCTCGGTTGCCCGCCTCTTCCTCTCCTCGGGCGTGGAGGAATCGTCGCGTTTGCGACGGTGGCCTGATGGCGGTGGTGACGACGGGTGTTCAGTTTCCTGGGGGGGTGGCGGAGGGAGGGGCTCGGGCGCGGGCACGGGTGTGCCGCGCAGTTGCTTCTCCTTCTCCTGCAGGAAGCCTCTCAGGAGCTCGGCGACTTCCTCGCTCATCATTCCCTGTTCCATGAGCTGCGCAAAGACGGCGAGATTGACGTTGTGCGCAGACAATGGAGACAGCGAACGTGGGGGCGGGGGTTGCGGGGATGCGGCGGGGGGGGGCATCGCCTCGGAAGGCGTCTGCGCCCGCGGGGTGGTCAGCTCCTGGACCTTGGGATGGACAGCGTCCGTTCGCCGTCCGAGCTGGTGGAGTCGATGCGGGACGATCTACCTTCACGGGAGATCAACCCCGACCGACTGTTGCGGTCAGACGCTGTGTGTCTCCGCTGGGCCTTCGGTGCTTCGGCGTGGTGCCGGGGGTCGTATGCCGACGCGCGATCTATTGGTGGACGGTCCGGGGGATCGCGTCGTCCACCAACGTCCTCCTGCTGCATGGCTGTCTGCTCGCCTCTCCGACACTTCCGCGACGAAATTCGCGAATGCGATCGGCCAAGGGGCCGAACTCGACAGGCGTATTCGAAAATACGCTGCCGAGATCGAGGGGGGGGTATAGAAAAGATCCGTGCGCGCGCGTGTGTGCTCAACGAAATACGATAGCCACTCCTCAAAAAAAACCTACCAGGCGCCCCTCTTATATATATAACATAGCGTAGTGGCAGAGCGTTCGCCGAGTCGAGGGGGGTACGCGGGCGACGAGGCTCGCCGTCTCGCTCTCACACCGTCCTGTTCTGTACAGGAATACTACTAATACACCTATTAATTAAGTTAAAGTAAGTACCTAGGTATCTACAGTGTAAGTAAGGCTGCTTTTCACTATTCTCAAATACATTCATAGTTTTTAAGCCTACCTACCTACATTATGTACCTATGTATATGGATTCATCAGAAGAGATAGAGAGAGCATTTTGTGGAGCCGTGCATCGCAACCATAGCACCGACCGCGCCACATAGCAAAGTTGAATAAAATCCATGAATTTTTATTCAGTACCTAGTAGTCTATATTACATACAGTTGGAAATGCGTGTGTGTGTGTGTGTGTGTGTGTATATTATGTCCGTTAAGTGTATCATTAATTCAGCCCTTACTTACTTAGGTGAGAGGTACTACCGTGCCGTGTGCGAGCAGACATACAATTCACGATGTAGTAATAAGCAAAATGCAGCACAAAATGTTTTTTTTTTTAAGTTCGACTACATACATACCTACCTACATAAAAGGTAATAATATACAAATTTGTAATGTACCCCCCCTCCCCCTTTTAGGGATCCTTCAATGATGAGGCGCCAGCTCGCTTAGCTAGTGACCCAGAAGTTCGATTTGTCAGTAAATATAGTCGTAAGAAACAATTCACAAACGTTTTATGTTTGTTGAATTATGAATGTATTTTGTGGCCCTGAAAAGGGCCGTTTTTTGTCAATTGATGCACAATCAACGGTTGTTTGTTTGTGCCGCACTGCTCGTACACGCAACAAGTTAGTTAGTTTACTTGGAGCTGGTGTACTTGGTGACGGCTTTGGTGCCCTCGCTGACGGCGTGCTTGGCGAGCTCGCCGGGCAGCAGGAGCCGCACGCTGGTCTGCACCTCCCGCGACGTGATCGTGGAGCGCTTGTTGTAGTGCGCGAGGCGGGACGCCTCGGCGGCGATGCGCTCGAAGATGTCGTTCACGAACGAGTTCATGATGGACATGGCCTTGCTGGAGATGCCGGTGTCGGGGTGGACCTGCTTGAGCACCTTGTAGATGTAGATGGCGTAGCTCTCCTTCCTCTTGTGCTTCTTCTTTTTCTTGTCGGTCTTGGAGATGTTCTTCTGGGCCTTGCCGGATTTCTTAGCGGCCTTGCCGCTGGTCTTGGGTGGCATGGTTGCTTGCTAACGTAATATTAGCGCGTCAGTCAGGTCAGTCCGTAACGGATGCTACGGGCGGAGTGTGATAAAAACAATCAGCATCTCCGGGTCTTCTTCTCACGTGGGCGAAGCCCACGTGGGGAGGCAGTTCCGGGCGTTTGCCCCTTCCTGCAGTCCTCTTGGTCCGCCCTTAGTGACGACTAAGGGGTCATTATGTTGGCCTGACTAGGCCGTGTGTCAGTGCTCGACTGGATCGTCGAGCTCGGGATCGGTTTCTGTGGTGTTGCTGTCTTCCTCATTGGGCAGCAGCTCCCGGGCGTATGGTATTGAGTGTGGTAAGCGGTCGTACCTTGGCGCTAGGTCTTGTAGGTGTTTGTGAGAGGAGGCATCGCTTCGCCGGAACATGTTCTCCGCGAGGCGGGTGATGAAGGAGTCCAGGGTCTCTATCTTGAGATCCCGCTGGATGGTGGAGTTCCGGACGAAGCGAGGCGCATCCACTATTGCCCGAAGGCTCAAGTTCTCCTGCGCTCTCAGCTGCCGTCTGTGGCGTTCGCTGGTAAAGGCATACCACGCTGGGGCGGCGTACGTCAGTCGCGAGCGGATGTACGTCCGGTACAGGGCAAGCCTCATCCGTAGAGGAATCTGTGGAGCGGTCATGGTCGGTCGCAGCGCTAACCTCGCTGCTTTCGCCGATATGCAGGCATTTCTAGCTTGTTTAGCCATTTTCAAGCCTTTATCTATTGTCACTCCGAGGTACTTGGCCGACTTCGACCACGCGATGGGCCGGTTGAAGAGTGACAGGTGTTCAAGATTGTCAGTGTGCTTCCGAGTGAAGGCTACCGCTTGTGTCTTACCGACATTCACGGATAGCCTCCAGTTCGAAAGCCACTCGGGGAGGGTGTTGAGTGTGCGCTGCATCTTCAACCGTGCGTGTGGGAGAATGTACGACGAAGTGACATAGGCTGCGTCATCTGCATATAGTGCCAGAAGTGCGCCATCTGGGCACGGGATGTCGTCTGTGTACCACGAGTAGCAGATAGGCGACAGACAGCTACCCTGTGGTACTCCAGCGAGTATGGGGCGTTCCGACGAGAGGTGTTCCTCTACTCTTACCCTGATCGTGCGGCTGTGCAGGAAAGATGCCACCGTCTTGGTAATCCTTGGCGTTGTCTCCGACTGCAGCAGCTTGTATAGCAGCCCGTCGTGCCAGACTCGGTCGAAGGCCTTCTCCATGTCCAGGAATACTGCGATGGCGTGCTCCTTTTTGTTCCTCACCATGGTCAGGTGGTGTAGTACCCTGGACAACTGTAGAGTGGTACTGTGCTTCGGCCGGAATCCAAACTGCTCTGGACGGGGCTGTATTGTGGGAGTGAGGTGAGGCAGCAGAAGCTTCTCCAATAACTTCGAGGTCGCTGACAGGAGCGTGATGGGACGGTAACTCTCTGGGCGTCTGGTGTTCTTGCCTTGTTTCGGCAGCATGATGACCGTGCCGGCTTTCCACAGGGTTGGGAAGTGGGTGGTCCTCATGATGCCGTTAAAAAGGCGAGTAAGTGCGGCCACTGTCTTGAGCGGCAGGTGGCGCAACATGGCGTTAGTGATACCGTCCGCTCCCGGTGCCTTCCGTGGCTTTAGCGTCATTATTACCTTCTTAGTGGTGTTCGGCGACCAGTGTATTGGTGACTCGTCTGGCTTGGGTGTCGGGGTGGCGAGGAAGTCCCTTACCGTCTCCTCCACAAGTGAAGTGTGGGCGCTGTCTCCGGCTGGGTTTGGAGAAAACTGCTTCTCCAGGTGGTCAGCGAAGATCTCTGCGCGATCTTCGGCTCGGTATCTGGGTGTTCCGTCACTGTGAGTGAGAGGGTGGGTAGCTGGGGAAGCGTTTCTCAGTTGACGGCATATCTTGTGGAGGGACTGCCAGTCGTCGGAGGCCTCTTCTATCCTCTTCTCCCATCGGTGAGAGCTATCTTCCCGGACTTCTGCCTTGACTTCCTCGCAGATAGCGTTGAGCCGTGTCTTCAGTGCTGGGTCTCTGGAGCGCTGCCACAGCTTCCTGAGACGTCGCTTTTCTGCGAGGAGTCTGGCCAGGGCCGGAGGGGTGCGGTCATAGCGTGCTCTCGGCGTCTGGCTTGATTCTGCCTCTCTCTTGGCGTTTTGAATCGCTGTTTGTATCTCTTCTGTGAGGATGTCTACGTCCTCTGGAGTTGAAACAGGTCTTGTGGGGGTGTTCTCCGCTAGATGCGCGCAAAACGTCTTCCAGTCTATCCTGGGACGCGTGGGTGGTGGTGTGAGTGATGCCGGTCTGTGCTCCACGATCATCAGGATAGGTTGGTGGTCGGACTGCATCTCGTCTGCGAGTACTTCCAGAGTCGGCGCGCATGCTAGCCCCCTGTAGGCTGCCAGGTCGATTGTGTCCGGTCTGTGGTTTAAATTCCCCGGGTAGTGTGTGGGTGTGTCGGGACCGACTATGTTGTAGCCGTTTGCCTCCGCGTGTTTGAGAAGGGACCTGCCTTCCGAGCTTATGCTCAAGGAATTCCAGGCCGTGTGTTTGGCGTTCCAGTCCCCGGCTGCGATGATGGAGGTGGGGTATTGGCCTTCCTTGAGCATGAGGTCGTCCAGGTCCTTGTCCTGAATGTGCTCGTTCGGAGGCTTGTAGACGGCGTACATGTGAATGGGCTTGCTGTCGGTTCCGATCTCCACGCCTAAGGCGGACATGGACGACAGGGTGATCGTGGGTAGGGGTTGATGCAGGGTACGGCGTCTCACGAGTACCATGAGGCCTCGGTAGGCTCTGCCGTCCTGCGTCATCTCGTCCTGCCTGTAGGCGATGTATCCGGGGAATTTAGCTCTATCACCGGGACCCAACATCGTCTCGTTGATGAGGGCCACTGCGATGTCCTGCTCGCGTAGGAGGAGCTTGAGGAGGGATGCCTTCCTGCGTATGCCCTGCGCGTTCCAGAAGAGCACCCTTAGCGCAGCTGGAGCTGCACCAGCCGCCCTATCCCGCTGAGGATGAGTGGGACTGGGCTCGTCCCCTGCCGGATCGCCAGTAGGATGTCGTGGAGGACTTGGAGCGCCGTGTCCAGTACCTCCATCGACGTTTGGTCCTGAGTTTGGGTTTGCTGCGGTGCTGGTGGCGATCTCTGAGGGAAGGTTCTCTCCTGTGGGGCCGTCGTCCCCTGGATTGGGGCAGCAGGTACCTGCGGCCGGGCTGCTGCTGGCGTCAGGAGCCGAGGGGCCCGCCTCGGGCGGGGGGCCTCGGTCTCGGTGTCTGTCTGGGGGTGCTGCGCTATCCTGACCCTCCTCTTTCTTCTCCTTTTGGGTATGTTGCTTGATCTCTGCGTGGGCGGGTTAGCGGGGGCCATTAGGGAGCCGCTGTGCTCCAATTGAGGGATCGCGGTTGTCGTCGTCTGTTGTGGTTGTTGGGCTGTCTCCTGTTGGGTCTGGACCTGTGGGCGGCTTACCCTGGGCGTAGTGGCAGTGGTGAAGGCTGTTGAGCCAGCCCTCTTGTTCCGCGCCTCTCTTTTGAAGACAGGACAGCTGGATCGGTTTGCCGTGTGTGCGCCTTTACAATTGGCGCACGTGGGCGGCTCCTCTCGGTTCCGTGGGCAGTCTCCTGCGTGGTGAGGGCCACCACAGCGGACGCAGGCGAGTGCTCGGTGGCAGTTATGGCTGCTGTGCCTGAACCCTTGGCACCGGTGACATTGGGCTGGGCCCCTCTTCCCCCTCCAGCTCTCTACCTTCACTCCCGGCATGCACAGTACTTCTGTGACCTCGTACAGTGCCGGGAGGAGGTTGGGTGTGGGTTTGAAGATGCCCAGGAAAATGCATCCGGGTCTGCCCTTAGTTGCTCGGATGGGCTTTATTAATTCGGCCTCAAAGCCCTTCTCTGAGAGGTCTGCGACTATCTCAGCTGGCGGGGTGTCGGCGGGGATACCGCGGATGGCGACTTTCACTTGGCGTTCCTCCGGGAGGGAGTATGAGAACCAGCTCATATTGTCCTCGACCTCCGAGAGGTACCGTTGTATGACGCGGTACTCCTCCGCCGACTCTGGGGAGAATCGAACCCCCTTACCGAACGGTCTGGCGTTGGGGGCGTGGCCTAGTAGACCACGGATGGCCTTAAAATGTGTGGGCCAGTTCGGCATTACCTCCACTACTATAGGCGGGTAACGGGTTTTCTGAGGTTGCGTACCTTGGGTGCTGGGGCCCGGTTGGGTCTCGCTGGGGCGGGCGGGCTGCGTAGGGCGGGCTTGGTTGCCCTGGTTGGCGGGCGGTTGCAAGCAGGCTGCGCTGTATGTGGGTTGCGGTGTGCGGCTGGCTGAGGATGCCGCCATCGAAGCGTACGTCGTCGGCGGTGGTGGTGGGCGGGCGGCGGGAGACGCCGTCAGCGAGGCGTATGATGTCGATTTAGTCGACGCTGGTGATGGTGTGGTCTTACGGTCCCTCTGTGGAAGTTGTTCCCATTCGTGTTCGGTAACACGCCTCTTGTCCTCTCTCTGCTCCTCCGGTAAGGGCGGGGAATCGATCTCCGCTCGCTTACGACGGAGGCTGGGTTGGGAGGCGGGGGGGGGTTGTATGTCGTCATCTTCGATTTCGACCGTCTCTGGAATTGTGCGCGTCTGCGAGGTTTCCGGGGTTCCTCTGAGCGCTTTTTCTTTTTTTTGGAGGAACCCCCTAAGGAGCTCCATCATCTCCGGGCAGGCCGCCGCCTGTCTCATTAGCTGCGCATAAACGTTAAGGTTAACGTTATGCGCATCCAACGGGGACAGCGGCCCTCTGGCGGCTACTTCCGGCACTTTCTTGAGCGGGGGAAGGGCAGGGGGGGGCATCTCCAGTGCGGGGGGGGGCATCTCTTGAGCAGGGGGGGGCGCCCCCTGAGCGGGGGACGACCGTCCCGACGTCGCAGGTCTTGCTTGTTTCAAGGTTTTCTTTGTCCTCGGTCTTGAGACAGACCGATCGCTGTCCGTGGCCGAGGACTCAGATGAGCAGGTGTCCCTTCGAGAAATACGTCCTTCATGGACGGATTTTCCCGAAGGGTTCGTGCGGTCCGATTCGCTCGGACACCGCTGGGTGCTTGATGAACCGGCTTGGTGCGATGATTGCCGTGGGGCAACATCGATCGCGCGACCCTTTGGTTGTGAAGCGGGGTCCGGGGGGTCCCGCTTCCTCCCAACGTCCTCCTTCTCCATGAAGGTGATCCACTCTCTTCACACACAACACAAAACACAAATTTCGCGTTCGGCGAAGGGCCGAGCTCGACAGATGTATTGCTAGAATACACTGCCGAGGTCGTAAACGGAGAAAAACCGGGTCCGTGCGCGCGCGTAATGCAAGAAAAAACGAAATTGTAGCCACTCCAATCAAAACAACACAAACAAAAACAATCAGCCCGACGGTTTTTGTTATATATCGAGGTACATTTCGAACGGTTCGTCGGCGAGGGGCGAGCGACGTAGCTGTGCCTACAACCAATAGCGTTCGCGATATCAACTCCACCCCCCCGCACCGCACACCGCCGTCTCCCCTCTTATGTTATTGTTATATATTTATATATATATATATATATATATACATATATAATATAATTTTTTTTTTTGTTTGTTTGTTTGTTTGTTTGCTTTTTGCGTGTGGTGCATCATCAATCACGGCATGGGAAGGAAGCAAGCAAGCAAGCAACATCGATTGAAGCACTATGCAGTACTTAGTTGAGTAGTTTATTTTTCCACGGGAAATGAATGAATTAATGCAAATAACACACATTGCATTAATTAAAATTACTTATTAATATTTGTTAGTAGTAGGTGCCTACGTAACATACATTCCACCAAATTGTAATAATAACTCTGTAATGTAGGTTACCTAGAGGTTCCTCTACCTACTTATCTATCTATCTGTCTGTCTGTCTGTCACTCGTTCGGTATATCGGTGTATGTTTGTTGGCTGGCTGTGGCACCACCGTGGCCGTGTAGTGCATCATCATGTTGTATGTACCATAGCCATGCGTTTAGTTTCAGTCCCTATTAATTATTATTTGTTCGTTCTCAAGAGATTATTACGCGTTGTGCGCGAGTGTAAAAACCACCCTACCTACTAACATGATACAAAACCCAACGTAATGAACTCGTCATCAGTCGAAAGAAACATTTCATAAACACCATTCGAAAGATATTGTGGCCCTGAAAAGGGCCGTTTTGTTGTGAAGCAATCTCACAACACTGGCGTGTGTGTGTGCGTTCTGGTTGGTTGCGCGCTTATGCCTTCTTCTCGGTCTTCTTGGGCAGGAGCACGGCCTGGATGTTCGGCAGCACACCGCCCTGGGCGATGGTCACGCCGGAGAGGAGCTTGTTCAGCTCCTCGTCGTTCCTGATGGCGAGCTGCAGATGACGCGGGATGATCCTGGTCTTCTTGTTGTCTCTGGCGGCGTTGCCGGCCAGCTCGAGGACCTCAGCGGCGAGGTACTCCATCACGGCGGCCAGGTACACGGGCGCACCGGCACCGACGCGCTCTGCGTAGTTGCCGTGACGCAGCAGGCGATGGATGCGTCCCACGGGGAACTGTAGTCCGGCACGGTTGGAGCGGGACTTTGCCTTTCCCTTAACTTTACCGCCCTTGCCACGTCCAGACATGATTATTGATTGATTCGGTGTTTTTAACACGAACACGTCAAACTATACAACGCGCGCACGGCGACCAACAGCGAAGAGTTCACATTTGGTCGGGGTTTTCTTCTCACGCGGACGAAGTCCGCGTGGGGAAGCAGCTTCGGGCGTGAGCCCCTTACTGCAATCTTCCTAGTTCGCCCTTAGTAACCACTAAGGGGTCTTTGGGTTGGCCTTCTTGGCCGTGTGTCAGCACCCGATTGGATCGGGCTCGGGTTCGGTGTCCGTGGAGGCTTCTTCGATGTCTTCATCGGTGGGTAGCAGCTCCCGGGCGTATGGTCTTGAGTTGGGTAAGCGGTCATACCTTGGCGCTAGGTCTTGTAGATGGGAATAGGATGAGGCGTCGCTTCGCCGGAACATGTTCTCCGCGAGGCGGGTGATGAAGGAGTCCAGGGTCTCTATCTTGAGATCCCGCTGGATGGTGGAGTTCCGGACGAAGCGAGGCGCATCCACTATTGCCCGTAGGCTCAAGTTCTCCTGCGCTCTCAGCTGCCGTCTGTGGCGTTCGCTGGTGAAGGCATACCATGCTGGGGCGGCGTACGTCAGCCGCGGGCGGATGTACGTCCGATACAGGGCAAGCCTCATCCGTAGAGGAATCTGTGGAGCGGTCATGGTCGGTCGCAGCGCTATCCTCGCTGCTTTCGCCGATATGCAGGCATTTCTAGCTTGTTTAGCCATTGTCAAGCCTTTATCTATTGTGAGTTCACATTTGTTTTTTTTTTTTTTTTTTTTTTCGAAATGACAATATATGTTGTTGACCGCAGATGGCCATGACAACGTTACCGGACTATGGCGAGCGCAGAAGGCGCCCAGCCGCAAAAGTTAGGTTGGGGCAACAAGCTCAAGGGCACCACTTAGGTTCGAACCACGGCTTGGACTGTTGCCAGAATTTTTGAATCTACTGAAGGATAGCGTCTAGGTGCAAAAATGCACCTTTAGACGGAAAAATGTATTCTTCGGCCCCGCCGGCGGGACCGGTTTTTGAAAATGTGTCTAACAGCTAGTGTGGGACGGGTTGACGTCACCTCCGGGTTAGCGGCGGTGAGCTCGTCAACGGGCAAGCCGAGAACGTGTCTCGGTCGACGGAGGAAAGAACTCGTGGGCAATGGCTCTATCGGGTAGTCGGAGGGTAATCCCGAGATTAGGGGATTGGAGTGTTCCGCCGCCACTTCATAAAAACGCTTTGAAGCAGTTTTAATAAAGTGTTCGATGGACTCGAGTTTGAGATCTCGGTGGAGGTCTACATTGCGCATGTACCATGGGCAACCCGTGGCCCTGCGCAAGAAGTTGTTTTGGACTACCTGAAGGCATCTAACATGACGGGACTGGCCAAAGACGACAGAGGAATATGTCATTATTGGCCGTACAACTGTCTTGTAAAGTGTCACTTTATTTCTAAAGGACATTTTACTTTTCGAGTTGAGAAGGCTGTTTAACCGGCTAAGCACGAACTTTGCACGATTAGTGACAGACCTTATGTGGGGATAGAAGGAGAGACGTCTATCTAGGATTACTCCTAGGTAGCGAGCTGACCTAACCCAAGGGATGGGTTTATCGAAGAGGAGGAGAGGCTGGGGCAAGAAGGGACTCCGAGTGAAGTACACTGCTGCACTTTTCGTCGGGTTCACCTCTATGCGCCACTTTCTGAACCAGGCACCTAGAGTGTCTAGTGCAGCCTGCAGCCTTATGCGTACGCGATTCCTGTTCTTATCGGACGCGTACAAAGCCGTGTCATCGGCGAAGAGGGCAAGTTCGACTTGCGGGTGTCGGGGAATATCGCTGGTGTACAGCGTGAAGAGAAGGGGAGCAAGGACTGAGCCTTGAGGAACTCCAGCTCGGACGGGTTTGGGGTCTGAGAGCGTGCCTTCCACGCGGTAGCGAAAGCAGCGGTTCGACAAGTAGTCTCGTAAGATGAGTACGAGTCTGTCTGGCACTCCAAGCAGGAAAAGCTTGTAAACCAAGCCGTTGTGCCAGACTTTGTCGAAGGCTTTAGCTACATCGAGGAAGACAGCGCCCGTATCTGCTGGCCAAGTGTGATGCCACTTGGACAGGATGTGCTCCGTGATGCGGAGCACCTGCTGGGGACAGGAGTGATGGGCTCGGAAGCCAAACTGTTCGTCAGGCAAGAGACTATGCTCATTGACGTGACGCCAGAGACGTCTCAGAAGGAGACGCTCGTAGATCTTCCCCAGGGAGCTGAGGAGACTGATGGGACGGTAGGAGGAAGGCTCGTTTGCCTTTTTGCCCGGTTTGTGGATGCCAATTACATTGGCTTCCTTCCAGACATCAGGGAAAGAGCAGTTAGCCATGGCAGCATTGAAGATGCTGACCAGGAGATGTATGAGGGCAACAGAGAACTTCTTGAGTACTCTGTTGCTGATGCCGTCCGAGCCAGGGGACTTCTTAGGTCGAAGATCTTTAATGACCTCGGCAACCTCTGCTGCTCTAATGAGGTCCAAAGGAGGAGCAGAGGGGGAAGGGAAACTAGGCGGTCGACTTCACTGTTCACCATGTTAAGGTGATCAGGGTCGACGGGTTCAAGACTAGGAGAGCATTGGGATTCAAGACTCTCAGCTAGCGCGTCTGCTTTTTCCTTGTCATCAAACGCAGGCGTTTGGTGATTCGGGCGAAGCAGAGGGGGCAGGATTGAGATACCATCTGCTTTCATAGATCTAGCCAGGCTCCAGTAAGCTAGATGCCCGGGTTCGATATTAGAAAGCAGATTGTCCCAAGAAGTGTTACGATGCTCCTGAATGGCCCTCTTCACCTTGCGGCGAAGCGAGTTCATTCGGAAGCGATTTAGTTCGGAGGGCCAAGAACTAAAGCGACGAGTTGCTGCGTTCTTCTCTGTGATCAGTCGTCTTATCTCATCAGGCAGGACACAGTTACGATCAGGCGTAGCTGGGACCTGTCTAGACAAGTCGCGAACGGCGGATTGGACATGACTGGTCAGAGAGTCGACCGCAATAGCAATGTCGTCAGGGGACCTAATGTCGTCGGGGATTTTATCCAAGTCGGGAGAATGGATAACCTTGAGGGCTTTCTCAAGTTTATACCATTGCACCACAGTCTTGGTCGGGGGAGTAGGGTCCGGCAGAGGGCCAAGTCTTAATATGACGGGACGGTGGTCAGAGTCTAGTTCCTGCATCACTACTATGGAGCTCATCCGGAGGGATACGTTCCGCAGCAGTGCGAGGTCTAGAGTTTGGTTGGAAAAACCAATACGTGGGGAATATCGAGTGTGACACATGGGGGCAATAAGATCTAGATTTAAAGAATCTAGATAGCCTGAGAGGAGGGCACCGTTTCTATTACGTATCGAGCAATTCCACATAGGGCTTTTGCTATTGAAGTCGCCAGCCAGAATGACTGAGCTTCCAAGACTGAGAAGGGATTCTAGGTCGCTTTTAAGAAGCTTCCTATTGGGGCTAAGATAGCAGGATGCAATGATAACCGGTTGATGACCGGTCATTGCAAGTCTGCAGACAGAGACTTCTAAGTCTGTTAAGGGCGGGGGATCAATGGGAATGCAGTGCAGCGACCTCTTGAAATAAATGGCAGTACCGCCTTTAGGGGCGTTCGTTCTGTCATTTCGTACCATTTGGTAGTTAGCGATCCTAGGATCGCGATGGCACTGTTTCAAGAAGGTCTCCTGCACTAGCAGAATATCTATTTGGTGATTGACAAGGAATTGCTTCACGAGTTCTTTCTGAGGAGATAGGCCGTTAGCATTAAAAAATGCTAACGAGAGGGAGCGGGGTTTCAGTCTTTCTTTCTGCACTGCCATACTAAAAAGACTTGAAAGTGAGGGCGTCGAGAGACGCCATGACATCCTGATGATTAGAGATAATCATCAGTTTCTCTATGGGCGACTTCGCCAGGCTAAGCTTGCGCAGGAGCGCATTCACCGATCCGAAATCGATGTTCGGCAGCCCCAGGCTAGGGTTCTCAGCAGCGGGAGCTGGCTGAGAGGGCCTAGTGGGGCGGGGTAGGGGTGCGGGGGCAGGGGCGGAGTGAAGCTCCTGGGAACGCGGGGGAGAGGATACACCAGTTGTTGCCTGAAGGGCGCGGCTGGTGTAGCCCAAAGGTCTCGCCCAAGCTGACACAGCAGGAGGGGCGGGGGGCAACAAGGACACCTTCGGAGATGTCCTTGCGTGTTGGGGTGGGGCGGGGCGGAAGCGCTCCGGAGCCCTAGCATGCGCTCTCCTAGCGCTTGTCTTTGGGGCTCTGGGGCAGCCGCGATAGTTCGCGGTGTGCCCCTCGGTCCCGCAGAGCACGCAACTAGGCGGCATGGGGTCATTGGGGACGCGCTTGCAGTCAGCGGTGCCGTGGTCACCCAGACACTTGACGCAGCGGGGGCGGGCAAAACAGTTGCGCGCAGAGTGGCCATATAACTGGCACCTGTGGCACTGTCCGGGGGGGCCCTTCCTGAAGGGAGCCTCTACGTAGAGGCCGGAAAGGCGACACACGGTTTTGACGCCGAATATCGCCTTTCCTTCGGGCGAAAGGTCAAGGATGACTAGTACAAGATCGAACGGGGTCTTGTCCCGTCCGCTGTACATGCGGTGGACTTCCCTGACGGGGAAGCCCTGATCGCAGAGGTCGGACTTAATTGCCTCAGAGTCGAATTCCGCGGGGAGGCCGCGGATGACTACGCGCAGAAGGCGCTCGCTCTCGAGAGCATAGGTATGAAAACCTATGTTCTCAGCGCGGAGGACAGACGTCAGACGTCGGTGATCGTCCGATGTCTGGACGTGGATCTTGATAGAGTCCTTGATGGACTGGGCCTTGGTGAAATTAACCTTTTTCAAGGTTAGAAGCCTCTCCACGCTGGCCCATTTGGCCTTTTCGCGGAGGAAAACAGGCGGGGGGGGTCTCTCCTTGCGGAGGGGGGCGGGTTCGGCGGGGGTCGCGGGGGGAGTAGGCGGGCGGGTAGCCGTAGCCTCTACGGGGACTGCGATCTTAGCCGGAGGGGCTAAGGCCGACTTATGGGACGCCTTCTTCCTGCGCCGTTTGCCGCCTTCGACGACAGTATAACTGTCGTCGGAGGACTGCTCCGACGAGGAAGAGTTGTCGCTCGGGGAGGGTTCGAGCTCCATCGCCGAAGCGTCGGAGTCCGAATCGGAGGTGGAGGAGGACGGGGCGGGGGAGACCGGAGTCTCAGGGGTGGCCGGAAGGGCGGGGGAGACCGGAGTCTCCGGGGTGGCCTGAAGGGCGGGGGTGAGAGGGGCCGCGGTGGCCACCTTCATAGACTGGGACTTGGACTTTTTGTCCAACTTGTTCGCCTCTTGGTAAGAGGCGAGCAACCTGGACAACAAGTCCCCGTGCTGCTGGGCTAACATCCTGAGTACCCCCAGGAGGGTCTCAGGATCAAGCCCACCCAGCAAGTCCGGGCTTGACATCGCGCGGGGGGTGAGGGGAGGTCCCTATTCCCGGGGGGAACACCCGGGAAATAACTAAGTGTCCCTCCTTGTCGGGTATAGACAAGGAGGGGTGTGTGCCTATGTGTCCTACCTAAATGTGTGTGTCCCTTTTACCTCTCTTATGGGGCAAAAGGGGTGTGTGCCTCACGCTATCTGGGGTCGGCGAGGGTTCCACCCCAAGGCCGGTGGTTCCAGACCCAGCCGGATTCTGTGTTGCCTTGAAGAGGCAAAACAGGCGCTCCGGGTCCACGCCCAGCTAAGTTAGTTGTCACCGTAGGGTATCCCTTAGCTGACCACTGAAGTCGTGGCTTTCGACAGTTTATACAGCAAAGAAACTAGCTCGAGAAATCGTTCTGAAAAGAACGATTTTCTCTTGCACTGGAGCAGTTCGAGTTATTCGCTCTGAAAAGAGCAAACAACTCGAAAAGAAACAGGATAGTAATCCAGTAGCGCACTAAAAAGTGCGAACTACCGGTATTCGCTCGCGCAAGTGATTATTCAGACTAGCAAGCTAGTAAGAATAACACCGCAACGAAGCGAAGCTAGCACTGGACGCTAGCGGGCGACGGCAGGGGCCTGGTGCGGGGACCAAGGCGGCAGCGGGCGGCGGGCGTCTGGAACGACGTCCGAGCGGCGACTGCGCGAGCGCAGTGGAGGGGCCTGGTGCGGGGACCAGGCGAGCGGGCGGCTAGAGCGGCGTGCGTCTAGCACGACGTCCGAGCGGCGAGTGATAAAAACGAGTTCACATTTGCCCTATAACAACGTTTATTTATACAAGCTGCGTGCGGCGCTATAGGAGGGGAGCGAAACGAGCGAGGTAGCTACGCATTCGACCAATAGGGCAACACAATTTTGGTTGTTAAGATACCTGCTCTTTCTTTCAAAAAGTTGTTAAAGTTGTTAGGTTAGGTTAGTTACATAGTTGGCAAAGTACCGTCATTCATTATAGTCAGGTATAGTATAGTACAATAGTCCTTATCTCTCATTATACTTATTGTTCTATTCTTAGGTTAGGTAGGTACCCAAAAAAAAAAAATAATAATAGGTAGGTAATTAGGTCCTTTGTATCATTTGGTTGTTATGAGCATTGTGCGCGAGTACTAATATAATTATATTGTCTCATTCTTAGGTTAGGTATTGTATACTTAAGTTGCGGTCTACACACACACACACACAATAGGATCAACAATAATAGGTACCCTAAGTACTTAGGTCCTTTGTATCATTTGGTTGGTTTACAATCTTGTTATGAGCATTGTGTATTGTACCTACCCCGTGTACCCCAAAATCACAGCGAGCAATTGATATTTTTATATAATAGCCGGAGTCGGCAGTCGGTCGGCCAGTGGTTGTCGAATCGTAGTTTTTTTTTTTTTTTTTAAATTTATTTATTATTAATATAAATTAACTACTTGATTCGGACGTATATATGTACATAAATCTATCTAATATCGGATCGGAAGATGGGACGGTAAGGAAGGAACAAAGAAAACGGGAAACTTTCTATTTGATCTGTGCGTGCAGTGTTGTTGGTCTTGGTTTAAATTGTGTTGTGTTGTGTCGTGTCGTGTCGTGTCGTGTTGTGTTGTGTTGTGTCGTGTCGTGTCGTGTCGTGTCGCATGCACCTAATAACAGACAGGTAAGAGAGGAGTTATTTATACTTTAGTGAACGTTCGACAGTGCTTTCAGTCTTCAGAAACAACATGTTTAACGTAGGTACATGTACCTAATCGTTAAAAGCAATATCGGAAACATGTGTTAGCCCTGAAAAGGGCTTTTTGGTTCGGTGCGATTCTCCAGCCCGCCTGGCCCGCACGCACGCACGCACGGCGGCGGCTGCGGCGGCGGCGGCGGCCGGTGGAACCGACACACGCGAGGATCGTAGGCGCTTCGCACGCTACTTCACCTACTTCTTGGAGGCGGCGGCCTTCTTGCCGGCGGCTGCCTTCGACTTGGGAGTGGCTGCTGCCTTCTTAGGTTTGGGCGCCTTCGGCTTCTTGGTGGGAGGCTTCGCGGTCTTCTTCGCCTTCGGTGCGGCGGCGGATTTTGCCTTGGCGGGAGAGGCGGCGGCCTTCTTCGCCGCGGCGGGCTTCCTCTTCGCCGCTGCTGCCTTCTTGTCCTTGGGCGCAGCCTTGCCGGCCTTCGATTTGGAGGGCGACGACGAGGCGGCGGCTGCGGTGGCGGCGGCGGGTGCCTTCTTCCTCTTGCCGGCGGCGGAGGCGGATCTCGCTGCTGGCTTCTTAGATTTGCTCGGCGAGGCGGAGTCCTTGCCCTTCGCGGCGGCGCCGCCGGCAGTCTTCTTGCCGACGGCGGAGAGAGACTTCGCGTTCTTCTTGGAGTCCAACTTGAACGAGCCGGAAGCGCCGGTGCCCTTCGTCTGGATGAGAGCGCCCGACTCTACGGCGCCCTTCAGGTACCTGCGGATGAACGGCGCCAGCTTCTCGGCGTCGACGCTGTACGAGGCGGCGATGTACTTCTTGATCGCCTTCAGGGAGGATCCGCTGCGCTCCTTCAGCTCGCCGATGGCGCTGTTCACCATCTCCGATGTCTTCGGGTGGGTGGACTTCGCTTTAGGCTTCTTCGCGGCGGCGGATGCCTTCGGTTTCTTCGCGGGTGTCGCGGGCGCTACGGCCTCGGCAGCAACAGCGGTATCGGCCATATTCCAATTGATAATTATTCAAGGTAAGATCAACAAACCAAAACAGCTTTATCTCGTAGAACACAAGAATAGCAAAGTTTTGAAAAGTGCGATAGATGGCGACACAGAGAGCAAGCTACCGAGCTATACCGTATGGAGAACGGCAGTGTCGACAGACCGTTTCTCGTACGAGCGCTGACCGTTTTTCACTAACATCATTCTAATTAAAATTTATTTTATAAAGATTTGCATACTGTTCGTCACTTGCTGAATGCGTGAATACAATCATTTTGAACATGACCCTCATATAAGATCATAACAACATTCATCACTTGTAACACTGGCGAGATATGAACGTTTTCACGCGCCGCTCGCCACCAGCTCTAGGTCGGGTCGTGTTTATATTCCATTTTTACACTATTAAACAGTCTCCTTTCACAAATCACTGTCGACAAATAAAACGCTAACATATCAATTTATACGTGTGACACAGTTTTAACGCACATTTTCATATATTTACACACAAACAGCAACATGTCTTTGAACACCCGTAAAACACGATGCAACAATTCGTACGGAATCACGTCTCGAGAACCAACGCAAACTGCAATAATTCTTATAATATCGATGTCACACTAAAAACAAACTGTTTTATAAATCTATCATAATTACAATAAACAAGAATACATTCCAAAAGAACGATTGAAAACACCTAAAAACCGCGTCTCGTATGTATTAGCGCCGCGCGCCGCCGCGATTCATACATTCATTCCATTTCATCCACAGTAAATGTGTTTTGCCTGCTTATTATTATTATTTTGACGGACCACTGCTCTGGTTTATTCTATGGTCTATTTTGTGCAAAGTGCAACCATAAATAGCCATAATAGTAGGTAGGTACTTACCTACTACCTATGTACTTATAATAATTATTAGGTACCAGAAACGGTGAAACCACTCGTCACACTCGTTTAGGAGGCATATTATTTGTTAGGTATTGGTCTACAACAACCAAAAAAAAAAAAAAAAATATAAATATATATATATATATATATATGTATGTATGTATGTATGTATATATATATTTTTTTTTTTAATAATAGTTAGGTTACCTACTACGGTAATTTAGGCGCACGCGTGTGTGCGTGCGCGTGTGCGCGCTGTTTGTTGTCTAAACCCCGCGCAGGCGAAGGGGAAGCGGGCGGTTACGTGTCTCCGCTTCGCTCTCCTCTCCTATAAATATAAAGCTGTATAGCGGTGGTAATTTTTATACAGTCGTTCGGCAGCAACCGACCGATTCGCTCGTTACGTGCTAGTTCTTAGTTTCTTGTGCGCGCAACAATGACCGGTCGCGGTAAGGGAGGCAAAGGTCTGGGAAAAGGAGGTGCCAAGCGTCACAGGAAAGTGCTCCGTGATAACATCCAGGGTATCACCAAGCCGGCCATTCGTCGTTTGGCGCGCAGAGGCGGCGTCAAGCGTATCTCCGGTCTGATCTACGAGGAGACCCGCGGTGTGCTGAAGGTGTTCCTTGAGAACGTGATCCGCGACGCCGTCACCTACACGGAGCACGCCAAGAGGAAGACCGTCACCGCCATGGATGTGGTCTACGCTCTGAAACGTCAGGGCCGCACCCTGTACGGTTTCGGAGGTTAATAAAATTATCTACTCCACCCGTCTCGACAAGACCATTATTGGTTTTGTCTTGCACGAAGAAAAAAAAAGGCCCTTTTCAGGGCCGCACATGATTCTGTTCAAATAAAAATGAAACTGTTTCTTAAGGACTGACTTATCCGTCAAACGTGGCTGGCTACTTTTAACACGACAGTATTTGTGTTTGTTTGTATTACAGGTGTTATATTTATATATACATATGTATATTGTAACACGAGTTCCCTCCCGACTCCCGTTCTTCGCATCGCATTGTTAATTAGGGTACCACACTTACTTTTGGCTGGATAAAAATCTAGATTTTTACTAGGGTGCGCGTGCGTTAATAATAATTACGATAAATTGTGTGATTACATTTAAACCTAAAATAACATTTCGGTTCTGTCACAGGCATTGGGTTAGGTGTACGCTACGTAATGACATGTTATGTGGTGTCGAAAGAAACATTGCTGTTTGCATTTTGAATCGTATGTGGCCCTGAAAAGGGCCTTTTTAGCTTCGAGGAGCTTCTTATTAGGGTCGACACGACAACGACAACTTCAACTTGAAGTCGCCGCGCACGATCCTAGCAGAGGAGCTTTCCTAGGCGCGTTCACCTCGGATCCTGCGCGCCAACTGAATGTCCTTGGGCATGATGGTGACACGCTTCGCGTGAATGGCGCACAGGTTGGTGTCTTCGAAGAGACCGACCAGGTAAGCCTCGCTGGCCTCCTGGAGAGCCATCACAGCGGAGCTCTGGAAACGGAGATCGGTCTTGAAGTCCTGCGCGATCTCACGCACCAGACGCTGGAAGGGGAGCTTGCGAATGAGCAGCTCCGTGCTCTTCTGGTAGCGACGGATCTCACGCAGGGCGACGGTTCCGGGCCTGTAGCGATGGGGTTTCTTGACGCCTCCGGTGGCGGGCGCGCTCTTGCGGGCTGCCTTGGTGGCGAGCTGCTTGCGCGGCGCCTTACCACCGGTGGATTTGCGGGCTGTTTGCTTGGTGCGAGCCATTGCTTCGTCTTGCTGCTCTGCCACTAGAAAATACGACGACGGGACGATACACGCAGTGCGAGCGACCGACAAGAGACTGGTTTAAAAAACTTTTTTTTTTTTTTTTCGAAATGACAATATATGTTGTTGACCGCAGATGGCCATGACAACGTTACCGGACTATGGCGAGCGCAGAAGGCGCCCAGCCGCAAAAGTTAGGTTGGGGCAACAAGCTCAAGGGCACCACTTAGGTTCGAACCACGGCTTGGACTGTTGCCAGAATTTTTGAATCTACTGAAGGATAGCGTCTAGGTGCAAAACTGCACCTTTAGACGGAAGAATGTATTCTTCGGCCCCGCCGGCGGGACCGGTTTTTGAATATGTGTCTAACAGCTAGTGTGGGACGGGTTGACGTCACCTCCGGGTTAGCGGCGGTGAGCTCGTCAACGGGCAAGCCGAGAACGTGTCTCGGTCGACGGAGGAAAGAACTCGTGGGCAATGGCTCTATCGGGTAGTCGGAGGGTAATCCCGAGATTAACGGATTGGAGTGTTCCGCCGCCACTTCATAAAAACGCTTTGAAGCAGTTTTAATAAAGTGTTCGATGGACTCGAGTTTGAGATCTCGGTGGAGGTCTACATTGCGCATGTACCATGGGCAACCCGTGGCCCTGCGCAAGAAGTTGTTTTGGACTACCTGAAGGCATCTAACATGACGGGACTGGCCAAAGACGACAGAGGAATATGTCATTATTGGCCGTACAACTGTCTTGTAAAGTGTCACTTTATTTCTAAAGGACATTTTACTTTTCGAGTTGAGAAGGCTGTTTAACCGGCTAAGCACGAACTTCGCACGATTAGTGACAGACCTTATGTGGGGATAGAAGGAGAGACGTCTATCTAGGATTACTCCTAGGTAGCGAGCTGACCTAACCCAAGGGATGGGTTTATCGAAGAGGAGGAGAGGCTGGGGCAAGAAGGGACTCCGAGTGAAGTACACTGCTGCACTTTTCGTCGGGTTCACCTCTATGCGCCACTTTCTGAACCAGGCACCTAGGGTGTCTAGTGCAGCCTGCAGCCTTATGCGTACGCGATTCCTGTTCTTATCGGACGCGTACAGAGCCGTGTCATCGGCGAAGAGGGCAAGTTCGACTTGCGGGTGTCGGGGAATATCGCTGGTGTACAGCGTGAAAAGAAGGGGAGCAAGGACTGAGCCTTGAGGAACTCCAGCTCGGACGGGTTTGGGGTCTGAGAGCGTGCCTTCCACGCGGTAGCGAAAGCAGCGGTTCGACAAGTAGTCTCGTAAGATGAGTACGAGTCTGTCTGGCACTCCAAGCAGGAAAAGCTTGTAAACCAAGCCATTGTGCCAGACTTTGTCGAAGGCTTTAGCTACATCGAGGAAGACAGCGCCCGTATCTGCTGGCCAAGTGTGATGCCACTTGGACAGGATGTGCTCCGTGATGCGGAGCACCTGCTGGGGACAGGAGTGATGGGCTCGGAAGCCAAACTGTTCGTCAGGCAAGAGACTATGCTCATTGACGTGACGCCAGAGACGTCTCAGAAGGAGACGCTCATAGATCTTCCCCAGGGAGCTGAGGAGACTGATGGGACGGTAGGAGGAAGGCTCGTTTGCCTTTTTGCCCGGTTTGTGGATGCCAATTACATTGGCTTCCTTCCAGACATCAGGGAAAGAGCAGTTAGCCATGGCAGCATTGAAGATGCTGACCAGGAGATGTATGAGGGCAACAGAGAACTTCTTGAGTACTCTGTTGCTGATGCCGTCCGAGCCAGGGGACTTCTTAGGGCGAAGATCTTTAATGATCTGGGCAACCTCTGCTGCTCTAATGAGGTCCAAAGGAGGAGCAGAGGGGGGAAGGGAAACTAGGCGGTCGACTTCACTGTTCACCATGTTAAGGTGATCAGGGTCGACGGGTTCAAGACTAGGAGAGCATTGGGATTCAAGACTCTCAGCTAGCGCGTCTGCTTTTTCCTTGTCATCAAACGCAGGCGTTTGGTGATTCGGGCGAAGCAGAGGGGGCAGGATTGAGATACCATCTGATTTCATAGATCTAGCCAGGCTCCAGTAAGCTAGATGCCCGGGTTCGATATTAGAAAGCAGATTGTCCCAAGAAGTGTTACGATGCTCCTGAATGGCCCTCTTCACCTTGCGGCGAAGCGAGTTCATTCGGAAGCGATTTAGTTCGGAGGGCCAAGAACTAAAGCGACGAGTTGCTGCGTTCTTCTCTGTGATCAGTCGTCTTATCTCATCAGGCAGGACACAGTTACGATCAGGCGTAGCTGGGACCTGTCTAGACAAGTCGCGAACGGCGGATTGGACGTGACTGGTCAGAGAGTCGACCGCAATAGCAATGTCGTCAGGGGACCTAATGTCGTCGGGGATTTTATCCAAGTCGGGAGAATGGATAACCTTGAGGGCTTTCTCAAGTTTATACCATTGCACCACAGTCTTGGTCGGGGGAGTAGGGTCCGGCAGAGGGCCAAGTCTTAATATGACGGGACGGTGGTCAGAGTCTAGTTCCTGCATCACTACTATGGAGCTCATCCGAAGGGATACGTTCCGCAGCAGTGCGAGGTCTAGAGTTTGGTTGGAAAAACCAATACGTGGGGAATATCGAGTGTGACACATGGGGGCAATAAGATCTAGATTTAAAGAATCTAGATAGCCTGAGAGGAGGGCGCCGTTTCTATTACGTATCGAGCAATTCCACATAGGGCTTTTGCTATTGAAGTCGCCAGCCAGAATGACTGAGCTTCCAAGACTGAGAAGGGATTCTAGGTCGCTTTTAAGAAGCTTCCTATTGGGGCTAAGATAGCAGGATGCAATGATAACCGGTTGATGACCGGTCATTGCAAGTCTGCAGACAGAGACTTCTAAGTCTGTTAAGGGCGGGGGATCAATGGGAATGCAGTGCAGCGACCTCTTGAAATAAATGGCAGTACCGCCTTTAGGGGCGTTCGTTCTGTCATTTCGTACCATTTGGTAGTTAGCGATCCTAGGATCGCGATGGCACTGTTTCAAGAAGGTCTCCTGCACTAGCAGAATATCTATTTGGTGATTGACAAGGAATTGCTTCACGAGTTCTTTCTGAGGAGATAGGCCGTTAGCATTAAAAAATGCTAACGAGAGGGAGCGGGGTTTCAGTCTTTCTTTCTGCACTGCCATACTAAAAAGACTTGAAAGTGAGGGCGTCGAGAGACGCCATGACATCCTGATGATTAGAGATAATCATCAGTTTCTCTATGGGCGACTTCGCCAGGCTAAGCTTGCGCAGGAGCGCATTCACCGATCCGAAATCGATGTTCGGTAGCCCCAGGCTAGGGTTCTCAGCAGCGGGAGCTGGCTGAGAGGGCCTAGTGGGGCGGGGTAGGGGTGCGGGGGCAGGGGCGGAGTGAAGCTCCTGGGAACGCGGGGGAGAGGATACACCAGTTGTTGCCTGAAGGGCGCGGCTGGTGTAGCCCAAAGGTCTCGCCCAAGCTGACACAGCAGGAGGGGCGGGGGGCAACAAGGACACCTTCGGAGATGTCCTCGCGTGTTGGGGTGGGGCGGGGTGGAAGCGCTCCGGAGCCCTAGCATGCGCTCTCCTAGCGCTTGCCTTTGGGGCTCTGGGGCAGCCGCGATAGTTCGCGGTGTGCCCCTCGGTCCCGCAGAGCACGCAACTAGGCGGCATGGGGTCATTGGGGACGCGCTTGCAGTCAGCGGTGCCGTGGTCACCCAGACACTTGACGCAGCGGGGGCGGGCAAAACAGTTGCGCGCAGAGTGGCCATATAACTGGCACCTGTGGCACTGTCCGGGGGGGCCCTTCCTGAAGGGAGCCTCTACGTAGAGGCCGGAAAGGCGACACACGGTTTTGACGCCGAATATCGCCTTTCCTTCGGGCGAAAGGTCAAGGATGACTAGTACAAGATCGAACGGGGTCTTGTCCCGTCCGCTGTACATGCGGTGGACTTCCCTGACGGGGAAGCCCTGATCGCAGAGGTCGGACTTAATTACATCAGAGTCGAATTCCGCGGGGAGGCCGCGGATGACTACGCGCAGAAGGCGCTCGCTCTCGAGAGCATAGGTATGAAAACCTATGTTCTCAGCGCGGAGGACAGACGTCAGACGTCGGTGATCGTCCGATGTCTGGACGTGGATCTTAATAGAGTCCTTGATGGACTGGGCCTTGGTGAAATTAACCTTTTTCAAGGTTAGAAGCCTCTCCACGCTGGCCCATTTGGCCTTCTCGCGGAGGAAGACGGGCGGGGGGGGTCTCTCCTTGCGGAGGGGGGCGGGTTCGGCGGGGGTCGCGGGGGGAGTAGGCGGGCGGGTAGCCGTAGCCTCTACAGAGACTGCAATCTTAGCCGGAGGGGCTAAGGCCGATTTGTGCGACGAAAACCGGGTCCGTGCGCGCGCGTGTTGCTCAAACGAAGTTGTGGCCACTACTAAAAAACCTACCAGGCGCCCCTCTTATATATATAACATTGCGTAGTGGCAGAGCGTTCGCCGAGTCGAGGGGGGTACGCGGGCGACGAGGCTCGCCGTCTCGCTCTCACACCGTCCTGTTCTGTACAGGAATACTACTAATACACCTATTAATTAAGTTAAAGTAAGTACCTAGGTATCTACAGTGTAAGTAAGGCTGCTTTTCACTATTCTCAAATACATTCATAGTTTTTAAGCCTACCTACCTACATTATGTACCTATGTATATGGATTCATCAGAAGAGATAGAGAGAGCATTTTGTGGAGCCGTGCATCGCAACCATAGCACCGACCGCGCCACATAGCAAAGTTGAATAAAATCCATGAATTTTTATTCAGTACCTAGTAGTCTATATTACATACAGTTGGAAATGCGTGTGTGTGTGTGTGTGTGTGTGTATATTATGTCCGTTAAGTGTATCATTAATTCAGCCCTTACTTACTTAGGTGAGAGGTACTACCGTGCCGTGTGCGAGCAGACATACAATTCACGATGTAGTAATAAGCAAAATGCAGCACAAAATGTTTTTTTTTTTTAAGTTCGACTACATACATACCTACCTACATAAAAGGTAATAATATACAAATTTGTAATGTACCCCCCCTCCCCCTTTTAGGGATCCTTCAATGATGAGGCGCCAGCTCGCTTAGCTAGTGACCCAGAAGTTCGATTTGTCAGTAAATATAGTCGTAAGAAACAATTCACAAACGTTTTATGTTTGTTGAATTATGAATGTATTTTGTGGCCCTGAAAAGGGCCGTTTTTTGTCAATTGATGCACAATCAACGGTTGTTTGTTTGTGCCGCACTGCTCGTACACGCAACAAGTTAGTTAGTTTACTTGGAGCTGGTGTACTTGGTGACGGCTTTGGTGCCCTCGCTGACGGCGTGCTTGGCGAGCTCGCCGGGCAGCAGGAGCCGCACGCTGGTCTGCACCTCCCGCGACGTGATCGTGGAGCGCTTGTTGTAGTGCGCGAGGCGGGACGCCTCGGCGGCGATGCGCTCGAAGATGTCGTTCACGAACGAGTTCATGATGGACATGGCCTTGCTGGAGATGCCGGTGTCGGGGTGGACCTGCTTGAGCACCTTGTAGATGTAGATGGCGTAGCTCTCCTTCCTCTTGTGCTTCTTCTTTTTCTTGTCGGTCTTGGAGATGTTCTTCTGGGCCTTGCCGGATTTCTTAGCGGCCTTGCCGCTGGTCTTGGGTGGCATGGTTGCTTGCTAACGTAATATTAGCGCGTCAGTCAGGTCAGTCCGTAACGGATGCTACGGGCGGAGTGTGATAAAAACAATCAGCCTCCGGGTTTTTCTTCTCACGTGGGCGAAGCCCACGTGGGGAAGCAGTTCCGGGCGTGAGCCCCTTCCTGCGGTTTGTGTGCGCCCTTAATTACGATTAAGGGGTCGTTGGGTCGGCTCCAATTGAGCCTTGCTCAGGCCGCATAGCCTTTGCGGGTTTGGGTTTTGGTGTGGGCAGGGGGCTGCTCTTCTTCGTCCATACTGAGCAGCTCTCTGGCGTAGGCCTTGTTGTGTGGTTGGCGGTCATATCGCGGGGCTATTTCCTTGAGGTGGGAGTGGCTGGAGTGGTCGCTTCGACTGAACATATTTCCTGTGAGGCGTCTGACGAATTCCTCCAGTGTTTCCACTTGCAGGTCCCTCCTGATGGTGGCGTTTCTGACATATCGTGGTGCGTCGACTATCGTTCTCAGGGTCTGGTTCTCTTGTGCGTTCAGCTGGGTTTTCTGGCGGTCTGATAGTAGGGCGTACCACGCTGGGGACGCATATGTCAGGCGTGAGCGAATGTATATTCGGTATATGGCCAGTTTCAGCCGAATCGGCATCTCTTTGTCGGACAGGATGGGGTGGAGAATTTTCCGCGCCGCTTTCGCGGAGGCGCAGGCTCGACTTGTTTGTTTCCCCATCGTGAGACCTTTGTCGAGGGTTATTCCTAGGTAACTGGCGGCTGGCATCCACTCGATGGGCTGGTTTAGAAGATGCAGGTGTTCGACTGTGGTGGTGTGCTTCCGGGTGAAGGCTACCGCTTGCGTTTTTGCAACGTTTACGGATAGCCTCCAGTTGGCCAGCCACTCCGGAAGGGTGTTTAGGGTGCGCTGCATCTTCAGCCGGGCATGAGGTAGGCTCATCGAAGCGGTGATGTACGCCGCGTCATCGGCATAGAGGGCCAGGATTGTGTCGTCAGGGCATGGGATGTCGTCAGTGTACCACGAGTAGCAGACTGGTGAAAGGCAGCTACCCTGTGGTACACCGGCTTGTGTTGGGCGTTCTGTCGACAGGTGGTCTTCAACTCTAACCTTGATACTCCGGCTCTTGAGGAAGGATGCCACCGTCTTGATGATCCTCTGGGGGGTTTCCGACTGCAGCATTTTGAACAGCAGCCCGTCGTGCCAGACCCGGTCGAAAGCCTTTTCCATGTCCAGGAATACTGCTACTGCATGTTCCTTCCTGTTCCTGGTGTGCGTCAGGTGGTGCAGTACCCTGGTGAGCTGAAGTGTGGTGCTGTGTCCCGACCGGAATCCGAACTGTTCTGGACGGGGCTGTATGAAGGAGTTGAGATGCGGCAGCAGAAGTTTCTCCAGGACCTTCGATGTAGCCGAGAGGAGGGTGATGGGGCGATAGCTTTCCGGCCGGAGTATGTTTTTCCCCTGTTTTGGTAGCATTATTACCGTCCCGATTTTCCATGTGGTCGGGAAATGTGTGGTGCGTAGGACTCCGTTGAAGAGTCGAGTGAGGGCAGCCACTGTGCGGTATGGGAGATGCCGTAGCATCGAATTCGTTATGCCATCTGGACCAGGTGCCTTCCTTGGTTTGGCGGTCATGATTACCTTCTTGGTGTTTACAGGTGACCAGAATATGGGTGTTACATCGGACTCCGGGTTGAAGGTCTCCAGGAATTCCTTCACCGTCTCCTCGACATGTGTGGTGTGGTTGCTGTCGCCAGCTGGATTCGGGGTAAACTGCCTCTCTAAGTGGTCTGCGAAGATCTCCGCCCTGTCTTCGGTGCGGTAACGTGGTGTGCCGTCACTGTGCGTGAGTGGGTGTACTGCTGGAGGGGCGTTTCTCAGCTGGCGACAGAGTCTATGGAGCGACGACCAGTCGTCGGAGGCTTCGGCTATCCGCCTTTCCCAGTACTGTGCTGCGTCTTGTCGGAGTTCTGCTTTGACGTCCTCACAGATAGCGTTTAGGCGGGTTTTCAGTGCTGGGTCTCTGGTCTGTTGCCACAGCTTTCTGAGGCGTCGCTTTTCTGTGAGGAGTCTCGCCAGGGCTGGTGGAGTGCGGTCTTTGCTTGTTCTCGGCGCCTGGCTCGATTCAGCTACGTCTTTGGCGTTTAGAATAGCAGTCTCTAACTCTAAGGTGAGAAGGTCTACGTCCTCTGGGGTCCTCACTGGCTTTGTGGGGGTATTCCTTTCGAGGTGCTCGGCGAACACTTTCCAGTCCAGCTTGGGACGCGTGGGTGGTGTAGGGAGTGTTAGCGGACTGTTCTCCACGGTCATCAGGACTGGTTGGTGGTCGGACTGCAGTTCGTCGGGAAGTACCTCCAAGGTCGGGGCTCGTGTAAGACCTATGTAGGCCACTAGGTCAATGACGTCAGGATCTATGCTTGGATTCCCCGGGTAATGTGTGGGTGTATCCGGGCCTATTACGTGGTAGCCATTCGCTTCTGCATGCCTAAGCAGAATCCTACCTTCTCGGTTTGTTTTCAGGGAGTTCCAGGCTGTGTGTTTAGCGTTCCAATCGCCGGCAGCGATGGTGATGACGTTGGTGTGTGGAGACCCCCTGAGTATGAGTTCGTCGAGGTCTTGAACCAGTATAGAGTCGCTCGGAGGTTTGTAGATGGCATACAGGCGAAGCCGTGGGGCGCCGGCAGTAGAATGTTGCCTCTCCTCTCTTACCCATGGATGCAGTAAGAATCTGCTAAGGGATACCTCCGGAAGATGGGCAGCAGCATCTTTCCGTGTTTTTTTTCACTACCCTATACTGCGCTCGCCAACCCGCCTGCCAAGCGTGGCGAGTATGGCATCAACCCCCTCATGACAACACAACAAAAAACCAGGCCCCGAGTCCCCGGCGGCCCCGCTAATCCTGGCTACGGTAGCAGTCACGGTAACGGCGGGGCTAGGGGTGCTAAGAATCCCCGGGAGACGATCGGCTACCAACCCCTACGACGACCACTGGCCCTGGTAACACACAACATCCGCACTTTGAGGACAGACGATAAGATTGTTGAGCTGGAAGAAGAAATTAGTAGATTACACTGGGACATTTTGGGGCTATCAGAAGTCCGTAGAGAGGGCGAGGACACGATATCCCTTAAGTCCGGTAACCTACTATACTACCGGGAGGGCGACCAACAGTCCCAAGGTGGTGTCGGGTTTCTCGTTCACAAGTCACTCATTAACAACATTGTCACCATCGACAGTGTGTCGAGCAGGGTCGCGTACCTAACACTCAGAATATCTAAGCGATATTTGCTGAAGGTCGTTCAGGTATATGCGCCGACCTCGTCACACCCAGATGAAGAAGTAGAGTCTATGTATGAGGACATCAGTAGAGCCATACATACGAACAACACTCACTTCACTGTTGTAATGGGGGACTTCAATGCAAAGCTAGGCATGAGAAGCGATGATGAGTTGAGAGTGGGGCAATTTGGGTATGGGCAACGGAACCCCAGGGGACAGAGGCTGGCCGATTTTCTGGAGAAAGAAGGACTCTTTATGATGAATTCTTTCTTCCAGAAGCCGCCTCACAGGAAATGGACCTGGATGAGTCCCAATGGTTCTACGAGAAATGAGATTGATTTCATCCTGACCAACAAGAAACGAATATTCAATGATGTCTCTGTGATTCACAGGGTGAAAACCGGCAGTGATCACCGAATTGTAAGGGGCACATTGAATATGAACGTTAAACTTGAAAGGTCCCGTTTGATGAAATCTACGCTCCGACCCACTCGCGCACATATCCAAAACCTCGAGAGCTTTCAACTCGAACTCGCAAATCGCTTTGACTGTCTAGGAGTAGATGCATCGGTGGACGAGATCAATAACAGGTTCGTAGAAACCGTCCATACGGTGGGGTCCCAGTTCTTTAAGACCCCCCGTACTAATAGACCTCAGAAACTTTCTGATGACACCCTAAACCTCATGGCTGAACGACGTTCTTTGCGACTGCAGTCTCCCGATGATGCTCAGTCACATAGGCAGCTCAATAGGGCGGGGGAGACCGGAGTCTCCGGGGTGGCCTGAAGGGCGGGGGTGAGAGGGGCCGCGGTGGCCACCTTCATAGACTGGGACTTGGACTTTTTGTCCAACTTGTTCGCCTCTTGGTAAGAGGCGAGCAACCTGGACAACAAGTCCCCGTGCTGCTGGGCTAACATCCTGAGTACCCCCAGGAGGGTCTCAGGATCAAGCCCACCCAGCAAGTCCGGGCTTGACATCGCGCGGGGGGTGAGGGGAGGTCCCTATTCCCGGGGGGAACACCCGGGAAATAACTAAGTGTCCCTCCTTGTCGGGTATAGACAAGGAGGGGTGTGTGCCTATGTGTCCTACCTAAATGTGTGTGTCCCTTTTACCTCTCTTATGGGGCAAAAGGGGTGTGTGCCTCACGCTATCTGGGGTCGGCGAGGGTTCCACCCCAAGGCCGGTGGTTCCAGACCCAGCCGGATTCTGTGTTGCCTTGAAGAGGCAAAACAGGCGCTCCGGGTCCACGCCCAGCTAAGTTAGTTGTCACCGTAGGGTATCCCTTAGCTGACCACTGAAGTCGTGGCTTTCGACAGTTTATACAGCAAAGAAACTAGCTCGAGAAATCGTTCTGAAAAGAACGATTTTCTCTTGCACTGGAGCAGTTCGAGTTATTCGCTCTGAAAAGAGCAAACAACTCGAAAAGAAACAGGATAGTAATCCAGTAGCGCACTAAAAAGTGCGAACTACCGGTATTCGCTCGCGCAAGTGATTATTCAGACTAGCAAGCTAGTAAGAATAACACCGCAACGAAGCGAAGCTAGCACTGGACGCTAGCGGGCGACGGCAGGGGCCTGGTGCGGGGACCAAGGCGGCAGCGGGCGGCGGGCGTCTGGAACGACGTCCGAGCGGCGACTGCGCGAGCGCAGTGGAGGGGCCTGGTGCGGGGACCAGGCGAGCGGGCGGCTAGAGCGGCGTGCGTCTAGCACGACGTCCGAGCGGCGAGTGATAAAAACGAGTTCACATTTGCCCTATAACAACGTTTATTTATACAAGCTGCGTGCGGCGCTATAGGAGGGGAGCGAAACGAGCGAGGTAGCTACGCATTCGACCAATAGGGCAACACAATTTTGGTTGTTAAGATACCTGCTCTTTCTTTCAAAAAGTTGTTAAAGTTGTTAGGTTAGGTTAGTTACATAGTTGGCAAAGTACCGTCATTCATTATAGTCAGGTATAGTATAGTACAATAGTCCTTATCTCTCATTATACTTATTGTTCTATTCTTAGGTTAGGTAGGTACCCAAAAAAAAAAAATAATAATAGGTAGGTAATTAGGTCCTTTGTATCATTTGGTTGTTATGAGCATTGTGCGCGAGTACTAATATAATTATATTGTCTCATTCTTAGGTTAGGTATTGTATACTTAAGTTGCGGTCTACACACACACACACACAATAGGATCAACAATAATAGGTACCCTAAGTACTTAGGTCCTTTGTATCATTTGGTTGGTTTACAATCTTGTTATGAGCATTGTGTATTGTACCTACCCCGTGTACCCCAAAATCACAGCGAGCAATTGATATTTTTATATAATAGCCGGAGTCGGCAGTCGGTCGGCCAGTGGTTGTCGAATCGTAGTTTTTTTTTTTTTTTTTAAATTTATTTATTATTAATATAAATTAACTACTTGATTCGGACGTATATATGTACATAAATCTATCTAATATCGGATCGGAAGATGGGACGGTAAGGAAGGAACAAAGAAAACGGGAAACTTTCTATTTGATCTGTGCGTGCAGTGTTGTTGGTCTTGGTTTAAATTGTGTTGTGTTGTGTCGTGTCGTGTCGTGTCGTGTTGTGTTGTGTTGTGTCGTGTCGTGTCGTGTCGTGTCGCATGCACCTAATAACAGACAGGTAAGAGAGGAGTTATTTATACTTTAGTGAACGTTCGACAGTGCTTTCAGTCTTCAGAAACAACATGTTTAACGTAGGTACATGTACCTAATCGTTAAAAGCAATATCGGAAACATGTGTTAGCCCTGAAAAGGGCTTTTTGGTTCGGTGCGATTCTCCAGCCCGCCTGGCCCGCACGCACGCACGCACGGCGGCGGCTGCGGCGGCGGCGGCGGCCGGTGGAACCGACACACGCGAGGATCGTAGGCGCTTCGCACGCTACTTCACCTACTTCTTGGAGGCGGCGGCCTTCTTGCCGGCGGCTGCCTTCGACTTGGGAGTGGCTGCTGCCTTCTTAGGTTTGGGCGCCTTCGGCTTCTTGGTGGGAGGCTTCGCGGTCTTCTTCGCCTTCGGTGCGGCGGCGGATTTTGCCTTGGCGGGAGAGGCGGCGGCCTTCTTCGCCGCGGCGGGCTTCCTCTTCGCCGCTGCTGCCTTCTTGTCCTTGGGCGCAGCCTTGCCGGCCTTCGATTTGGAGGGCGACGACGAGGCGGCGGCTGCGGTGGCGGCGGCGGGTGCCTTCTTCCTCTTGCCGGCGGCGGAGGCGGATCTCGCTGCTGGCTTCTTAGATTTGCTCGGCGAGGCGGAGTCCTTGCCCTTCGCGGCGGCGCCGCCGGCAGTCTTCTTGCCGACGGCGGAGAGAGACTTCGCGTTCTTCTTGGAGTCCAACTTGAACGAGCCGGAAGCGCCGGTGCCCTTCGTCTGGATGAGAGCGCCCGACTCTACGGCGCCCTTCAGGTACCTGCGGATGAACGGCGCCAGCTTCTCGGCGTCGACGCTGTACGAGGCGGCGATGTACTTCTTGATCGCCTTCAGGGAGGATCCGCTGCGCTCCTTCAGCTCGCCGATGGCGCTGTTCACCATCTCCGATGTCTTCGGGTGGGTGGACTTCGCTTTAGGCTTCTTCGCGGCGGCGGATGCCTTCGGTTTCTTCGCGGGTGTCGCGGGCGCTACGGCCTCGGCAGCAACAGCGGTATCGGCCATATTCCAATTGATAATTATTCAAGGTAAGATCAACAAACCAAAACAGCTTTATCTCGTAGAACACAAGAATAGCAAAGTTTTGAAAAGTGCGATAGATGGCGACACAGAGAGCAAGCTACCGAGCTATACCGTATGGAGAACGGCAGTGTCGACAGACCGTTTCTCGTACGAGCGCTGACCGTTTTTCACTAACATCATTCTAATTAAAATTTATTTTATAAAGATTTGCATACTGTTCGTCACTTGCTGAATGCGTGAATACAATCATTTTGAACATGACCCTCATATAAGATCATAACAACATTCATCACTTGTAACACTGGCGAGATATGAACGTTTTCACGCGCCGCTCGCCACCAGCTCTAGGTCGGGTCGTGTTTATATTCCATTTTTACACTATTAAACAGTCTCCTTTCACAAATCACTGTCGACAAATAAAACGCTAACATATCAATTTATACGTGTGACACAGTTTTAACGCACATTTTCATATATTTACACACAAACAGCAACATGTCTTTGAACACCCGTAAAACACGATGCAACAATTCGTACGGAATCACGTCTCGAGAACCAACGCAAACTGCAATAATTCTTATAATATCGATGTCACACTAAAAACAAACTGTTTTATAAATCTATCATAATTACAATAAACAAGAATACATTCCAAAAGAACGATTGAAAACACCTAAAAACCGCGTCTCGTATGTATTAGCGCCGCGCGCCGCCGCGATTCATACATTCATTCCATTTCATCCACAGTAAATGTGTTTTGCCTGCTTATTATTATTATTTTGACGGACCACTGCTCTGGTTTATTCTATGGTCTATTTTGTGCAAAGTGCAACCATAAATAGCCATAATAGTAGGTAGGTACTTACCTACTACCTATGTACTTATAATAATTATTAGGTACCAGAAACGGTGAAACCACTCGTCACACTCGTTTAGGAGGCATATTATTTGTTAGGTATTGGTCTACAACAACCAAAAAAAAAAAAAAAAATATAAATATATATATATATATATATATGTATGTATGTATGTATGTATATATATATTTTTTTTTTTAATAATAGTTAGGTTACCTACTACGGTAATTTAGGCGCACGCGTGTGTGCGTGCGCGTGTGCGCGCTGTTTGTTGTCTAAACCCCGCGCAGGCGAAGGGGAAGCGGGCGGTTACGTGTCTCCGCTTCGCTCTCCTCTCCTATAAATATAAAGCTGTATAGCGGTGGTAATTTTTATACAGTCGTTCGGCAGCAACCGACCGATTCGCTCGTTACGTGCTAGTTCTTAGTTTCTTGTGCGCGCAACAATGACCGGTCGCGGTAAGGGAGGCAAAGGTCTGGGAAAAGGAGGTGCCAAGCGTCACAGGAAAGTGCTCCGTGATAACATCCAGGGTATCACCAAGCCGGCCATTCGTCGTTTGGCGCGCAGAGGCGGCGTCAAGCGTATCTCCGGTCTGATCTACGAGGAGACCCGCGGTGTGCTGAAGGTGTTCCTTGAGAACGTGATCCGCGACGCCGTCACCTACACGGAGCACGCCAAGAGGAAGACCGTCACCGCCATGGATGTGGTCTACGCTCTGAAACGTCAGGGCCGCACCCTGTACGGTTTCGGAGGTTAATAAAATTATCTACTCCACCCGTCTCGACAAGACCATTATTGGTTTTGTCTTGCACGAAGAAAAAAAAAGGCCCTTTTCAGGGCCGCACATGATTCTGTTCAAATAAAAATGAAACTGTTTCTTAAGGACTGACTTATCCGTCAAACGTGGCTGGCTACTTTTAACACGACAGTATTTGTGTTTGTTTGTATTACAGGTGTTATATTTATATATACATATGTATATTGTAACACGAGTTCCCTCCCGACTCCCGTTCTTCGCATCGCATTGTTAATTAGGGTACCACACTTACTTTTGGCTGGATAAAAATCTAGATTTTTACTAGGGTGCGCGTGCGTTAATAATAATTACGATAAATTGTGTGATTACATTTAAACCTAAAATAACATTTCGGTTCTGTCACAGGCATTGGGTTAGGTGTACGCTACGTAATGACATGTTATGTGGTGTCGAAAGAAACATTGCTGTTTGCATTTTGAATCGTATGTGGCCCTGAAAAGGGCCTTTTTAGCTTCGAGGAGCTTCTTATTAGGGTCGACACGACAACGACAACTTCAACTTGAAGTCGCCGCGCACGATCCTAGCAGAGGAGCTTTCCTAGGCGCGTTCACCTCGGATCCTGCGCGCCAACTGAATGTCCTTGGGCATGATGGTGACACGCTTCGCGTGAATGGCGCACAGGTTGGTGTCTTCGAAGAGACCGACCAGGTAAGCCTCGCTGGCCTCCTGGAGAGCCATCACAGCGGAGCTCTGGAAACGGAGATCGGTCTTGAAGTCCTGCGCGATCTCACGCACCAGACGCTGGAAGGGGAGCTTGCGAATGAGCAGCTCCGTGCTCTTCTGGTAGCGACGGATCTCACGCAGGGCGACGGTTCCGGGCCTGTAGCGATGGGGTTTCTTGACGCCTCCGGTGGCGGGCGCGCTCTTGCGGGCTGCCTTGGTGGCGAGCTGCTTGCGCGGCGCCTTACCACCGGTGGATTTGCGGGCTGTTTGCTTGGTGCGAGCCATTGCTTCGTCTTGCTGCTCTGCCACTAGAAAATACGACGACGGGACGATACACGCAGTGCGAGCGACCGACAAGAGACTGGTTTAAAAAACTTTTTTTTTTTTTTTTCGAAATGACAATATATGTTGTTGACCGCAGATGGCCATGACAACGTTACCGGACTATGGCGAGCGCAGAAGGCGCCCAGCCGCAAAAGTTAGGTTGGGGCAACAAGCTCAAGGGCACCACTTAGGTTCGAACCACGGCTTGGACTGTTGCCAGAATTTTTGAATCTACTGAAGGATAGCGTCTAGGTGCAAAACTGCACCTTTAGACGGAAGAATGTATTCTTCGGCCCCGCCGGCGGGACCGGTTTTTGAATATGTGTCTAACAGCTAGTGTGGGACGGGTTGACGTCACCTCCGGGTTAGCGGCGGTGAGCTCGTCAACGGGCAAGCCGAGAACGTGTCTCGGTCGACGGAGGAAAGAACTCGTGGGCAATGGCTCTATCGGGTAGTCGGAGGGTAATCCCGAGATTAACGGATTGGAGTGTTCCGCCGCCACTTCATAAAAACGCTTTGAAGCAGTTTTAATAAAGTGTTCGATGGACTCGAGTTTGAGATCTCGGTGGAGGTCTACATTGCGCATGTACCATGGGCAACCCGTGGCCCTGCGCAAGAAGTTGTTTTGGACTACCTGAAGGCATCTAACATGACGGGACTGGCCAAAGACGACAGAGGAATATGTCATTATTGGCCGTACAACTGTCTTGTAAAGTGTCACTTTATTTCTAAAGGACATTTTACTTTTCGAGTTGAGAAGGCTGTTTAACCGGCTAAGCACGAACTTCGCACGATTAGTGACAGACCTTATGTGGGGATAGAAGGAGAGACGTCTATCTAGGATTACTCCTAGGTAGCGAGCTGACCTAACCCAAGGGATGGGTTTATCGAAGAGGAGGAGAGGCTGGGGCAAGAAGGGACTCCGAGTGAAGTACACTGCTGCACTTTTCGTCGGGTTCACCTCTATGCGCCACTTTCTGAACCAGGCACCTAGGGTGTCTAGTGCAGCCTGCAGCCTTATGCGTACGCGATTCCTGTTCTTATCGGACGCGTACAGAGCCGTGTCATCGGCGAAGAGGGCAAGTTCGACTTGCGGGTGTCGGGGAATATCGCTGGTGTACAGCGTGAAAAGAAGGGGAGCAAGGACTGAGCCTTGAGGAACTCCAGCTCGGACGGGTTTGGGGTCTGAGAGCGTGCCTTCCACGCGGTAGCGAAAGCAGCGGTTCGACAAGTAGTCTCGTAAGATGAGTACGAGTCTGTCTGGCACTCCAAGCAGGAAAAGCTTGTAAACCAAGCCATTGTGCCAGACTTTGTCGAAGGCTTTAGCTACATCGAGGAAGACAGCGCCCGTATCTGCTGGCCAAGTGTGATGCCACTTGGACAGGATGTGCTCCGTGATGCGGAGCACCTGCTGGGGACAGGAGTGATGGGCTCGGAAGCCAAACTGTTCGTCAGGCAAGAGACTATGCTCATTGACGTGACGCCAGAGACGTCTCAGAAGGAGACGCTCATAGATCTTCCCCAGGGAGCTGAGGAGACTGATGGGACGGTAGGAGGAAGGCTCGTTTGCCTTTTTGCCCGGTTTGTGGATGCCAATTACATTGGCTTCCTTCCAGACATCAGGGAAAGAGCAGTTAGCCATGGCAGCATTGAAGATGCTGACCAGGAGATGTATGAGGGCAACAGAGAACTTCTTGAGTACTCTGTTGCTGATGCCGTCCGAGCCAGGGGACTTCTTAGGGCGAAGATCTTTAATGATCTGGGCAACCTCTGCTGCTCTAATGAGGTCCAAAGGAGGAGCAGAGGGGGGAAGGGAAACTAGGCGGTCGACTTCACTGTTCACCATGTTAAGGTGATCAGGGTCGACGGGTTCAAGACTAGGAGAGCATTGGGATTCAAGACTCTCAGCTAGCGCGTCTGCTTTTTCCTTGTCATCAAACGCAGGCGTTTGGTGATTCGGGCGAAGCAGAGGGGGCAGGATTGAGATACCATCTGATTTCATAGATCTAGCCAGGCTCCAGTAAGCTAGATGCCCGGGTTCGATATTAGAAAGCAGATTGTCCCAAGAAGTGTTACGATGCTCCTGAATGGCCCTCTTCACCTTGCGGCGAAGCGAGTTCATTCGGAAGCGATTTAGTTCGGAGGGCCAAGAACTAAAGCGACGAGTTGCTGCGTTCTTCTCTGTGATCAGTCGTCTTATCTCATCAGGCAGGACACAGTTACGATCAGGCGTAGCTGGGACCTGTCTAGACAAGTCGCGAACGGCGGATTGGACGTGACTGGTCAGAGAGTCGACCGCAATAGCAATGTCGTCAGGGGACCTAATGTCGTCGGGGATTTTATCCAAGTCGGGAGAATGGATAACCTTGAGGGCTTTCTCAAGTTTATACCATTGCACCACAGTCTTGGTCGGGGGAGTAGGGTCCGGCAGAGGGCCAAGTCTTAATATGACGGGACGGTGGTCAGAGTCTAGTTCCTGCATCACTACTATGGAGCTCATCCGAAGGGATACGTTCCGCAGCAGTGCGAGGTCTAGAGTTTGGTTGGAAAAACCAATACGTGGGGAATATCGAGTGTGACACATGGGGGCAATAAGATCTAGATTTAAAGAATCTAGATAGCCTGAGAGGAGGGCGCCGTTTCTATTACGTATCGAGCAATTCCACATAGGGCTTTTGCTATTGAAGTCGCCAGCCAGAATGACTGAGCTTCCAAGACTGAGAAGGGATTCTAGGTCGCTTTTAAGAAGCTTCCTATTGGGGCTAAGATAGCAGGATGCAATGATAACCGGTTGATGACCGGTCATTGCAAGTCTGCAGACAGAGACTTCTAAGTCTGTTAAGGGCGGGGGATCAATGGGAATGCAGTGCAGCGACCTCTTGAAATAAATGGCAGTACCGCCTTTAGGGGCGTTCGTTCTGTCATTTCGTACCATTTGGTAGTTAGCGATCCTAGGATCGCGATGGCACTGTTTCAAGAAGGTCTCCTGCACTAGCAGAATATCTATTTGGTGATTGACAAGGAATTGCTTCACGAGTTCTTTCTGAGGAGATAGGCCGTTAGCATTAAAAAATGCTAACGAGAGGGAGCGGGGTTTCAGTCTTTCTTTCTGCACTGCCATACTAAAAAGACTTGAAAGTGAGGGCGTCGAGAGACGCCATGACATCCTGATGATTAGAGATAATCATCAGTTTCTCTATGGGCGACTTCGCCAGGCTAAGCTTGCGCAGGAGCGCATTCACCGATCCGAAATCGATGTTCGGTAGCCCCAGGCTAGGGTTCTCAGCAGCGGGAGCTGGCTGAGAGGGCCTAGTGGGGCGGGGTAGGGGTGCGGGGGCAGGGGCGGAGTGAAGCTCCTGGGAACGCGGGGGAGAGGATACACCAGTTGTTGCCTGAAGGGCGCGGCTGGTGTAGCCCAAAGGTCTCGCCCAAGCTGACACAGCAGGAGGGGCGGGGGGCAACAAGGACACCTTCGGAGATGTCCTCGCGTGTTGGGGTGGGGCGGGGTGGAAGCGCTCCGGAGCCCTAGCATGCGCTCTCCTAGCGCTTGCCTTTGGGGCTCTGGGGCAGCCGCGATAGTTCGCGGTGTGCCCCTCGGTCCCGCAGAGCACGCAACTAGGCGGCATGGGGTCATTGGGGACGCGCTTGCAGTCAGCGGTGCCGTGGTCACCCAGACACTTGACGCAGCGGGGGCGGGCAAAACAGTTGCGCGCAGAGTGGCCATATAACTGGCACCTGTGGCACTGTCCGGGGGGGCCCTTCCTGAAGGGAGCCTCTACGTAGAGGCCGGAAAGGCGACACACGGTTTTGACGCCGAATATCGCCTTTCCTTCGGGCGAAAGGTCAAGGATGACTAGTACAAGATCGAACGGGGTCTTGTCCCGTCCGCTGTACATGCGGTGGACTTCCCTGACGGGGAAGCCCTGATCGCAGAGGTCGGACTTAATTACATCAGAGTCGAATTCCGCGGGGAGGCCGCGGATGACTACGCGCAGAAGGCGCTCGCTCTCGAGAGCATAGGTATGAAAACCTATGTTCTCAGCGCGGAGGACAGACGTCAGACGTCGGTGATCGTCCGATGTCTGGACGTGGATCTTAATAGAGTCCTTGATGGACTGGGCCTTGGTGAAATTAACCTTTTTCAAGGTTAGAAGCCTCTCCACGCTGGCCCATTTGGCCTTCTCGCGGAGGAAGACGGGCGGGGGGGGTCTCTCCTTGCGGAGGGGGGCGGGTTCGGCGGGGGTCGCGGGGGGAGTAGGCGGGCGGGTAGCCGTAGCCTCTACAGAGACTGCAATCTTAGCCGGAGGGGCTAAGGCCGATTTGTGCGACGAAAACCGGGTCCGTGCGCGCGCGTGTTGCTCAAACGAAGTTGTGGCCACTACTAAAAAACCTACCAGGCGCCCCTCTTATATATATAACATTGCGTAGTGGCAGAGCGTTCGCCGAGTCGAGGGGGGTACGCGGGCGACGAGGCTCGCCGTCTCGCTCTCACACCGTCCTGTTCTGTACAGGAATACTACTAATACACCTATTAATTAAGTTAAAGTAAGTACCTAGGTATCTACAGTGTAAGTAAGGCTGCTTTTCACTATTCTCAAATACATTCATAGTTTTTAAGCCTACCTACCTACATTATGTACCTATGTATATGGATTCATCAGAAGAGATAGAGAGAGCATTTTGTGGAGCCGTGCATCGCAACCATAGCACCGACCGCGCCACATAGCAAAGTTGAATAAAATCCATGAATTTTTATTCAGTACCTAGTAGTCTATATTACATACAGTTGGAAATGCGTGTGTGTGTGTGTGTGTGTGTGTATATTATGTCCGTTAAGTGTATCATTAATTCAGCCCTTACTTACTTAGGTGAGAGGTACTACCGTGCCGTGTGCGAGCAGACATACAATTCACGATGTAGTAATAAGCAAAATGCAGCACAAAATGTTTTTTTTTTTTAAGTTCGACTACATACATACCTACCTACATAAAAGGTAATAATATACAAATTTGTAATGTACCCCCCCTCCCCCTTTTAGGGATCCTTCAATGATGAGGCGCCAGCTCGCTTAGCTAGTGACCCAGAAGTTCGATTTGTCAGTAAATATAGTCGTAAGAAACAATTCACAAACGTTTTATGTTTGTTGAATTATGAATGTATTTTGTGGCCCTGAAAAGGGCCGTTTTTTGTCAATTGATGCACAATCAACGGTTGTTTGTTTGTGCCGCACTGCTCGTACACGCAACAAGTTAGTTAGTTTACTTGGAGCTGGTGTACTTGGTGACGGCTTTGGTGCCCTCGCTGACGGCGTGCTTGGCGAGCTCGCCGGGCAGCAGGAGCCGCACGCTGGTCTGCACCTCCCGCGACGTGATCGTGGAGCGCTTGTTGTAGTGCGCGAGGCGGGACGCCTCGGCGGCGATGCGCTCGAAGATGTCGTTCACGAACGAGTTCATGATGGACATGGCCTTGCTGGAGATGCCGGTGTCGGGGTGGACCTGCTTGAGCACCTTGTAGATGTAGATGGCGTAGCTCTCCTTCCTCTTGTGCTTCTTCTTTTTCTTGTCGGTCTTGGAGATGTTCTTCTGGGCCTTGCCGGATTTCTTAGCGGCCTTGCCGCTGGTCTTGGGTGGCATGGTTGCTTGCTAACGTAATATTAGCGCGTCAGTCAGGTCAGTCCGTAACGGATGCTACGGGCGGAGTGTGATAAAAACAATCAGCCTCCGGGTTTTTCTTCTCACGTGGGCGAAGCCCACGTGGGGAAGCAGTTCCGGGCGTGAGCCCCTTCCTGCGGTTTGTGTGCGCCCTTAATTACGATTAAGGGGTCGTTGGGTCGGCTCCAATTGAGCCTTGCTCAGGCCGCATAGCCTTTGCGGGTTTGGGTTTTGGTGTGGGCAGGGGGCTGCTCTTCTTCGTCCATACTGAGCAGCTCTCTGGCGTAGGCCTTGTTGTGTGGTTGGCGGTCATATCGCGGGGCTATTTCCTTGAGGTGGGAGTGGCTGGAGTGGTCGCTTCGACTGAACATATTTCCTGTGAGGCGTCTGACGAATTCCTCCAGTGTTTCCACTTGCAGGTCCCTCCTGATGGTGGCGTTTCTGACATATCGTGGTGCGTCGACTATCGTTCTCAGGGTCTGGTTCTCTTGTGCGTTCAGCTGGGTTTTCTGGCGGTCTGATAGTAGGGCGTACCACGCTGGGGACGCATATGTCAGGCGTGAGCGAATGTATATTCGGTATATGGCCAGTTTCAGCCGAATCGGCATCTCTTTGTCGGACAGGATGGGGTGGAGAATTTTCCGCGCCGCTTTCGCGGAGGCGCAGGCTCGACTTGTTTGTTTCCCCATCGTGAGACCTTTGTCGAGGGTTATTCCTAGGTAACTGGCGGCTGGCATCCACTCGATGGGCTGGTTTAGAAGATGCAGGTGTTCGACTGTGGTGGTGTGCTTCCGGGTGAAGGCTACCGCTTGCGTTTTTGCAACGTTTACGGATAGCCTCCAGTTGGCCAGCCACTCCGGAAGGGTGTTTAGGGTGCGCTGCATCTTCAGCCGGGCATGAGGTAGGCTCATCGAAGCGGTGATGTACGCCGCGTCATCGGCATAGAGGGCCAGGATTGTGTCGTCAGGGCATGGGATGTCGTCAGTGTACCACGAGTAGCAGACTGGTGAAAGGCAGCTACCCTGTGGTACACCGGCTTGTGTTGGGCGTTCTGTCGACAGGTGGTCTTCAACTCTAACCTTGATACTCCGGCTCTTGAGGAAGGATGCCACCGTCTTGATGATCCTCTGGGGGGTTTCCGACTGCAGCATTTTGAACAGCAGCCCGTCGTGCCAGACCCGGTCGAAAGCCTTTTCCATGTCCAGGAATACTGCTACTGCATGTTCCTTCCTGTTCCTGGTGTGCGTCAGGTGGTGCAGTACCCTGGTGAGCTGAAGTGTGGTGCTGTGTCCCGACCGGAATCCGAACTGTTCTGGACGGGGCTGTATGAAGGAGTTGAGATGCGGCAGCAGAAGTTTCTCCAGGACCTTCGATGTAGCCGAGAGGAGGGTGATGGGGCGATAGCTTTCCGGCCGGAGTATGTTTTTCCCCTGTTTTGGTAGCATTATTACCGTCCCGATTTTCCATGTGGTCGGGAAATGTGTGGTGCGTAGGACTCCGTTGAAGAGTCGAGTGAGGGCAGCCACTGTGCGGTATGGGAGATGCCGTAGCATCGAATTCGTTATGCCATCTGGACCAGGTGCCTTCCTTGGTTTGGCGGTCATGATTACCTTCTTGGTGTTTACAGGTGACCAGAATATGGGTGTTACATCGGACTCCGGGTTGAAGGTCTCCAGGAATTCCTTCACCGTCTCCTCGACATGTGTGGTGTGGTTGCTGTCGCCAGCTGGATTCGGGGTAAACTGCCTCTCTAAGTGGTCTGCGAAGATCTCCGCCCTGTCTTCGGTGCGGTAACGTGGTGTGCCGTCACTGTGCGTGAGTGGGTGTACTGCTGGAGGGGCGTTTCTCAGCTGGCGACAGAGTCTATGGAGCGACGACCAGTCGTCGGAGGCTTCGGCTATCCGCCTTTCCCAGTACTGTGCTGCGTCTTGTCGGAGTTCTGCTTTGACGTCCTCACAGATAGCGTTTAGGCGGGTTTTCAGTGCTGGGTCTCTGGTCTGTTGCCACAGCTTTCTGAGGCGTCGCTTTTCTGTGAGGAGTCTCGCCAGGGCTGGTGGAGTGCGGTCTTTGCTTGTTCTCGGCGCCTGGCTCGATTCAGCTACGTCTTTGGCGTTTAGAATAGCAGTCTCTAACTCTAAGGTGAGAAGGTCTACGTCCTCTGGGGTCCTCACTGGCTTTGTGGGGGTATTCCTTTCGAGGTGCTCGGCGAACACTTTCCAGTCCAGCTTGGGACGCGTGGGTGGTGTAGGGAGTGTTAGCGGACTGTTCTCCACGGTCATCAGGACTGGTTGGTGGTCGGACTGCAGTTCGTCGGGAAGTACCTCCAAGGTCGGGGCTCGTGTAAGACCTATGTAGGCCACTAGGTCAATGACGTCAGGATCTATGCTTGGATTCCCCGGGTAATGTGTGGGTGTATCCGGGCCTATTACGTGGTAGCCATTCGCTTCTGCATGCCTAAGCAGAATCCTACCTTCTCGGTTTGTTTTCAGGGAGTTCCAGGCTGTGTGTTTAGCGTTCCAATCGCCGGCAGCGATGGTGATGACGTTGGTGTGTGGAGACCCCCTGAGTATGAGTTCGTCGAGGTCTTGAACCAGTATAGAGTCGCTCGGAGGTTTGTAGATGGCATACAGGCGAAGCCGTGGGGCGCCGGCAGTAGAATGTTGCCTCTCCTCTCTTACCCATGGATGCAGTAAGAATCTGCTAAGGGATACCTCCGGAAGATGGGCAGCAGCATCTTTCCGTGTTTTTTTTCACTACCCTATACTGCGCTCGCCAACCCGCCTGCCAAGCGTGGCGAGTATGGCATCAACCCCCTCATGACAACACAACAAAAAACCAGGCCCCGAGTCCCCGGCGGCCCCGCTAATCCTGGCTACGGTAGCAGTCACGGTAACGGCGGGGCTAGGGGTGCTAAGAATCCCCGGGAGACGATCGGCTACCAACCCCTACGACGACCACTGGCCCTGGTAACACACAACATCCGCACTTTGAGGACAGACGATAAGATTGTTGAGCTGGAAGAAGAAATTAGTAGATTACACTGGGACATTTTGGGGCTATCAGAAGTCCGTAGAGAGGGCGAGGACACGATATCCCTTAAGTCCGGTAACCTACTATACTACCGGGAGGGCGACCAACAGTCCCAAGGTGGTGTCGGGTTTCTCGTTCACAAGTCACTCATTAACAACATTGTCACCATCGACAGTGTGTCGAGCAGGGTCGCGTACCTAACACTCAGAATATCTAAGCGATATTTGCTGAAGGTCGTTCAGGTATATGCGCCGACCTCGTCACACCCAGATGAAGAAGTAGAGTCTATGTATGAGGACATCAGTAGAGCCATACATACGAACAACACTCACTTCACTGTTGTAATGGGGGACTTCAATGCAAAGCTAGGCATGAGAAGCGATGATGAGTTGAGAGTGGGGCAATTTGGGTATGGGCAACGGAACCCCAGGGGACAGAGGCTGGCCGATTTTCTGGAGAAAGAAGGACTCTTTATGATGAATTCTTTCTTCCAGAAGCCGCCTCACAGGAAATGGACCTGGATGAGTCCCAATGGTTCTACGAGAAATGAGATTGATTTCATCCTGACCAACAAGAAACGAATATTCAATGATGTCTCTGTGATTCACAGGGTGAAAACCGGCAGTGATCACCGAATTGTAAGGGGCACATTGAATATGAACGTTAAACTTGAAAGGTCCCGTTTGATGAAATCTACGCTCCGACCCACTCGCGCACATATCCAAAACCTCGAGAGCTTTCAACTCGAACTCGCAAATCGCTTTGACTGTCTAGGAGTAGATGCATCGGTGGACGAGATCAATAACAGGTTCGTAGAAACCGTCCATACGGTGGGGTCCCAGTTCTTTAAGACCCCCCGTACTAATAGACCTCAGAAACTTTCTGATGACACCCTAAACCTCATGGCTGAACGACGTTCTTTGCGACTGCAGTCTCCCGATGATGCTCAGTCACATAGGCAGCTCAATAGACAAATTTGGAAATCCTTGCGGCACGATATTCGTACCTTTAATACAGCCAGTATTAAAGATACGATAGAGCGGAATAAAGGCTCCAAAGTGTTCGCGAGAGATAGTTCTATTGGGCAGAGCCAGATGACGAAGCTGAAGAGGGAAGATGGCAGCATAACGTCAAGTAAAGCAGAAGTGTTAAGGGAAGTCGAAAGGTTCTATGGACGGCTCTACGATTCGGTCACTAAACCTGTTTGCAGTGCGGCCAACGACCCAAGAGCTAAACTGACCCGACATTATACCGAGGATATCCCGGACATCAGCCTGTACGAGATCAGGATGGCCTTGAAACAGCTTAAGAACGACAAGGCGCCGGGTGAGGACGGAATCACTTCAGAGCTTCTGAAAGCGGGTGGATCACCGGTACTTAAAGTCCTTCAGAAGCTATTTAATTCCGCCTTGCTTGAAGGTACGACGCCGAAAGCATGGAACAAGGGCGTGGTGGTTCTGTTTTTCAAGAAAGGTGACAAAACCTTACTTAAGAATTACAGACCCATCTCGCTGTTGAGCCATGTTTATAAGCTGTTTTCAAGGGTCATCGCGAACCGTCTCGAACGCAGGTTTGATGACTTCCAGCCTCCCGAACAAGCCGGGTTCCGAAAAGGCTACAGTACCATAGACCACATACATACGCTGCGGCAAGTCATACAGAAGACCGAAGAGTATAACTTGCCGCTATGTCTTGCGTTTGTGGACTATGAGAAAGCCTTCGATTCGATCGAAACATGGGCGGTGCTTGAGTCTCTCCAACGATGCCGAATTGACTATCGGTACATCGAAGTGTTGAAGTGTTTGTATACAAACGCCACTATGTCAGTCCGAGTACAAGAACAGAGCTCGAAGGCGATTCCCTTAAAAAGAGGCGTAAGACATGGAGACGTAATCTCTCCGAAACTGTTTACGACCGCTTTGGAAGATGCCTTCAAGCTCCTGGAATGGAAAGGGCTGGGCATCAATATTAACGGCGAATACATCACTCACCTTCGATTTGCCGACGATATTGTGGTCATGGCAAAGTCGATGGAAGAGCTCAGCACGATGCTCGAAGGCCTCAATCGAGTCTCCCAGCGGGTAGGCCTTAAAATGAACATGGACAAGACGAAAATCATGTCAAATGTCCATGTCGTGCCTGCCCCAGTTATGGTTGAGAACTCGGCTCTTGAAGTTGTCGACGCGTACGTATACCTAGGACAAACAGTCCAATTAGGTAGGTCCAACTTCGAGAAAGAGGTCAATCGTCGAATCCAACTCGGATGGGCAGCGTTTGGGAAACTTCGCAACGTCTTTTCGTCCAACATACCTCAGTGCCTTAAGACGAAAGTCTACAACCAGTGTGTGTTACCAGTGATGACATATGGAACCGAGACGTGGTCCTTCACTATTGGCCTTATGAACAAGCTCAGAGTCGCTCAACGAGCTATGGAGAGGGCTATGCTCGGGGTTTCTCTACGGGATCGAATCAGAAATGAGGAGATACGTAGAAGAACTCGGGTCACCGACATAGCCAAACGGATTAGCACGTTGAAGTGGCAATGGGCAGGCCATATAGCGCGCAGAACAGATGGCCGATGGGGCAGCAAAGTTCTCGAATGGAGGCCACGGATCGGCAAGCGCAGCGTAGGACGTCCACCTACAAGATGGGCAGACGACTTGGTGAGAACTGCTGGTCGGCGGTGGATGCAGACGGCTTCCAACCGCAGTACTTGGAGATCAATGAGGGAGGCCTTTGTCCAGCAGTGGACGTCCTACGGCTGAAATGATGATGATACAGGCGAATGGGTTTGGCATAGGTGCCGATTTCCACACCTAAGGCGGACATGGATGTCAGGGTGATCCTGGGCAGAGGTTGGTGGATAGTGCGGCGTTTGATAAGAATCATCAGGCCTCGGTATACTCTACCGTCCTGTGTCCTCTCGTCCTGCCTGTAGGTGTGGTACCCGGGGAACTTTACTTTGTCCGACGGTCCAAGCATAGTCTCGTTTATGAGGGCGACTTGTACGTCCCTCTCCCTTAGGACGACTTTGAGGAGAGCTATCTTGCGGCGGATGCTGGCTGCGTTCCAGAAGAGGACCCTCAGCGCTGTTGGAGTTGGACCAGCTTCCCTATCCCGCTGAGGATCAGTGGAACTGAGCTCGTCCCTTGGCGGATGGCCAGGAGGATGTCTTGGAGGACCTGCAGGGCTATGTCCAGTACCTCGATTGACGCCTGGTCCTGCGACGTCGGTAGTGTTGCTGGAGCTGGTGGGGGTGGTGGTGGTCGTTGTGGGCGTGGTATTCTCCGTGGGGCTGTCGTCGTCCCCCGGGTTGGTGCAGCAGGTGGTTGTGGCCGGGTTGCTGCAGGCGTCAGGTACCGAGGGACTTGCCTCTGGTGGGGGGCCTCGGATTCCGTGTCCGTTTGAGAGGGCAGGTTGGCCATCCTTACCTTCTTCTTCTTTCTCCTCTTCGGGAGGCGGCTCGACCTCTCGGTGGGTTGGTTGGCGGGTGCCATGAGGGAGCCGCTCTGCTCCGCCTGGACTGTTGGTTGGGTGTCGGGGGTGAAAGCAGCCGTTTCTGTCTTCTGGGTTTGGACCTGAGGGTTGTTGTTTGCCCTGGGTGTAAAAGTGGAGAGCGCTATTGAACCGGCTTTCTTGTTTCTAGCCTCCTTTTTGTAGATAGGGCAGCTCGTCCTGTTCGCTGTGTGTGCGCCATTACAGTTTACGCATGTGGGCGGCTCCTCTCTACTACGTGGGCAGTCGCCTGCGTGGTGCCGGCCTCCGCAGCGGACGCAGGCTAGGGTGCGGTGGCAGTTGTGACTGCTGTGTCGGAACCCCTGACACCGGTGACATTGGGCTGGACCCCTTTTTCCTCTCCAGCTCTCTATCTTCACCCCCGGCATACACAGTATCTCTGTGACGTCGTACAGTGCCGGGAGGAGATTTGGGGAGGGCTTAAAAATGCCAAGAAAAATACAGCCAGGCCTACCTTTGCTGGCACGGATCGGCTTTATCAACTCCGCGTTGAAACCTTGTTCGGCGAAGTCTCGTGCTATTTCCTCTGGGGGGGTGTCGGCAGGGATACCGCGGATGGCCACCTTGACCTGACGTTCCTCCGGGAGGGAGTACGAAAACCAGCTCAATTCGTCCTCGACCTCCGAGAGGTACTTTTGCAAGGTGCGGTATTCCTCCGCCGATTCTGGGGAAAAACGCACGCCCTTTCCAAAGGGCCTGGCATTCGGCGCGTGTCCTAGTAGGCCACGGATGGTTTTAAAATGTTTAGGCCAGTTAGGCATGACCTCCACTACCAATGGTGGGTAGCGGGTCTTTGCGACGGCAGGGGGCTGTGTAGGGGCGGCGTTTTGCACTGACGTACCTTGTTGAGCTGCTAGCGGCAGTGCTGGGCGAGCGGCGGTGGACGCCGTCATCGAGGCGTAAGTAGTCGCGCTGCCCTGTTGAGCGGGCGGCGGCGGGGGGGGGGGCGGCTGACTGGTGACGCCGCTAACGACGCGTACGACGTCGATTTGGATGACGCAGGCGATGGAGTCGGCGCCTTACGTTCTCTCTGGGGCAGCTGTTCCCACTCAGATTCCGTAACACGCCTCTTGTCCTCTCTCTGCTCCTCCGGTAAGGGCGGGGAATCGATCTCCGCTCGCTTACGACGGAGGCTGGGTTGGGAGGCGGGGGGGGGTTGCATGTCGTCATCATCGATTTCGACCGTCTCTGAGATTGTGCGCGTCTGCGAGGTTTCCGGGGTTCCTCTCAGCGCCTTTTCTTTTTTTTGAAGGAATCCCCTGAGGTGCTCCATCATCTCCGGGCAGGCTGCCGCCTGTCTCATTAGCTGCGCATAAACGTTAAGGTTAACGTTATGCGCATCCAACGGGGACAGCGGCCCTCTGGCGGCTACTTCCGGCATTTTCTTGAGCGGGGGAAGGGCAGGGGGGGGCATCTCCAGTGCGGGGGGGGGGCATCTCCTGAGCAGGGGGGGGCGCCCCCTGAGCGGGGGACGACCGTCCCGACGTCGCAGGTCTTGCTTGCTTCAGGGTCTTCTTTGTCCTCGGTCTTGAGACAGATCGATCGCTGTCCGTGGCCGAGGACTCAGATGAGCAGGTGTCCCTTCGAAAAATACGTCCTTCATGGACGGATTTTCCCGAAGGGTTCGTGCGGTCCGATTCGCTCGGACGCCGCTGGGTGCCTGATGAACCGGCTTGGTGCGATGGTTGCCGTGGGACAACATCGATCGCGCGACCCTTTGGTTGTGAAGCGGGGTCCGGGGGGTCCCGCTTCCTCCCAACGTCCTCCTTCTCCATGAAGGCGATCCGCTCACTTCACTCACAACACAAAACACAAATTTCGCGTTCGGCGAAGGGCCGAGCTCGACAGATGTATTGCTAGAATACACTGCCGAGGTCGTAAACGGAGAAAAACCGGGTCCGTGCGCGCGCGTAATGCAAAAAACGAAATTGTAGCCACTCCTGGAGGAGTGGCTACAATGAGGAGTGGCTACAAACAATCAGCCCGACGGTTTTTGTTATATATCGAGGTACATTTCGAACGGTTCGTCGGCGAGGGGCGAGCGACGTAGCTGTGCCTACAACCAATAGCGTTCGCGATATCAACTCCACCCCCCCGCACCGCACACCGCCGTCTCCCCTCTTATGTTATTGTTATATATTTATATATATATATATATATACATATATAATATAATTTTTTTTTTTGTTTGTTTGTTTGTTTGTTTGCTTTTTGCGTGTGGTGCATCATCAATCACGGCATGGGAAGGAAGCAAGCAAGCAAGCAACATCGATTGAAGCACTATGCAGTACTTAGTTGAGTAGTTTATTTTTCCACGGGAAATGAATGAATTAATGCAAATAACACACATTGCATTAATTAAAATTACTTATTAATATTTGTTAGTAGTAGGTGCCTACGTAACATACATTCCACCAAATTGTAATAATAACTCTGTAATGTAGGTTACCTAGAGGTTCCTCTACCTACTTATCTATCTATCTGTCTGTCTGTCTGTCACTCGTTCGGTATATCGGTGTATGTTTGTTGGCTGGCTGTGGCACCACCGTGGCCGTGTAGTGCATCATCATGTTGTATGTACCATAGCCATGCGTTTAGTTTCAGTCCCTATTAATTATTATTTGTTCGTTCTCAAGAGATTATTACGCGTTGTGCGCGAGTGTAAAAACCACCCTACCTACTAACATGATACAAAACCCAACGTAATGAACTCGTCATCAGTCGAAAGAAACATTTCATAAACACCATTCGAAAGATATTGTGGCCCTGAAAAGGGCCGTTTTGTTGTGAAGCAATCTCACAACACTGGCGTGTGTGTGTGCGTTCTGGTTGGTTGCGCGCTTATGCCTTCTTCTCGGTCTTCTTGGGCAGGAGCACGGCCTGGATGTTCGGCAGCACACCGCCCTGGGCGATGGTCACGCCGGAGAGGAGCTTGTTCAGCTCCTCGTCGTTCCTGATGGCGAGCTGCAGATGACGCGGGATGATCCTGGTCTTCTTGTTGTCTCTGGCGGCGTTGCCGGCCAGCTCGAGGACCTCAGCGGCGAGGTACTCCATCACGGCGGCCAGGTACACGGGCGCACCGGCACCGACGCGCTCTGCGTAGTTGCCGTGACGCAGCAGGCGATGGATGCGTCCCACGGGGAACTGTAGTCCGGCACGGTTGGAGCGGGACTTTGCCTTTCCCTTAACTTTACCGCCCTTGCCACGTCCAGACATGATTATTGATTGATTCGGTGTTTTTAACACGAACACGTCAAACTATACAACGCGCGCACGGCGACCAACAGCGAAGAGTTCACATTTGCCGGGGGTTTTCTTCTCACGCGGACGAAGTCCGCGTGGGGAAGCAGTTTCGGGCGTGAGCCCCTGACTGCGGTATTTTGTCCGCCCTTGGCTAATGCCAAGGGGTCCTCAGGTCGGCTCGTAATGAGCCTGTTGCTTGAAGCCCGCGTTTCTTCGCGGGCATGGTGAAGGCTGGAGGTCCTCTCTCGGTCCTCTTTAGCGCAGCTGCAGCTGCACGAGCGTCCCTATTCCGCTGAGGATCAGCGGGATCGGGCTCGTCCCCTGCCTGATCGCCATAAGGACGTCGCGCAGGATCTGCAGTGCTGCATCCAACACCTCCAGTTGGGCCTGGTCGTGCTGGAGGGTCTTCGTTGTGGTAGTGGCTGCGGGGTGTGCGGGGCGCGGTAGGTCCGGTGTGGGTTTCGGGGTCGTCGTGTTGATGTTGGTGATGATGGCGGGAGTTGGCTGCTCCACTGCTGGTGTCGCGTTGCGGGGTATTGGTGCGGTGCGGGGGGGGTCTGTCTCTGATTCAGAAGGTATGGTTGCCAGCCTTACCTTCTGCTTCCGGCGTCTGGGGAGGCGGTTGGACCGCGCTGTGGGGCCGTTTGCTGGGGCCATGAGGGAGCCACCATGCTCCGTCTGTGAAGTTACAGCCACAGTGTTAAGCTGTGGCTGTTGCGGTCTGGCTGGCGGCTTGTTAAGGCCGTCCCGGGTCGTGGTGTAGGCGGTCGTACCCGCCTTCCTGTTGCGGGCCTCCCGCTTGAATGTTGGGCAGCTTGTCTTGTTGGCAGTGTGGGGGCCGTGGCAGTTGACGCACGTTGGTGCTTCCTCCTTGCTCCTGGGGCAGTCGCCTGCGTGGTGCGATCCTCCGCACCGGACGCAGGCGAGAGGGCGATGGCAGTGGTGTGACGAGTGCCGGAATCCCTGGCAGCGATGGCACTGGGCGGGGCCTTTCTTGCCCCTCCAGCTCTCGATCCGGACACCCGGCATGAGGAGCACCTCCGTGACGTCATAGATGGCTGGCAGAAGGTTGGGGGACGGCTTGAACACGCCGAGGAATATGCAGCCTGGGCGGCCCTTGCTTGCCCGGATGGGCTTGATGAGCTCCGCCTCGAAGCCTTTGGATAGGAAGTCCTGCGCTATCTCTGCTGGTGGGGTGTCGGCTGGAATGCCGCGGATGGCGAGCTTGATTTGGCGCTCCTCAGGCGGAGAGTACGAGAACCAGCTGAGTGGTTCCTCCGTCTCCGTGAGGTAGCGCTGGATGGTGCGGTACTCCACAGCCGACTCCGGTGTGAATCGCACGCCCTTGCCGTAGGGCCGGGCGTTTGGAGTGTGGCCTAGAAGGCCTTTGATGGCCTTGAAATGCCGTGGCCAATTCGGCATCTGCTCCACGACAAGGGGTGGATAGCGGGACTTCTTTGGGGCTGGCTCGACCGAAGTACTCGGGCAAGCGGGTTCCGGGGCGCGGGGGGATCCCGGGCGCGCTGCTGCTGCTGGGCGGGCTGGCGTGTCCAGTGGGGCTGGCGGTGTACGGCGTACGGGCGGCGAGGCCGCCAGCGACGCGTACGACGTTGAAGACTTCGTGGTGGTGGTGGTGGATGCTGGTGTTGTGGGCGCCGCTTCTTCCACGACGACGGCGCTCTCGGTTGCCCGCCTCTTCCTCTCCTCGGGCGTGGAGGAATCGTCGCGTTTGCGACGGTGGCCTGATGGCGGTGGTGACGACGGGTGTTCAGTTTCCTGGGGGGGTGGCGGGGGGAGGGGCTCGGGCGCGGGCACGGGTGTGCCGCGCAGTTGCTTCTCCTTCTCCTGCTGGAAGCCTCTCAGGAGCTCGGCGACTTCCTCGCTCATCATTCCCTGTTCCATAAGCTGCGCAAAGACGGCGAGATTGACGTTGTGCGCAGACAATGGAGACAGCGAACGTGGGGGCGGGGGTTGCGGGGATGCGGCGGGGGGGGGCATCGCCTCGGAAGGCGTCTGCGCCCGCGGGGTGGTCCTCCTGGACCTTGGGATGGACAGCGTCCGTTCGCCGTCCGAGCTGGTGGAGTCGATGCGGGACGATCTACCTTCACGGGAGATCAACCCCGACCGACTGTTGCGGTCAGACGCTGTGTGTCTCCGCTGGGCCTTCGGTGCTTCGGCGTGGTGCCGGGGGTCGTATGCCGACGCGCGATCTATTGGTGGACGGTCCGGGGGATCCCGTCGTCCACCAACGTCCTCCTGCTGCATGGCTGTCTGCTCGCCTCTCCGACACTTCCGCGACGAAATTCGCGAATGCGATCGGCCAAGGGGCCGAACTCGACAGGCGTATTCGAAAATACGCTGCCGAGATCGAGGGGGGGGTATAGAAAAGATCCGTGCGCGCGCGTGTGTGCTCAACGAAATACGATAGCCACTCCGAGTTCACATTTGCCCTATAACAACGTTTATTTATACAAGCTGCGTGCGGCGCTATAGGAGGGGAGCGAAACGAGCGAGGTAGCTACGCATTCGACCAATAGGGCAACACAATTTTGGTTGTTAAGATACCTGCTCTTTCTTTCAAAAAGTTGTTAAAGTTGTTAGGTTAGGTTAGTTACATAGTTGGCAAAGTACCGTCATTCATTATAGTCAGGTATAGTATAGTACAATAGTCCTTATCTCTCATTATACTTATTGTTCTATTCTTAGGTTAGGTAGGTACCCAAAAAAAAAAAAATAATAATAGGTAGGTAATTAGGTCCTTTGTATCATTTGGTTGTTATGAGCATTGTGCGCGAGTACTAATATAATTATATTGTCTCATTCTTAGGTTAGGTATTGTATACTTAAGTTGCGGTCTACACACACACACACACAATAGGATCAACAATAATAGGTACCCTAAGTACTTAGGTCCTTTGTATCATTTGGTTGGTTTACAATCTTGTTATGAGCATTGTGTATTGTACCTACCCCGTGTACCCCAAAATCACAGCGAGCAATTGATATTTTTATATAATAGCCGGAGTCGGCAGTCGGTCGGCCAGTGGTTGTCGAATCGTAGTTTTTTTTTTTTTTTTTAAATTTATTTATTATTAATATAAATTAACTACTTGATTCGGACGTATATATGTACATAAATCTATCTAATATCGGATCGGAAGATGGGACGGTAAGGAAGGAACAAAGAAAACGGGAAACTTTCTATTTGATCTGTGCGTGCAGTGTTGTTGGTCTTGGTTTAAATTGTGTTGTGTTGTGTCGTGTCGTGTCGTGTCGTGTTGTGTTGTGTTGTGTCGTGTCGTGTCGTGTCGTGTCGCATGCACCTAATAACAGACAGGTAAGAGAGGAGTTATTTATACTTTAGTGAACGTTCGACAGTGCTTTCAGTCTTCAGAAACAACATGTTTAACGTAGGTACATGTACCTAATCGTTAAAAGCAATATCGGAAACATGTGTTAGCCCTGAAAAGGGCTTTTTGGTTCGGTGCGATTCTCCAGCCCGCCTGGCCCGCACGCACGGCGGCGGCTGCGGCGGCGGCGGCGGCCGGTGGAACCGACACACGCGAGGATCGTAGGCGCTTCGCACGCTACTTCACCTACTTCTTGGAGGCGGCGGCCTTCTTGCCGGCGGCTGCCTTCGACTTGGGAGTGGCTGCTGCCTTCTTAGGTTTGGGCGCCTTCGGCTTCTTGGTGGGAGGCTTCGCGGTCTTCTTCGCCTTCGGTGCGGCGGCGGATTTTGCCTTGGCGGGAGAGGCGGCGGCCTTCTTCGCCGCGGCGGGCTTCCTCTTCGCCGCTGCTGCCTTCTTGTCCTTGGGCGCAGCCTTGCCGGCCTTCGATTTGGAGGGCGACGACGAGGCGGCGGCTGCGGTGGCGGCGGCGGGTGCCTTCTTCCTCTTGCCGGCGGCGGAGGCGGATCTCGCTGCTGGCTTCTTAGATTTGCTCGGCGAGGCGGAGTCCTTGCCCTTCGCGGCGGCGCCGCCGGCAGTCTTCTTGCCGACGGCGGAGAGAGACTTCGCGTTCTTCTTGGAGTCCAACTTGAACGAGCCGGAAGCGCCGGTGCCCTTCGTCTGGATGAGAGCGCCCGACTCTACGGCGCCCTTCAGGTACCTGCGGATGAACGGCGCCAGCTTCTCGGCGTCGACGCTGTACGAGGCGGCGATGTACTTCTTGATCGCCTTCAGGGAGGATCCGCTGCGCTCCTTCAGCTCGCCGATGGCGCTGTTCACCATCTCCGATGTCTTCGGGTGGGTGGACTTCGCTTTAGGCTTCTTCGCGGCGGCGGATGCCTTCGGTTTCTTCGCGGGTGTCGCGGGCGCTACGGCCTCGGCAGCAACAGCGGTATCGGCCATATTCCAATTGATAATTATTCAAGGTAAGATCAACAAACCAAAACAGCTTTATCTCGTAGAACACAAGAATAGCAAAGTTTTGAAAAGTGCGATAGATGGCGACACAGAGAGCAAGCTACCGAGCTATACCGTATGGAGAACGGCAGTGTCGACAGACCGTTTCTCGTACGAGCGCTGACCGTTTTTCACTAACATCATTCTAATTAAAATTTATTTTATAAAGATTTGCATACTGTTCGTCACTTGCTGAATGCGTGAATACAATCATTTTGAACATGACCCTCATATAAGATCATAACAACATTCATCACTTGTAACACTGGCGAGATATGAACGTTTTCACGCGCCGCTCGCCACCAGCTCTAGGTCGGGTCGTGTTTATATTCCATTTTTACACTATTAAACAGTCTCCTTTCACAAATCACTGTCGACAAATAAAACGCTAACATATCAATTTATACGTGTGACACAGTTTTAACGCACATTTTCATATATTTACACACAAACAGCAACATGTCTTTGAACACCCGTAAAACACGATGCAACAATTCGTACGGAATCACGTCTCGAGAACCAACGCAAACTGCAATAATTCTTATAATATCGATGTCACACTAAAAACAAACTGTTTTATAAATCTATCATAATTACAATAAACAAGAATACATTCCAAAAGAACGATTGAAAACACCTAAAAACCGCGTCTCGTATGTATTAGCGCCGCGCGCCGCCGCGATTCATACATTCATTCCATTTCATCCACAGTAAATGTGTTTTGCCTGCTTATTATTATTATTTTGACGGACCACTGCTCTGGTTTATTCTATGGTCTATTTTGTGCAAAGTGCAACCATAAATAGCCATAATAGTAGGTAGGTACTTACCTACTACCTATGTACTTATAATAATTATTAGGTACCAGAAACGGTGAAACCACTCGTCACACTCGTTTAGGAGGCATATTATTTGTTAGGTATTGGTCTACAACAACCAAAAAAAAAAAAAAAATATAAATATATATATATATATATATATATATATATATATATATATATATGTATGTATGTATGTATGTATATATATATATTTTTTTTTTTAATAATAGTTAGGTTACCTACTACGGTAATTTAGGCGCGCGCGTGTGTGTGTGTGTTTTTTGTGTGCGTGTGTGCGTGCGCGTGTGCGCGCTGTTTGTTGTCTAAACCCCGCGCAGGCGAAGGGGAAGCGGGCGGTTACGTGTCTCCGCTTCGCTCTCCTCTCCTATAAATATAAAGCTGTATAGCGGTGGTAATTTTTATACAGTCGTTCGGCAGCAACCGACCGATTCGCTCGTTACGTGCTAGTTCTTAGTTTCTTGTGCGCGCAACAATGACCGGTCGCGGTAAGGGAGGCAAAGGTCTGGGAAAAGGAGGTGCCAAGCGTCACAGGAAAGTGCTCCGTGATAACATCCAGGGTATCACCAAGCCGGCCATTCGTCGTTTGGCGCGCAGAGGCGGCGTCAAGCGTATCTCCGGTCTGATCTACGAGGAGACCCGCGGTGTGCTGAAGGTGTTCCTTGAGAACGTGATCCGCGACGCCGTCACCTACACGGAGCACGCCAAGAGGAAGACCGTCACCGCCATGGATGTGGTCTACGCTCTGAAACGTCAGGGCCGCACCCTGTACGGTTTCGGAGGTTAATAAATTTATCTACTCCACCCGTCTCGACAAGACCATTATTGGTTTTGTCTTGCACGAAGAAAAAAAAAGGCCCTTTTCAGGGCCGCACATGATTCTGTTCAAATAAAAATGAAACTGTTTCTTAAGGACTGACTTATCCGTCAAACGTGGCTGGCTACTTTTAACACGACAGTATTTGTGTTTGTTTGTATTTTTTTTTTTTTTTTTTTTCGAAATGACAATATATGTTGTTGACCGCAGATGGCCATGACAACGTTACCGGACTATGGCGAGCGCAGAAGGCGCCCAGCCGCAAAAGTTAGGTTGGGGCAACAAGCTCTAGGGCACCACTTAGGTTCGAACCACGGCTTGGACTGTTGCCAGATTTTTGGATCTACTGAAGGATAGCGTCTAGGTGCAAAAATGCACCTTTAGACGGAAAAATGTATTCTTCGGCCCCGCCGGCGGGACCGGTTTTTGAAAATGTGTCTAACAGCTAGTGTGGGACGGGTTGACGTCACCTCCGGGTTAGCGGCGGTGAGCTCGTCAACGGGCAAGCCGAGAACGTGTCTCGGTCGACGGAGGAAAGAACTCGTGGGCAATGGCTCTATCGGGTAGTCGGAGGGTAATCCCGAGATTAACGGATTGGAGTGTTCCGCCGCCACTTCATAAAAACGCTTTGAAGCAGTTTTAATAAAGTGTTCGATGGACTCGAGTTTGAGATCTCGGTGGAGGTCTACATTGCGCATGTACCATGGGCAACCCGTGGCCCTGCGCAAGAAGTTGTTTTGGACTACCTGAAGGCATCTAACATGACGGGACTGGCCAAAGACGACAGAGGAATATGTCATTATTGGCCGTACAACTGTCTTGTAAAGTGTCACTTTATTTCTAAAGGACATTTTACTTTTCGAGTTGAGAAGGCTGTTTAACCGGCTAAGCACGAACTTTGCACGATTAGTGACAGACCTTATGTGGGGATAGAAGGAGAGACGTCTATCTAGGATTACTCCTAGGTAGCGAGCTGACCTAACCCAAGGGATGGGTTTATCGAAGAGGAGGAGAGGCTGGGGCAAGAAGGGACTCCGAGTGAAGTACACTGCTGCACTTTTCGTCGGGTTCACCTCTATGCGCCACTTTCTGAACCAGGCACCTAGAGTGTCTAGTGCAGCCTGCAGCCTTATGCGTACGCGATTCCTGTTCTTATCGGACGCGTACAAAGCCGTGTCATCGGCGAAGAGGGCAAGTTCGACTTGCGGGTGTCGGGGAATATCGCTGGTGTACAGCGTGAAAAGAAGGGGAGCAAGGACTGAGCCTTGAGGAACTCCAGCTCGGACGGGTTTGGGGTCTGAGAGCGTGCCTTCCACGCGGTAGCGAAAGCAGCGGTTCGACAAGTAGTCTCGTAAGATGAGTACGAGTCTGTCTGGCACTCCAAGCAGGAAAAGCTTGTAAACCAAGCCGTTGTGCCAGACTTTGTCGAAGGCTTTAGCTACATCGAGGAAGACAGCGCCCGTATCTGCTGGCCAAGTGTGATGCCACTTGGACAGGATGTGCTCCGTGATGCGGAGCACCTGCTGGGGACAGGAGTGATGGGCTCGGAAGCCAAACTGTTCGTCAGGCGTCAGGTATCCCAGCAGCGACACTGTTTATCACCGGCAGGTTAGAATTGCGGCTGCCCTTCTACCATCAGGCAATGACTCCCCCCCTATCGATCTGGACTCGCTTAGGAAAATTGTAATGTCGTTACCCAATACATCGCCGGGGATGGACGGTATTGAGGGGAAGATGCTGAAGCACGTGTGGTGGGCTTGCGCCCCTGAATTTACCCACGTGATGAACGCTTGCGTGAAGTCAGGTACTTTTCCCTCGATCTGGAAGGACGGTCGATTGTTGGTTCTGCCAAAAGGTAACGGCAAGCCGCCGACGGACCCCAAGGCATACCGACCCATCACTCTGCTGCCGGTGCTTGGCAAAGTCTTGGAGAGAGTGTTGCTCTGGAGCATTCCACAGCTCACTCGCGGAATCTCCTCATGCCAGCACGGGTTTAGAGCGGGCCGGTCGACCACGTCAGCGTTGGGATCGGTACTACAAACGATAAAAGACTGTAAGGCGAAATACTTACAGGCCATATTTCTGGACATCTCAGGGGCCTTCGACAACGCCTGGTGGCCCATGATCTTGGTTAAGGCGAAACGCGGAGGCTGCCCGCCGAACATTTATAGAATGTTGACGAGCTACTTCTGCAATCGCAGGGTGGCCATGATCGCAGGGGACCGGGCTGTCTGGAAGACGTCCACTATGGGGTGCCCGCAGGGATCTGTGCTCGGCCCGACGTTGTGGAACGTTCTACTCGACGATCTTCTCTGTTTGCCGGTGCCAGTTGGGGTGTCTTTTATGGCATACGCGGACGACGTGACGGTGTTGGTAGCGGGGGATGCTCGGAGAGAGTTGGAGGAGAAAGGAGCGGCTGTCTTGGGACTGGTAGCGGAATGGGGTGCCCGTAACAGGCTCACATTCGCCCCGGCTAAGTCCCAGACCATGACCCTGAAAGGGAAATTGCAAAGGCCACCTCTGCTAAAGACCAATGCGTCTGGCACGTCGATCCGCACAGTCTCTGAGGCCAAGGTGTTGGGAGTCATTTTGGACCCCACCCAATCATTTGCACCCCACGCGGCGACGATCGGTGACAGAGCGTCCAATTGTTTCGGCAAGGTCTCGAGGGTTTCCGCAAACCGATGGGGAGTGCGGTACAGGGCGCTCCGGGTACTCTATGGCGGCACATACGAGGCGACGCTCACGTACGCGGCCAGAATATGGTATCACCGGGCTACGGTACATGTCGTTCGCAGCGTGCTGCTCAGGACGCAAAGATCCTCGTTAGTTTTACTAACGAAGGCTTACAGGTCGAGCAGTACTGCAGCGCTACCGGTTCTGGCGGGGGTCCTGCCGGCGGACTTACTGCTGACAAGAGCGGGTCGTAGGTTAGCTGAGACGGAGGGTGAACCGAACGAGACGCACAGACGTATCCGAGCGAGCATCGACGCAGAGACCGTAGAGTCCTGGCAGGCTCGATGGGAGGCCGAGACTAAGGGTCGCGAATTGTTCGCGTTCTTCCCAGACGTAGGCGAGCGCATGAAGGCGCACTGGGTTGAACCTGATTACGAACTTTCGCAGATCCTTATGGGCCATGGCTGCTTTAGGAAACGTCTGAGCGATCTGGGGTTGAGCGACACTACAGGGTGCAGCTGTGGGGAGAAGTGGGAGACGCGGGACCATATCCTGTGGGATTGCCCGTTGTACGCGGAAGCAAGAGGCACCATGTTAGGGGGGATTACGAGGCAAGGAGGGCTTGAGGGACCGATATACCACGCAGATCTAGTAAGTAGTGAGGCGAACTTCGGACAGCTTAGGAGGTTCGCCAGGACCTGGCATAGATCGAGGCGGGCCGAGGAAAGCACATTTTCGAACGGGGACGAGGGGGGGGCACAGAGGTACCGAGCTGGAGGGGAGCAGCCCAGCAATGAAGTCTGTTCTGTGATGAGCATGCCCCAGAAGGGGGAGAGTGCCGGGACACGCGTGCGTAGGTTTTTGTAGAGTCTTGAGCCACCCGAGTGGATCATAACTCACAGATTCGGTCCGTATAACCGCAAGGTTGGTAGGACCATGGGAAGGTGGAGGGAGTGTTCGTCAGGCAAGAGACTATGCTCATTGACGTGACGCCAGAGACGTCTCAGAAGGAGACGCTCGTAGATCTTCCCCAGGGAGCTGAGGAGACTGATGGGACGGTAGGAGGAAGGCTCGTTTGCCTTTTTGCCCGGTTTGTGGATGCCAATTACATTGGCTTCCTTCCAGACATCAGGGAAAGAGCAGTTAGCCATGGCAGCATTGAAGATGCTGACCAGGAGATGTATGAGGGCAACAGAGAACTTCTTGAGTACTCTGTTGCTGATGCCGTCCGAGCCAGGGGACTTCTTAGGTCGAAGATCTTTAATGATCTCGGCAACCTCTGCTGCTCTAATGAGGTCCAAAGGAGGAGCAGAGGGGGGAAGGGAAACTAGGCGGTCGACTTCACTGTTCACCATGTTAAGGTGATCAGGGTCGACGGGTTCAAGACTAGGAGAGCATTGGGATTCAAGACTCTCAGCTAGCGCGTCTGCTTTTTCCTTGTCATCAAACGCAGGCGTTTGGTGATTCGGGCGAAGCAGAGGGGGCAGGATTGAGATACCATCTGCTTTCATAGATCTAGCCAGGCTCCAGTAAGCTAGATGCCCGGGTTCGATATTAGAAAGCAGATTGTCCCAAGAAGTGTTACGATGCTCCTGAATGGCCCTCTTCACCTTGCGGCGAAGCGAGTTCATTCGGAAGCGATTTAGTTCGGAGGGCCAAGAACTAAAGCGACGAGTTGCTGCGTTCTTCTCTGTGATCAGTCGTCTTATCTCATCAGGCAGGACACAGTTACGATCAGGCGTAGCTGGGACCTGTCTAGACAAGTCGCGAACGGCGGATTGGACATGACTGGTCAGAGAGTCGACCGCAATAGCAATGTCGTCAGGGGACCTAATGTCGTCGGGGATTTTATCCAAGTCGGGAGAATGGATAACCTTGAGGGCTTTCTCAAGTTTATACCATTGCACCACAGTCTTGGTCGGGGGAGTAGGGTCCGGCAGAGGGCCAAGTCTTAATATGACGGGACGGTGGTCAGAGTCTAGTTCCTGCATCACTACTATGGAGCTCATCCGAAGGGATACGTTCCGCAGCAGTGCGAGGTCTAGAGTTTGGTTGGAAAAACCAATACGTGGGGAATATCGAGTGTGACACATGGGGGCAATAAGATCTAGATTTAAAGAATCTAGATAGCCTGAGAGGAGGGCGCCGTTTCTATTACGTATCGAGCAATTCCACATAGGGCTTTTGCTATTGAAGTCGCCAGCCAGAATGACTGAGCTTCCAAGACTGAGAAGGGATTCTAGGTCGCTTTTAAGAAGCTTCCTATTGGGGCTAAGATAGCAGGATGCAATGATAACCGGTTGATGACCGGTCATTGCAAGTCTGCAGACAGAGACTTCTAAGTCTGTTAAGGGCGGGGGATCAATGGGAATGCAGTGCAGCGACCTCTTGAAATAAATGGCAGTACCGCCTTTAGGGGCGTTCGTTCTGTCATTTCGTACCATTTGGTAGTTAGCGATCCTAGGATCGCGATGGCACTGTTTCAAGAAGGTCTCCTGCACTAGCAGAATATCTATTTGGTGATTGACAAGGAATTGCTTCACGAGTTCTTTCTGAGGAGATAGGCCGTTAGCATTAAAAAATGCTAACGAGAGGGAGCGGGGTTTCAGTCTTTCTTTCTGCACTGCCATACTAAAAAGACTTGAAAGTGAGGGCGTCGAGAGACGCCATGACATCCTGATGATTAGAGATAATCATCAGTTTCTCTATGGGCGACTTCGCCAGGCTAAGCTTGCGCAGGAGCGCATTCACCGATCCGAAATCGATGTTCGGTAGCCCCAGGCTAGGGTTTTCAGCAGCGGGAGCTGGCTGAGAGGGCCTAGTGGGGCGGGGTAGGGGTGCGGGGGCAGGGGCGGAGTGAAGCTCCTGGGAACGCGGGGGAGAGGATACACCAGTTGTTGCCTGAAGGGCGCGGCTGGTGTAGCCCAAAGGTCTCGCCCAAGCTGACACAGCAGGAGGGGCGGGGGGCAACAAGGACACCTTCGGAGATGTCCTCGCGTGTTGGGGTGGGGCGGGGCGGAAGCGCTCCGGAGCCCTAGCATGCGCTCTCCTAGCGCTTGCCTTTGGGGCTCTGGGGCAGCCGCGATAGTTCGCGGTGTGCCCCTCGGTCCCGCAGAGCACGCAACTAGGCGGCATGGGGTCATTGGGGACGCGCTTGCAGTCAGCGGTGCCGTGGTCACCCAGACACTTGACGCAGCGGGGGCGGGCAAAACAGTTGCGCGCAGAGTGGCCATATAACTGGCACCTGTGGCACTGTCCGGGGGGGCCCTTCCTGAAGGGAGCCTCTACGTAGAGGCCGGAAAGGCGACACACGGTTTTGACGCCGAATATCGCCTTTCCTTCGGGCGAAAGGTCAAGGATGACTAGAACAAGATCGAACGGGGTCTTGTCCCGTCCGCTGTACATGCGGTGGACTTCCCTGACGGGGAAGCCCTGATCGCAGAGGTCGGACTTAATTACATCAGAGTCGAATTCCGCGGGGAGGCCGCGGATGACTACGCGCAGAAGGCGCTCGCTCTCGAGAGCATAGGTATGAAAACCTATGTTCTCAGCGCGGAGGACAGACGTCAGACGTCGGTGATCGTCCGATGTCTGGACGTGGATCTTAATAGAGTCCTTGATGGACTGGGCCTTGGTGAAATTAACCTTTTTCAAGGTTAGAAGCCTCTCCACGCTGGCCCATTTGGCCTTTTCGCGGAGGAAAACAGGCGGGGGGGGTCTCTCCTTGCGGAGGGTGGCGGGTTCGGCGGGGGTCGCGGGGGGAGTAGGCGGGCGGGTAGCCGTAGCCTCTACGGGGACTGCAATCTTAGCCGGAGGGGCTAAGGCCGATTTGTGCGACGACTTCTTCCTGCGCCGTTTGCCGCCTTCGACGACAGTGTAACTGTCGTCGGAGGACTGCTCCGACGAGGAAGAGTTGTCGCTCGGGGAGGGTTCGAGCTCCATCGCCGAAGCGTCGGAGTCCGAATCGGAGGAGGAGAACGTGGCGGGGGAGACCGGAGTCTCCGGGGTGGCCGGAAGGGCGGGGGCGAGGGTAAGAGGGGCCGCGGTGGCCACCTCCATCGGATGGGACTTGGACTTTTTGTCCAACTTGTTCGCCTCTTGGTACGAAGCGAGCAACTTGGACAACAAGTCCCCGTGCTGCTGGGCTAACATCCTGAGTACCCCCAGGAGGGTCTCAGGATCAAGCCCACCCAGCAAGTCCGGGCTTGACATCGCGCGGGGGTGAGGGGAGGTCCCTATTCCCGGGGGGGACACCCGGGAAATAACTAAGTGTCCCTCCTTGTCGGGTATAGACAAGGAGGGGTGTGTGCCTATGTGTCCTACCTAAATGTGTGTGTCCCTTTCGCCTCTCTTATGGGGCAAAAGGGGTGTGTGCCTCACGCTATCTGGGGTCGGCGAGGGTTCCACCCCAAGGCCGGTGGTTCCAGACCCAGCCGGATTCTGTGTTGCCTTGAAGAGGCAAAACAGGCGCTCCGGGTCCACGCCCAGCTAAGTTCGTTGTCACCGTAGGGTATCCCTTAGCTGACCACTGAAGTCGTGGCTTTCGACAGTTTATACAGCAAAGAAACTAGCTCGAGAAATCGTTCTGAAAAGAACGATTTTCTCTTGCACTGGAGCAGTTCGAGTTATTCGCTCTGAAAAGAGCAAACAACTCGAAAAGAAACAGGATAGTAATCCAGTAGCGCACTAAAAAGTGCGAACTACCGGTATTCGCTCGCGCAAGTGATTATTCAGACTAGCAAGCTAGTAAGAATAACACCGCAACGAAGCGAAGCTAGCACTGGACGCTAGCGGGCGACGGCAGGGGCCTGGTGCGGGGACCAAGGCGGCAGCGGGCGGCGGGCGTCTGGAACGACGTCCGAGCGGCAACTACGCGAGCGCAGTGGAGGGGCCTGGTGCGGGGACCAGGCGAGCGGGCGGCTAGAGCGGCGTGCGTCTAGCACGACGTCCGAGCGGCGAGTGAGTTCATTTGTTTTTTTTTTTTTTTTTTCGAAATTACAATATGTTGTTGACCGCAGATGGCCATGACAACGTTACCGGACTATGGCGAGCGCAGAAGGCGCCCAGCCGCAAAAGTTAGGTTGGGGCAACAAGCTCAAGGGCACCACTTAGGTTCGAACCACGGCTTGGACTGTTGCCAGAATTTTTGAATCTACTGAAGGATAGCGTCTAGGTGCAAAACTGCACCTTTAGACGGAAGAATGTATTCTTCGGCCCCGCCGGCGGGACCGGTTTTTGAATATGTGTCTAACAGCTAGTGTGGGACGGGTTGACGTCACCTCCGGGTTAGCGGCGGTGAGCTCGTCAACGGGCAAGCCGAGAACGTGTCTCGGTCGACGGAGGAAAGAACTCGTGGGCAATGGCTCTATCGGGTAGTCGGAGGGTAATCCCGAGATTAACGGATTGGAGTGTTCCGCCGCCACTTCATAAAAACGCTTTGAAGCAGTTTTAATAAAGTGTTCGATGGACTCGAGTTTGAGATCTCGGTGGAGGTCTACATTGCGCATGTACCATGGGCAACCCGTGGCCCTGCGCAAGAAGTTGTTTTGGACTACCTGAAGGCATCTAACATGACGGGACTGGCCAAAGACGACAGAGGAATATGTCATTATTGGCCGTACAACTGTCTTGTAAAGTGTCACTTTATTTCTAAAGGACATTTTACTTTTCGAGTTGAGAAGGCTGTTTAACCGGCTAAGCACGAACTTCGCACGATTAGTGACAGACCTTATGTGGGGATAGAAGGAGAGACGTCTATCTAGGATTACTCCTAGGTAGCGAGCTGACCTAACCCAAGGGATGGGTTTATCGAAGAGGAGGAGAGGCTGGGGCAAGAAGGGACTCCGAGTGAAGTACACTGCTGCACTTTTCGTCGGGTTCACCTCTATGCGCCACTTTCTGAACCAGGCACCTAGGGTGTCTAGTGCAGCCTGCAGCCTTATGCGTACGCGATTCCTGTTCTTATCGGACGCGTACAGAGCCGTGTCATCGGCGAAGAGGGCAAGTTCGACTTGCGGGTGTCGGGGAATATCGCTGGTGTACAGCGTGAAAAGAAGGGGAGCAAGGACTGAGCCTTGAGGAACTCCAGCTCGGACGGGTTTGGGGTCTGAGAGCGTGCCTTCCACGCGGTAGCGAAAACAGCGGTTCGACAGGTAGTCTCGTAAGATGAGTACGAGCCTGTCTGGCACTCCAAGCAGGAAAAGCTTGTAAACCAAGCCATTGTGCCAGACTTTGTCGAAGGCTTTAGCTACATCGAGGAAGACAGCGCCCGTATCTGCTGGCCAAGTGTGATGCCACTTGGACAGGATGTGCTCCGTGATGCGGAGCACCTGCTGGGGACAGGAGTGATGGGCTCGGAAGCCAAACTGTTCGTCAGGCAAGAGACTATGCTCATTGACGTGACGCCAGAGACGTCTCAGAAGGAGACGCTCATAGATCTTCCCCAGGGAGCTGAGGAGACTGATGGGACGGTAGGAGGAAGGCTCGTTTGCCTTTTTGCCCGGTTTGTGGATGCCAATTACATTGGCTTCCTTCCAGACATCAGGGAAAGAGCAGTTAGCCATGGCAGCATTGAAGATCCTCATACATCTCCTGGTCAGCCAGGAGATGTATGAGGGCAACAGAGAACTTCTTGAGTACTCTGTTGCTGATGCCGTCCGAGCCAGGGGACTTCTTAGGGCGAAGATCTTTAATGATCTGGGCAACCTCTGCTGCTCTAATGAGGTCCAAAGGAGGAGCAGAGGGGGGAAGGGAAACTAGGCGGTCGACTTCACTGTTCACCATGTTAAGGTGATCAGGGTCGACGGGTTCAAGACTAGGAGAGCATTGGGATTCAAGACTCTCAGCTAGCGCGTCTGCTTTTTCCTTGTCATCAAACGCAGGCGTTTGGTGATTCGGGCGAAGCAGAGGGGGCAGGATTGAGATACCATCTGATTTCATAGATCTAGCCAGGCTCCAGTAAGCTAGATGCCCGGGTTCGATATTAGAAAGCAGATTGTCCCAAGAAGTGTTACGATGCTCCTGAATGGCCCTCTTCACCTTGCGGCGAAGCGAGTTCATTCGGAAGCGATTTAGTTCGGAGGGCCAAGAACTAAAGCGACGAGTTGCTGCGTTCTTCTCTGTGATCAGTCGTCTTATCTCATCAGGCAGGACACAGTTACGATCAGGCGTAGCTGGGACCTGTCTAGACAAGTCGCGAACGGCGGATTGGACGTGACTGGTCAGAGAGTCGACCGCAATAGCAATGTCGTCAGGGGACCTAATGTCGTCGGGGATTTTATCCAAGTCGGGAGAATGGATAACCTTGAGGGCTTTCTCAAGTTTATACCATTGCACCACAGTCTTGGTCGGGGGAGTAGGGTCCGGCAGAGGGCCAAGTCTTAATATGACGGGACGGTGGTCAGAGTCTAGTTCCTGCATCACTACTATGGAGCTCATCCGGAGGGATACGTTCCGCAGCAGTGCGAGGTCTAGGGTTTGGTTGGAAAAACCAATACGTGGGGAATATCGAGTGTGACACATGGGGGCAATAAGATCTAGATTTAAAGAATCTAGATAGCCTGAGAGGAGGGCGCCGTTTCTATTACGTATCGAGCAATTCCACATAGGGCTTTTGCTATTGAAGTCGCCAGCCAGAATGACTGAGTTTCCAAGACTGAGAAGGGATTCTAGGTCGCTTTTAAGAAGCTTCCTATTGGGGCTAAGATAGCAGGATGCAATGATAACCGGTTGATGACCGGTCATTGCAAGTCTGCAGACAGAGACTTCTAAGTCTGTTAAGGGCGGGGGATCAATGGGAATGCAGTGCAGCGACCTCTTGAAATAAATGGCAGTACCGCCTTTAGGGGCGTTCGTTCTGTCATTTCGTACCATTTGGTAGTTAGCGATCCTAGGATCGCGATGGCACTGTTTCAAGAAGGTCTCCTGCACTAACAGAATATCTATTTGGTGATTGACAAGGAATTGCTTCACGAGTTCTTTCTGGGGAGATAGGCCGTTAGCATTAAAAAATGCTAACGAGAGGGAGCGGGGTTTCAGTCTTTCTTTCTGCACTGCCATACTAAAAAGACTTGAAAGTGAGGGCGTCGAGAGACGCCATGACATCCTGATGATTAGAGATAATCATCAGTTTCTCTATGGGCGACTTCGCCAGGCTAAGCTTGCGCAGGAGCGCATTCACCGATCCGAAATCGATGTTCGGCAGCCCCAGGCTAGGGTTCTCAGCAGCGGGAGCTGGCTGAGAGGGCCTAGTGGGGCGGGGTAGGGGTGCGGGGGCAGGGGCGGAGTGAAGCTCCTGGGAACGCGGGGGAGAGGATACACCAGTTGTTGCCTGAAGGGCGCGGCTGGTGTAGCCCAAAGGTCTCGCCCAAGCTGACACAGCAGGAGGGGCGGGGGGCAACAAGGACACCTTCGGAGATGTCCTCGTGTGTTGGGGTGGGGCGGGGCGGAAGCGCTCCGGAGCCCTAGCATGCGCTCTCCTAGCGCTTGCCTTTGGGGCTCTGGGGCAGCCGCGATAGTTCGCGGTGTGCCCCTCGGTCCCGCAGAGCACGCAACTAGGCGGCATGGGGTCATTGGGGACGCGCTTGCAGTCAGCGGTGCCGTGGTCACCCAGACACTTGACGCAGCGGGGGCGGGCAAAACAGTTGCGCGCAGAGTGGCCATATAACTGGCACCTGTGGCACTGTCCGGGGGGGCCCTTCCTGAAGGGAGCCTCTACGTAGAGGCCGGAAAGGCGACACACGGTTTTGACGCCGAATATCGCCTTTCCTTCGGGCGAAAGGTCAAGGATGACTAGTACAAGATCGAACGGGGTCTTGTCCCGTCCGCTGTACATGCGGTGGACTTCCCTGACGGGGAAGCCCTGATCGCAGAGGTCGGTCTTTATGACCTCAGAATCGAATTCCGCGGGGAGGCCGCGGATGACTACGCGCAGAAGGCGCTCGCTCTCGAGAGCATAGGTATGAAAACCTATGTTCTCAGCGCGGAGGACAGACGTCAGACGTCGGTGATCGTCCGATGTCTGGACGTGGATCTTAATAGAGTCCTTGATGGACTGGGCCTTGGTGAAATTAACCTTTTTCAAGGTTAGAAGCCTCTCCACGCTGGCCCATTTGGCCTTCTCGCGGAGGAAGACGGGCGGGGGGGGTCCCTCCTTGCGGAGGGGGGCGGGTTCGGCGGGGGACGCGGGGGGAGTAGGCGGGCGGGTAGCCGTAGCCTCTACAGAGACTGCAATCTTAGCCGGAGGGGCTAAGGCCGACTTATGGGACGACTTCTTCCTGCGCCGTTTGCCGCCTTCGACGACAGTGTAACTGTCGTCGGAGGACTGCTCCGACGAGGAAGAGTTGTCGCTCGGGGAGGGTTCGAGCTCCATCGCCGAAGCGTCAGAGTCCGAATCGGAGGAGGAGGACGTGGCGGGGGAGACCGGAGTCTCCGGGGTGGCCGGGAGGGCGGGGGCGGGGGTAAGAGGGGCCGCGGTGGCCACCTCCATCGGATGGGACTTGGACTTTTTGTCCAACTTGTTCGCCTCTTGATAAGAAGCGAGCAACTTGGACAACAAGTCCCCGTGCTGCTGGGCTAACATCCTGAGTACCCCCAGGAGGGTCTCAGGATCAAGCCCACCCAGCAAGTCCGGGCTTGACATCGCGCGGGGGGTGAGGGGAGGTCCCTATTCCCGGGGGGGACACCCGGGAAATAACTAAGTGTCCCTCCTTGTCGGGTATAGACAAGGAGGGGTGTGTGCCTATGTGTCCTACCTAAATGTGTGTGTCCCTTTCGCCTCTCTTATGGGGCAAAAGGGGTGTGTGCCTCACGCTATCTGGGGTCGGCGAGGGTTCCACCCCAAGGCCGGTGGTACCAGACCCAGCCGGATTCTGTGTTGCCTTGAAGAGGCAAAACAGGCGCTCCGGGTCCACGCCCAGCTAAGTTCGTTGTCACCGTAGGGTATCCCTTAGCTGACCACTGAAGTCGTGGCTTTCGACAGTTTATACAGCAAAGAAACTAGCTCGAGAAATCGTTCTGAAAAGAACGATTTTCTCTTGCACTAGAGCAATTCGAGTTAATCGCTCTGAAAAGAGCAAATAACTCGAAAAGAAACAGGATAGGAATTCAGTAGCGCACTAAAAAGTGCGAACTACCGGTATTCGCTCGCGCAAGTGATTATTCAGACTAGCAAGCTAGTAAGAATAACACCGCAACGATGCGAAGCTAGCACTGGACGCTAGTGGGCGACGGCAGGGGCCTGGTGCGGGGACCAAGGCGGCAGCGGGCGGCGGGCGTCTGGAACGACGTCCGAGCGGCGACTGAGCGGGCGGAGTGGGGGGCCTGGTGCGGGGACCAGGCGAGCGGGCGGCTAGAGCGGCGTGCGTCTAGCACGACGTCCGAGCGGCGAGTCTTCTTAAAAAACCTCCGTCGGGATTTTCTTCTCACGCGGACGAAGTCCGCGTGGGGAGGCAGTTTCGGGCGTGAGCCCTTTACTGCGGTTTTCGTAGTTTCGCCCTTAGTTAAAACTAAGGGGTCCTTGGAGCGGCCTGCTTAGGCCTTGTGTCCGTGCCCGTGTCCGTGCCTGCTCGGTGTCGGGCTTGATGATCGGTGTCCGTATTCGTGCTTGGGTCGTCGTCTTCAGAGTTTGAGTTTGGTTGCTTTAGAAGCTCTCTGGCGTAGGGTTTAGTTCTTGGGAGCCTCTCGTATAAGGGCGCTAGGTCCTGTAGGTGTTCGTGGTCTGAGGCGTCGCTTCGTCGGAACATGTTCTCCGCTAGGCGGGTGATAAAGGCATCCAGGGTTTCGAATTTGAGGTCGCGCACTATGGTGCTGTTCCGAACGAAGCGAGGCGCTCCCACTATCGCTCTTAGGCTCAGGTTCTCCTGCGCCCTTAGTCGTTCTCTCTGGGTCTGGTTTGTGAAAGCGTACCACGCCGGAGCGGCGTACGTCAGTCGAGGGCGTATGTATGTCTTATATAGGGCCAGCCTCATCCTCAGTGGGATGTGTGGGGCAGTCAGCGTCGGCTTCAGCGCCACCCTCGCTGCTAGCGCCGAGTTGCGGGCATTCCTCGCCTGTTTCGACATCGTTAGGCCCCTGTCGATGGTCACCCCGAGGTACTTGGCTGTGTTCGACCACTTGATGGTCCGGTTGAAGAGGGTCAGGTTTTCCAGCGTGGTTGTGAGCTTTCGAGTGAGGGCCAGCGCTTGCGTCTTGTCGACGTTTACGCATAGCCTCCAGTTCGAAAGCCACTCAGGAAGGGTGTCGATGGTGCGCTGCATCTTCAACCGGGCGTGTGCGAGCTGGTACGACGAGGTAATGTAGGCGGCGTCGTCTGCGTAGAGAGCAAGGAGTGTGCCGTCTGGGCATGGTATGTCGTTGGTGTACCAAGAGTAGCAGACAGGGGATAAGCAGCTACCCTGTGGTACACCTGCGCGTACGGGGCGTTCTGACGAGAGGTGGCTCTCGACTCTTACCTTGATCTTACGGTTCTGCAGAAAGGATGCCACCGTCTTGGTAATTCTTGGCGTTGTTCCTGATTGCAGAAGCTTGTATATCAGCCCGTCATGCCAGACGCGGTCGAAGGCTTTCTCCATGTCCAGGAATACTGCGATGGCGTGCTCCTTCTTGTTTCTGACCATGGTCAGGTGGTGCAGTACCCTGGACAACTGCAGAGTGGTGCTGTGCTCCGACCGGAATCCAAACTGCTCTGGACGGGGCTGAATACTGGGTAAGAGGTGAGGTAGCAGCAGCTTCTCGAACACTTTTGAGGTCGCGGACAAAAGTGTGATCGGGCGATAGCTCTCCGGGAGTCTGGTGTTCTTACCTTGTTTCGGCAGCATAATGACTACGCCGGCCTTCCACAAGGTAGGAAAGTGTGCGGTCCTCATGATGCCATTGAGGAGACGCGTCAATGCGGCCACTGTTTTGAGAGGCAGATGGCGCAACATTGCGTTGGTAATGCCGTCCGCTCCCGGTGCCTTCCTTGGCTTTAACGACATTATTACCTTCTTGGTGTTATTTGGCGACCAGTGAATTGGAGTATCTTCGGGCATGGGTGTCGGGGTTGAGAGGAAGTCCCTTACCGTCTCTTCTACTATCTGCGTGTGGGCCCTGTCTCCGGCTGGGTTGGGGGAGAACTGCTTCTCCAGGTGGTCCGCGAAGATCTCTGCGCGATCTTCAGCGCGGTATCGGGGTGCTCCATCACTGTGAGTGAGAGGGTGGGTTGCTGGAGAAGCGTTCCATAGTTGGCGACAGAGTTTGTGGAGAGACGACCAGTCTTCGGATGCCTCGTCTATCCTCTTCTCCCATTTACGTGAGCTATCTTCACGGACTTCTGCTTTCACTTCCTCGCAGATAGCGTTGAGCCGCGTCTTCAGTGCTGGGTCTCTGGTGCGCTGCCACAGCTTCCTGAGACGACGCTTGTCTGCGAGGAGTTTAGCCAGGGCTGTAGGAGTGCGGTCATAGCGTTTTCTCGGCGCCTGGCTCGATTCTGCTAATGTCTTGGCGTTTTGAATCGCTGTTTGCAGTTCTTCCGTGAGGGTATCCACGTCCTCTGGAGTTGATACGGGGCGAGTGGGGGTGTTCTCCGCCAGGTGAATGCAGAATGCCTTCCAATCAATCCTAGGACGCGTGGGTGGCGGGAGTAGTGAAGCCGTTCTGAGCTCCAAGGTCATTAGGATTGGTTGGTGGTCTGATTGGAGTTCGTCTGTAATTACCTCCAGTGTGGGTGCATTCATGAGGCCTCTGTAGGCCACCAGGTCGATGATATCAGGTCTCCAGTCCGGGTTCCTCGGGTAGCATGTCGGTGAATCGGGGCCTATAACATTGTAGCCATTGTTCTCAGCGTGCCTGAGTAGGACCTTACCTTCCTGGTTTGTGCTCAAGGAGTTCCATGCAGTATGTTTGGCGTTCCAATCTCCAGCCGCAATGGTGCTGATGGGATATTGGTACTCCTTGAGCATAAGGTCATCCAGATCCTCATCTAGGATGCGCTCGTTCGGTGGTTTGTAAATGGCGTACAAATGTATAGGCTTGTGGGCTGTACCGATCTCCACTCCTAAGAAGAGACCGACCAGGTAAGCCTCGCTGGCCTCCTGGAGAGCCATCACAGCGGAGCTCTGGAAACGGAGATCGGTCTTGAAGTCCTGCGCGATCTCACGCACCAGACGCTGGAAGGGGAGCTTGCGAATGAGCAGCTCCGTGCTCTTCTGGTAGCGACGGATCTCACGCAGGGCGACGGTTCCGGGCCTGTAGCGATGGGGTTTCTTGACGCCTCCGGTGGCGGGCGCGCTCTTGCGGGCTGCCTTGGTGGCGAGCTGCTTGCGCGGCGCCTTACCACCGGTGGATTTGCGGGCTGTTTGCTTGGTGCGAGCCATTGCTTCGTCTTGCTGCTCTGCCACTAGAAAATACGACGACGGGACGATACACGCAGTGCGAGCGACCGACAAGAGACTGGTTTAAAAAACCTACCAGGCGCCCCTCTTATATATATAACATAGCGTAGTGGCAGAGCGTTCGCCGAGTCGAGGGGGGTACGCGGGCGACGAGGCTCGCCGTCTCGCTCTCACACCGTCCTGTTCTGTACAGGAATACTACTAATACACCTATTAATTAAGTTAAAGTAAGTACCTAGGTATCTACAGTGTAAGTAAGGCTGCTTTTCACTATTCTCAAATACATTCATAGTTTTTAAGCCTACCTACCTACATTATGTACCTATGTATATGGATTCATCAGAAGAGATAGAGAGAGCATTTTGTGGAGCCGTGCATCGCAACCATAGCACCGACCGCGCCACATAGCAAAGTTGAATAAAATCCATGAATTTTTATTCAGTACCTAGTAGTCTATATTACATACAGTTGGAAATGCGTGTGTGTGTGTGTGTGTGTGTGTATATTATGTCCGTTAAGTGTATCATTAATTCAGCCCTTACTTACTTAGGTGAGAGGTACTACCGTGCCGTGTGCGAGCAGACATACAATTCACGATGTAGTAATAAGCAAAATGCAGCACAAAATGTTTTTTTTTTTAAGTTCGACTACATACATACCTACCTACATAAAAGGTAATAATATACAAATTTGTAATGTACCCCCCCTCCCCCTTTTAGGGATCCTTCAATGATGAGGCGCCAGCTCGCTTAGCTAGTGACCCAGAAGTTCGATTTGTCAGTAAATATAGTCGTAAGAAACAATTCACAAACGTTTTATGTTTGTTGAATTATGAATGTATTTTGTGGCCCTGAAAAGGGCCGTTTTTTGTCAATTGATGCACAATCAACGGTTGTTTGTTTGTGCCGCACTGCTCGTACACGCAACAAGTTAGTTAGTTTACTTGGAGCTGGTGTACTTGGTGACGGCTTTGGTGCCCTCGCTGACGGCGTGCTTGGCGAGCTCGCCGGGCAGCAGGAGCCGCACGCTGGTCTGCACCTCCCGCGACGTGATCGTGGAGCGCTTGTTGTAGTGCGCGAGGCGGGACGCCTCGGCGGCGATGCGCTCGAAGATGTCGTTCACGAACGAGTTCATGATGGACATGGCCTTGCTGGAGATGCCGGTGTCGGGGTGGACCTGCTTGAGCACCTTGTAGATGTAGATGGCGTAGCTCTCCTTCCTCTTGTGCTTCTTCTTTTTCTTGTCGGTCTTGGAGATGTTCTTCTGGGCCTTGCCGGATTTCTTAGCGGCCTTGCCGCTGGTCTTGGGTGGCATGGTTGCTTGCTAACGTAATATTAGCGCGTCAGTCAGGTCAGTCCGTAACGGATGCTACGGGCGGAGTGTGATAAAAACAATCAGCCCGACGGTTTTAGTTATATATCGAGGTACATTTCGAACGGTTCGTCGGCGAGGGGCGAGCGACGTAGCTGTGCCTACAACCAATAGCGTTCGCGATATCAACTCCACCCCCCCGCACCGCACACCGCCGTCTCCCCTCTTATGTTATTGTTATATATTTATATATATATATATATATATATACATATATAATATAATTTTTTTTTTTTTTTTTGTTTGTTTGTTTGTTTGTTTGCTTTTTGCGTGTGGTGCATCATCAATCACGGCATGGGAAGGAAGCAAGCAAGCAAGCAACATCGATTGAAGCACTATGCAGTACTTAGTTGAGTAGTTTATTTTTCCACGGGAAATGAATGAATTAATGCAAATAACACACATTGCATTAATTAAAATTACTTATTAATATTTGTTAGTAGTAGGTGCCTACGTAACATACATGTTGTAGTAGAAATTACACCTTCTATATAGTCTGTGCTAATATGCAGCTTATCTGTGGATATTTTTGTATCTATAATAGTTTTGATATACTCTGTACTCTATGCGCATCGCTAACCGGAAAGTATTGCTACACTAAATGTTCTGCTATAAAATAAAGTTTTTCTTTAATAAGTTAAACCAGTTATTTTCATTTAATAACAGGTTATGGGCCCAGTAAGCCCGATTTGTAAAATCAGTGAATACTATAAAGACCCAGTGCTAAAAACAGTGACGAACAAAAGAAAATTAAAAGACATAATCTGCACACGCAACGTGCTCAGTTTCTGAACAATATTTCAAGTAAATCCGTAATAATCCACAACCAAAAGATGTCATCAACAAGTTCAATGGCATTAATTGAAAGGTTAACGGGCCGTGATAACTATGCCACATGGCGTTTTGCTGTCAAAACATATTTACAGCACGAAGAGTTGTGGGACTGCGTTGAAAATTCAGATTCAATTGACCAAAAACGCGACACGAAAGCCAGATCTAAGCTTATCCTTCTCGTCGATCCGATAAATTATATTCATATACAAGAATCAAGCACTGCAAAAGAAGTTTGGAATAATTTGGCACGCGCTTTTGATGACTCCGGGCTAACACGCCGAGTTGGTCTACTGCGAGATTTATGCAATACTACATTAGCTGGATGCTTAAACGTAGAAGAATACGTGAGTAAAATCATTACAACAGCACATAAGTTGAGAAACATTGGCTTCCATGTAGATGATGAATGGCTTGGCACACTTCTGTTGTCCGGCCTGCCTGAAACTTACAAGCCAATGATAATTGCCATAGAGAGCTCAGGTATGAAGATAAGCTCTGACTCAGTGAAGTCTAAGATCCTACAGGATGTCAAAGCTGAAAGTGATACATCAGCTTTTGCTTCAAGTCAAAGACAAAATAAAAACAAGAAAAATTCAAAAGGCCCCCGCTGTTATACATGCAATAAATATGGACATAAAAGTCCTGAATGCAGATCAAACAACAAGGATCATAAGAATAATGCAAATCTAAAAAATAACAGTTCTTATGCAGCTGTATTCATGGCATCTTCCAAATGCTCTGATGTCTGGTATGTTGATTCTGGAGCATCTGTTCATATGACCAAACACAAGAATCTTATGAGTGAAGAAACAACATCACACATTTCAAGCATCAAAGTTGCAAATAATAAAACAATGCATGTGCAAAGCTCTGGAAAAATAAGTTTATCTGTTTACAACGAAAGAGGCCAACAAAATGAAATTTTGTTTACAAATGTTTTATATGTGCCTGAACTAGCTACAAACTTGCTGTCTGTGAGTCAGATCATACAGAATGGTGGCCAAGTGAAGTTTAATAAGAATGGCTGTGTTATACTGAACAAAAATAATGTTATTGTAGCAACAGCAAGCTTAATAAATAATATGTACCGGTTGAATATGCCTGGCGGCTATGCATGCATATCAGATGTTATTGAGCAAGACACTTACCTGTGGCACCAAAGGATGGGTCACCTGAATTTTCAAAGCATGAAAAAGCTGACCGAAAATACTGCCGATTTGAAGCTTAGCCAAATAAAAGAGAATGTAAAATGTATAACGTGTCAGGAAGGAAAACAAACACGTCTGCCATTTAAGAGTCAAGGGTCACAGAGCAAAGACCTGCTTGAACTCATCCATTCCGATGTCTGTGGACCAATGGATACTCAGTCTCTAGGCAAAGCCAGATATTTTGTAACATTCCTAGATGATTACTCAAAGAAGATATTTGTTTACACAATGTATAACAAATCAGAAGTCCTAGAAAAATTCAAGGAATTTAAAAACCAAGTTGAGAATCAGTTAAGTAGAAACATTAAAATTCTCAGATCAGACAACGGACTTGAATATTTAAATGGAAACTTTTCAAAACTTCTCAAAGGTGCAGGAATAATTCATCAGAATACCACACCTTACACACCAGAACAAAATGGTACTGCTGAACGTATGAACAGGACATTGATAGAGCGAGCAAGATGTATGATGTTAAATGCCAATTTACCTAAAATGTACTGGGCTGAAGCCATTCATACTGCTGCTTACATAGTCAACCGCACTCCAACAACATCTCTGTCTTACAAAACACCTGAAGAGATGTGGACCGGTCAGAAACCCAATGTCGGCCATATGCGTACATTTGGATGTGAGGCAATGGTCCACCTTCCGAAAGAGAAGAGAAAGAAGTTAGATCCAAAATCACAAAAGGTAATTTTTATTGGATATTGTGAAAATACAAAAGGTTATAGATTTTTATTACCAAACTCGAGAACTGCAATTAAAAGTAGAGATGCAATATTTTTAGAGTCTACAGTCAAAAGAAACTATGTTCCTGTTGAGTTAAACACAAGTGAATGCAGTATAAAAACCAAAGATGTTGAAGAAATCTCAACAGATGACTCATTTGACACTGTTACAGACGGAAGATCACAATCAGACAGTGAGTACATCCCTGATAACAGTATAGATTCTTCGCCTGAAAAGAATGTAACTGTAAGAACTAGAAAACAATTAAAAAATACTCTGAACCAAGAACTAAGTACTTACCTCTGCTGTGATGAAAAATTATTAAACAATGAAGCTCCTGAAGACTATCAACAGGCAATAAAGTCTATGGAAGCTCCAAAATGGATAAAATCAATAGAAGAAGAACTTCAAGCTCATCAACAAAACAATACATGGACATTAATTGAAAGAACTCCTCATATGAGAGTAATTGGATGCAAATGGGTGTTTCGCATTAAAGAAGAACCATCTGGTCTACGATACAAGTCTCGGCTCTGTGCAAAAGGGTATGCTCAAAGCAAAGGCATTGATTACCAGGAAACATTTGCGCCAACTGTCAGCATCCCAGTTGATCCACATGTAAAATTGGAAAAAGAAGAAGGAGAAAATGAAAAGAATATTCCATACCGTGAGGCAGTTGGATCCTTGATGCACCTAGCTACAGTAAGCCGACCCGATGTTTCCTATGCGGTTAGCCTGGTGAGTCGATTTTTAAATTCTTACAATGAAAATCACTGGAATGCTGTAAAGAAGATTTTTAAATATCTTAAAGAAACAAAAGATTATGGCCTGTACTACAAGCCAAACTGTGAGCGTAATACAATAATAGGCTACAGTGATGCAGATTACGCCAATGACCCAAGTACGAGACGTTCAGTAACTGGTTATGTTTTCATCAAAAACAATGCAGCAGTGACATGGACCTGCCAGAAACAGCAGACAGTTGCCCTCTCAACCACTGAAGCAGAGTACATGGCTGCCTGTGCTGCCACTAAAGAAGCGTTGTGGGTCAAACAATTATTGTGTGATATTGGTGAATTTAATCAAAAATCTGTATGCTTGAACATAGACAATCAAAGTGCTATAAGTGTTATTAAAAATATTAATTTTCACAAACGGTGTAAACATATAGACATAAAGTTTCATTTCATTAAAGAAAAATATGAGGATAAAATTATTGAATTAAAATATGTGTGTAGTGAGGAACAATTAGCAGATATATTTACTAAACCTTTGTGTAAGCTTAAATTTTGTTATATAAGAGATAAAATAGGAATGAAATCTTGCCATATAGTTAGAAAATCTTGAAATATTGTTTTTATTGTTAAATAAATTAATAAGAAGGCTTTAATTTAGGAGGAGTGTTGTAGTAGAAATTACACCTTCTATATAGTCTGTGCTAATATGCAGCTTATCTGTGGATATTTTTGTATCTATAATAGTTTTGATATACTCTGTACTCTATGCGCATCGCTAACCGGAAAGTATTGCTACACTAAATGTTCTGCTATAAAATAAAGTTTTTCTTTAATAAGTTAAACCAGTTATTTTCATTTAATAACAATACATTCCACCAAATTGTAATAATAACTCTGTAATGTAGGTTACCTAGAGGTTCCTCTACCTACTTATCTATCTATCTGTCTGTCTGTCTGTCACTCGTTCGGTATATCGGTGTATGTTTGTTGGCTGGCTGTGGCACCACCGTGGCCGTGTAGTGCATCATCATGTTGTATGTACCATAGCCATGCGTTTAGTTTCAGTCCCTATTAATTATTATTTGTTCGTTCTCAAGAGATTATTACGCGTTGTGCGCGAGTGTAAAAACCACCCTACCTACTAACATGATACAAAACCCAACGTAATGAACTCGTCATCAGTCGAAAGAAACATTTCATAAACACCATTCGAAAGATATTGTGGCCCTGAAAAGGGCCGTTTTGTTGTGAAGCAATCTCACAACACTGGCGTGTGTGTGTGCGTTCTGGTTGGTTGCGCGCTTATGCCTTCTTCTCGGTCTTCTTGGGCAGGAGCACGGCCTGGATGTTCGGCAGCACACCGCCCTGGGCGATGGTCACGCCGGAGAGGAGCTTGTTCAGCTCCTCGTCGTTCCTGATGGCGAGCTGCAGATGACGCGGGATGATCCTGGTCTTCTTGTTGTCTCTGGCGGCGTTGCCGGCCAGCTCGAGGACCTCAGCGGCGAGGTACTCCATCACGGCGGCCAGGTACACGGGCGCACCGGCACCGACGCGCTCTGCGTAGTTGCCGTGACGCAGCAGGCGATGGATGCGTCCCACGGGGAACTGTAGTCCGGCACGGTTGGAGCGGGACTTTGCCTTTCCCTTAACTTTACCGCCCTTGCCACGTCCAGACATGATTATTGATTGATTCGGTGTTTTTAACACGAACACGTCAAACTATACAACGCGCGCACGGCGACCAACAGCGAAGAGTTCACATTTGCTTTTTTTTTTTTTTTTTTCGAAATGACAATATATGTTGTTGACCGCAGATGGCCATGACAACGTTACCGGACTATGGCGAGCGCAGAAGGCGCCCAGCCGCAAAAGTTAGGTTGGGGCAACAAGCTCAAGGGCACCACTTAGGTTCGAACCACGGCTTGGACTGTTGCCAGAATTTTTGAATCTACTGAAGGATAGCGTCTAGGTGCAAAACTGCACCTTTAGACGGAAGAATGTATTCTTCGGCCCCGCCGGCGGGACCGGTTTTTGAAAATGTGTCTAACAGCTAGTGTGGGACGGGTTGACGTCACCTCCGGGTTAGCGGCGGTGAGCTCGTCAACGGGCAAGCCGAGAACGTGTCTCGGTCGACGGAGGAAAGAACTCGTGGGCAATGGCTCTATCGGGTAGTCGGAGGGTAATCCCGAGATTAACGGATTGGAGTGTTCCGCCGCCACTTCATAAAAACGCTTTGAAGCAGTTTTAATAAAGTGTTCGATGGACTCGAGTTTGAGATCTCGGTGGAGGTCTACATTGCGCATGTACCATGGGCAACCCGTGGCCCTGCGCAAGAAGTTGTTTTGGACTACCTGAAGGCATCTAACATGACGGGACTGGCCAAAGACGACAGAGGAATATGTCATTATTGGCCGTACAACTGTCTTGTAAAGTGTCACTTTATTTCTAAAGGACATTTTACTTTTCGAGTTGAGAAGGCTGTTTAACCGGCTAAGCACGAACTTTGCACGATTAGTGACAGATCTTATGTGGGGATAGAAGGAGAGACGTCTATCTAGGATTACTCCTAGGTAACGAGCTGACCTAACCCAAGGGATGGGTTTATCGAAGAGGAGGAGAGGCTGGGGCAAGAAGGGACTCCGAGTGAAGTACACTGCTGCACTTTTCGTCGGGTTCACCTCTATGCGCCACTTTCTGAACCAGGCACCTAGAGTGTCTAGTGCAGCCTGCAGCCTTATGCGTACGCGATTCCTGTTCTTATCGGACGCGTACAAAGCCGTGTCATCGGCGAAGAGGGCAAGTTCGACTTGCGGGTGTCGGGGAATATCGCTGGTGTACAGCGTGAAAAGAAGGGGAGCAAGGACTGAGCCTTGAGGAACTCCAGCTCGGACGGGTTTGGGGTCTGAGAGCGTGCCTTCCACGCGGTAGCGAAAGCAGCGGTTCGACAAGTAGTCTCGTAAGATAAGTACGAGTCTGTCTGGCACTCCAAGCAGGAAAAGCTTGTAAACCAAGCCGTTGTGCCAGACTTTGTCGAAGGCTTTAGCTACATCGAGGAAGACAGCGCCCGTATCTGCTGGCCAAGTGTGATGCCACTTGGACAGGATGTGTTCCGTGATGCGGAGCACCTGCTGGGGACAGGAGTGATGGGCTCGGAAGCCAAACTGTTCGTCAGGCAAGAGACTATGCTCATTGACGTGACGCCAGAGACGTCTCAGAAGGAGACGCTCGTAGATCTTCCCCAGGGAGCTGAGGAGACTGATGGGACGGTAGGAGGAAGGCTCGTTTGCCTTTTTGCCCGGTTTGTGGATGCCAATTACATTGGCTTCCTTCCAGACATCAGGGAAAGAGCAGTTAGCCATGGCAGCATTGAAGATGCTGACCAGGAGATGTATGAGGGCAACAGAGAACTTCTTGAGTACTCTGTTGCTGATGCCGTCCGAGCCAGGGGACTTCTTAGGTCGAAGATCTTTAATGATCTCGGCGACCTCTGCTGCTCTAATGAGGTCCAAAGGAGGAGCAGAGGGGGGAAGGGAAACTAGGCGGTCGACTTCTCTGTTCACCATGTTAAGGTGATCAGGGTCGACGGGTTCAAGACTAGGGGAGCATTGGGATTCAAGACTCTCAGCTAGCGCGTCTGCTTTTTCCTTGTCATCAAACGCAGGCGTTTGGTGATTCGGGCGAAGCAGAGGGGGCAGGATTGAGATACCATCTGCTTTCATAGATCTAGCCAGGCTCCAGTAAGCTAGATGCCCGGGTTCGATATTAGAAAGCAGATTGTCCCAAGAAGTGTTACGATGCTCCTGAATGGCCCTCTTCACCTTGCGGCGAAGCGAGTTCATTCGGAAGCGATTTAGTTCGGAGGGCCAAGAACTAAAGCGACGAGTTGCTGCGTTCTTCTCTGTGATCAGTCGTCTTATCTCATCAGGCAGGACACAGTTACGATCAGGCGTAGCTGGGACCTGTCTAGACAAGTCGCGAACGGCGGATTGGACATGACTGGTCAGAGAGTCGACCGCAATAGCAATGTCGTCAGGGGACCTAATGTCGTCGGGGATTTTATCCAAGTCGGGAGAATGGATAACCTTGAGGGCTTTCTCAAGTTTATACCATTGCACCACAGTCTTGGTCGGGGGAGTAGGGTCCGGCAGAGGGCCAAGTCTTAATATGACGGGACGGTGGTCAGAGTCTAGTTCCTGCATCACTACTATGGAGCTCATCCGAAGGGATACGTTCCGCAGCAGTGCGAGGTCTAGAGTTTGGTTGGAAAAACCAATACGTGGGGAATATCGAGTGTGACACATGGGGGCAATAAGATCTAGATTTAAAGAATCTAGATAGCCTGAGAGGAGGGCGCCGTTTCTATTACGTATCGAGCAATTCCACATAGGGCTTTTGCTATTGAAGTCGCCAGCCAGAATGACTGAGCTTCCAAGACTGAGAAGGGATTCTAGGTCGCTTTTAAGAAGCTTCCTATTGGGGCTAAGATAGCAGGATGCAATGATAACCGGTTGATGACCGGTCATTGCAAGTCTGCAGACAGAGACTTCTAAGTCTGTTAAGGGCGGGGGATCAATGGGAATGCAGTGCAGCGACCTCTTGAAATAAATGGCAGTACCGCCTTTAGGGGCGTTCGTTCTGTCATTTCGTACCATTTGGTAGTTAGCGATCCTAGGATCGCGATGGCACTGTTTCAAGAAGGTCTCCTGCACTAGCAGAATATCTATTTGGTGATTGACAAGGAATTGCTTCACGAGTTCTTTCTGAGGAGATAGGCCGTTAGCATTAAAAAATGCTAACGAGAGGGAGCGGGGTTTCAGTCTTTCTTTCTGCACTGCCATACTAAAAAGACTTGAAAGTGAGGGCGTCGAGAGACGCCATGACATCCTGATGATTAGAGATAATCATCAGTTTCTCTATGGGCGACTTCGCCAGGCTAAGCTTGCGCAGGAGCGCATTCACCGATCCGAAATCGATGTTCGGCAGCCCCAGGCTAGGGTTCTCAGCAGCGGGAGCTGGCTGAGAGGGCCTAGTGGGGCGGGGTAGGGGTGCGGGGGCAGGGGCGGAGTGAAGCTCCTGGGAACGCGGGGGAGAGGATACACCAGTTGTTGCCTGAAGGGCGCGGCTGGTGTAGCCCAAAGGTCTCGCCCAAGCTGACACAGCAGGAGGGGCGGGGGGCAACAAGGACACCTTCGGAGATGTCCTCGCGTGTTGGGGTGGGGCGGGGCGGAAGCGCTCCGGAGCCCTAGCATGCGCTCTCCTAGCGCTTGCCTTTGGGGCTCTGGGGCAGCCGCGATAGTTCGCGGTGTGCCCCTCGGTCCCGCAGAGCACGCAACTAGGCGGCATGGGGTCATTGGGGACGCGCTTGCAGTCAGCGGTGCCGTGGTCACCCAGGCACTTGACGCAGCGGGGGCGGGCAAAACAGTTGCGCGCAGAGTGGCCATATAACTGGCACCTGTGGCACTGTCCGGGGGGGCCCTTCCTGAAGGGAGCCTCTACGTAGAGGCCGGAAAGGCGACACACGGTTTTGACGCCGAATATCGCCTTTCCTTCGGGCGAAAGGTCAAGGATGACTAGTACAAGATCGAACGGGGTCTTGTCCCGTCCGCTGTACATGCGGTGGACTTCCCTGACGGGGAAGCCCTGATCGCAGAGGTCGGACTTAATTACATCAGAGTCGAATTCCGCGGGGAGGCCGCGGATGACTACGCGCAGAAGGCGCTCGCTCTCGAGAGCATAGGTATGAAAACCTATGTTCTCAGCGCGGAGGACAGACGTCAGACGTCGGTGATCGTCCGATGTCTGGACGTGGATCTTAATAGAGTCCTTGATGGACTGGGCCTTGGTGAAATTAACCTTTTTTAAGGTTAGAAGCCTCTCCACGCTGGCCCATTTGGCCTTCTCGCGGAGGAAGACGGGCGGGGGGGGTCCCTCCTTGCGGAGGGGGGCGGGTTCGGCGGGGGTCGCGGGGGGAGTAGGCGGGCGGGTAGCCGTAGCCTCTACAGAGACTGCAATCTTAGCCGGAGGGGCTAAGGCCGATTTGTGCGACGACTTCTTCCTGCGCCGTTTGCCGCCTTCGACGACAGTGTAACTGTCGTCGGAGGACTGCTCCGACGAGGAAGAGTTGTCGCTCGGGGAGGGTTCGAGCTCCATCGCCGAAGCGTCGGAGTCCGAATCGGAGGAGGAGGACGTGGCGGGGGAGACCGGAGTCTCCGGGGTGGCCGGAAGGGCGGGGGCGGGGGTAAGAGGGGCCGCGGTGGCCACCTCCATCGGATGGGACTTGGACTTTTTGTCCAACTTGTTCGCCTCTTGATAAGAAGCGAGCAACTTGGACAACAAGTCCCCGTGCTGCTGGGCTAACATCCTGAGTACCCCCAGGAGGGTCTCAGGATCAAGCCCACCCAGCAAGTCCGGGCTTGACATCGCGCGGGGGGTGAGGGGAGGTCCCTATTCCCGGGGGGGACACCCGGGAAATAACTAAGTGTCCCTCCTTGTCGGGTATAGACAAGGAGGGGTGTGTGCCTATGTGTCCTACCTAAATGTGTGTGTCCCTTTCGCCTCTCTTATGGGGCAAAAGGGGTGTGTGCCTCACGCTATCTGGGGTCGGCGAGGGTTCCACCCCAAGGCCGGTGGTTCCAGACCCAGCCGGATTCTGTGTTGCCTTGAAGAGGCAAAACAGGCGCTCCGGGTCCACGCCCAGCTAAGTTCGTTGTCACCGTAGGGTATCCCTTAGCTGACCACTGAAGTCGTGGCTTTCGACAGTTTAAAAAGCAAAGAAACTAGCTCGAGAAATCGTTCTGAAAAGAACGATTTTCTCTTGCACTGGAGCAATTCGAGTTATTCGCTCTGAAAAGAGCAAACAACTCGAAAAGAAACAGGATAGTAATCCAGTAGCGCACTAAAAAGTGCGAACTACCGGTATTCGCTCGCGCAAGTGATTATTCAGACTAGCAAGCTAGTAAGAATAACACCGCAACGAAGCGAAGCTAGCACTGGACGCTAGCGGGCGACGGCAGGGGCCTGGTGCGGGGACCAAGGCGGCAGCGGGCGGCGGGCGTCTGGAACGACGTCCGAGCGGCGACTGCGCGAGCGCAGTGGAGGGGCCTGGTGCGGGGACCAGGCGAGCGGGCGGCTAGAGCGGCGTGCGTCTAGCACGACGTCCGAGCGGCGAGTGTAGTTCAGTTCACATTTGCCCTATAACAACGTTTATTTATACAAGCTGCGTGCGGCGCTATAGGAGGGGAGCGAAACGAGCGAGGTAGCTACGCATTCGACCAATAGGGCAACACAATTTTGGTTGTTAAGATACCTGCTCTTTCTTTCAAAAAGTTGTTAAAGTTGTTAGGTTAGGTTAGTTACATAGTTGGCAAAGTACCGTCATTCATTATAGTCAGGTATAGTATAGTACAATAGTCCTTATCTCTCATTATACTTATTGTTCTATTCTTAGGTTAGGTAGGTACCCAAAAAAAAAAAAATAATAATAGGTAGGTAATTAGGTCCTGTACGGGACCGGACTATAAACGGTTCGGTCGGCTCAGCACCTATTCAGTGGACTGTAACTGTTGGGTGTGCTGATGAGCCTTCCGATTCCGAGTATAGTAGACCGTCGTCCTGTGTGTACGTTGAGCGCTGGGGTTCTATGGAGGACTGAGATTGAAACAATAGCGTGAATTCAGGTACAACGGCGGCGGGTGCGGGTTGCGGGCGGCGAGAGTGAGCGAGAGGTCCGTTCCTTGCTTCCTTTTGTTAGCGCGTGGGTGTTGTTCCGAGGCTGGCGACTTGTGGACTGAGCACATGCAGTGAACGGTTCTCGTCTATATTTATATTTTTTCCTGTTCTCTCACTCTGCCGCGCGCAGCGAGCGACTATTGCCGGTTGCGTTTATTGGTACATCGTTCTATCTGTGTCTATCTGTATCTGTGTTAATATCTTACATTATCTTACATTCTTTGGTCTGTCTATGTCTTTATAAAACAGCCTATCTCTATATTATTGTAGCCCGTTGCCGGTGCCTACAAGTACTATTAATATTTTATTTTTAATATTTATCTATGCTATGGCTATCTATACTATGACTATCTATGCTAGGTCTTAGAGCTACATGGTGGTAGGTGTTTTATTTTCATTTAAGTCTAATCTATTAATTTAATTGCTATGACCGTCCGGAACATTCTCCCGCCGTCCAGTGACTCCGCTGTTGTCGCTGGAACCTTCCGTCGTGGAGGACGGCTCATCTCTCGGCAGGATGATCACCTTCTTGGTCGGTCTTCTCAGCACCCCCCCTTTGGTTTGCACGTCGATGGCTCGTACGACTCCGTCCGCTCCGGGGTAGACTGTGACTATGACCCCCCTGGGCCATGTGTTGCGAGGCAGGTTGGAGTCTGCGATGAGCACCAGGTCGCCCACCTGGGCGGCGGGGCCGTCGCCGTGATGTTGGCGGCGGCGTTGTAGCTCGGGGAGATACTCTTTGAGCCAGCGGGCCCAGAAGGTATCGGCCAGGCGTTGAGAGGCCCGCCAGTGCGACCTGCCTATCAGGTCGCCGTCGGTGAAGGGGCCGAGCGCAGGGGTGCGCCCCGGCTGCAGCAGCAGGAAGTGATTCGGGGTGAGGGCCTCCGGGTCCTCGGGATCCACTGAGACGTGGGTTAGTGGACGGCTGTTGACTGTGTACTCGACCTCAGCGAGCAGGGTGAGGAGGACTTCCTCACGCGGTTGGCGCTCGCACAGGGTTGCTGCGAGCGCGGTTTTGACGCTTCGGACTAGGCGCTCCCAGGCCCCGCCCATGAATGGGGCCCCAGGAGGTATGAAGCGCCAGGTGATGCCTCTGGATGAGGCCTCGCAGGCGGTCGCGCTGTCCAGCGCGGCGCGAAGCTCCTTGTCGGCACCACGTAGGTTGGTCCCGTTGTCGGACCAGATCTCGGTGGGGCAGCCTCGGCGTGCGATCATGCGCCGTAGGGCCATGACCGCGGCGCTCGTCGACAGGTCGGAAGCGAGCTCAAGGTGGACTGCCCGAGTGGTCAGGCAGGTGAAGAGCGCCACATAGCGCTTCGCTGTTGCCCGCCCGATTCTTACGGCCAGCGGGCCGAAGTAGTCGAGGCCTGTGTGTGTGAACGGCCTGCAGCTGTGCGCCAGCCTCGCCGGCGGGTGATTTCCTGTCGCCGGCTGCGGGGCGGGCGCCTTCCTCAGATGGCACGGCAGGCAGCGGTGGATCACCATACGTGCTGTCGTCCGCAGACGCAGGATCCAGAAGTGTTGACGGCATTCGTTTACTGTTGCTTCAACACCAGCGTGCATCATCTGTCTGTGGATACTTTCAATATAAAGTTTAGTCACCCTATCGTTTCCATCTAGAATGGGAGGTGATTTTGTTCGTTCACCTATATCTATAGTTAGGCCGATTCTACTTTTAATTACTATGACGCCGTCCTTCATTTCTATGGCTAGCTTGCTCAAGCGGCTGTTTTTCTGTAAAGCTTTCCCTGCCTTCAGGGCTTTTAATTCTTCGGGAAAGCTATATTCCTGTCTTGCCATGACGATGTTGAGCTCGGCGCGTCTTAATAAGTCACCTTCTATAGGTAGGTACTTATCGGTGGTGGGGCGAATCTCCCGCCGCTGTTTCTGTGCCTTTCTCTTTTCCGTGCGCCAGTCGGGATCGCTCTCGGTGTTCTTAACTGTTCTTTTGAACTCTACCCTTTCTACTCTGCGTCGGAGGATGTCTATGAACTGTAAGATCCGCGCTGTTGTTCGAACGAGTCTTTTGTATTGGGAAAACCTGCCTGGATCGGGAAGTGCTGTAGCTATCGTGGGCGACTTCTTTCTTGGCTCCGTATCGAGGGCGAGCGTGCGCTCCTCATCTGTTTCCTGGATCGAGGCGGGTTCTTCCGTAGGCCAAGTAGCGGGCTCTGTTTGCAGGAAATCTGGGCCGACGTACCATCTATGTTGTTCGTTGAAATTTGTCGGTATGTCCCTGGTGGCGTCGTCCGCGTAGCCTTTAACTATAAGGTTCGTCATCTGTGCTTCATACTTTCTTCTTATATCGCTATCTTTATCTATCTTCTTCTCTGTGCTGTACATTCTTCGTAACGTGTTATCTCTATTGTTCGGCATGACGACATCTCCCTCTTTCCACAGTAGCGCTGTCTCGTAATGTCCGTCCGGTCTTTGAGTAGTGTTTTCTCGAAGTATTTTCAGTGCTCGTTGCTCGGGATCGTTAACAGGACATTTCGGCGTTATCATTAGCGATTCTATAGCGAAATGGTGGCGTAGCTCGTTGTTCATGTCGTCTTCGATAGATAGGTGATTTATGTACTGAATGCGCTGTCCGAGAGACCGAGTTCGGGATCCGTGAAGTACCCAGCCGAGCGGGGTCAGGGAGGCCACTGGTTGAGAGATGTGACCTGTCTTCATGTTGTTAGTGACCAGCAGGTGCCAATTGTCTTGGCCTATAAGGATCCTCGGTTTGGCGTTTCCATGTAGTACATAATTCTTGATGCCTTTCAGATGTTCCACGTTCTGTACGTCGTTGTGTGTGATAGATTGTGGAGAAAGTTTTAAGCTTTTGACGGTTCTGGCCTGTATTTCGTGCGTTCCATCGGCGCCTGTTAAATTGAATGTTATGCGCCTCGACTTCATTTCTTTGACCGTTGCGTTCGCTATGGATTCTATCCGCAGCGGGTCATTGGGCCCAGGGGCTCCTATTGTGTCGGCGATGTCCTCGTCCACCAACGTAACCGTTGATCCATCATCGAGCAGGGCGTATGTCTTCACTTCGCCGCTGGGGCCCGAAGCTGTGACCGGTACTATCTTCAGAAACGTCCTGCTCTCTGCTATGGTTCTTGATGATGCGACCTTCTCGGTTTCTTCCTCTTGGACTCGTTGGAAATGGAGAAGTGGGTGATGCCATTTCGGACATCCGTCGGTAGCGCAAGCCTTCTTGGGGCATCTGTGATTTTGCGTTCTGAGCTTGAGGCATCGGAAGCAGAGTTTAAACCTTTTGGCTATGTCCCATCTTTCATCGGTGGAGGCTTCTGTTAGTTTTTCGCATTTCACGATGTTGTGATTCTGTTGACAAACCAGGCACTTGGGCTTCTTGTCTTCTTGACTACTATTTACGGCATAGGCCCTGCCTTGTTTTTTGTTCGCCGCGGCAGGCGCTTCTGTCTCGGGCTGCGCGTATGGGCCGCATCTCTCGGCTTCTCTGTTGAGGAATCTCGCTAGTTTGAGAAGATCAGGTTCGTCGGTAGCTTGTTCTGTAGCGAAGTCGTACCATCTGTATTTGAGCGTCGGCGAGAGCTTTTCTATTGTGATCTTTGTTAGCTCTGGGTTATAGAGGTAGTAGACTCGTTGTAAGGCCTGTAATGTAGCAACGACGTTTGCTACCCGACTTGCGAACACACATAAGTCTTTAGGCGAATCTGTAGGTCGGGCTAGAGAACGTAATCTATCTAATTCGGCTAGGGCTATTGCGTCTGGTCTGCCGAATCTAGCTTCAAGCGATTTCATGACCGTATCTGGCTGGACGTTGTAGATTAACAAGCTTTCTACAGATTCTCTAGCGCGACCTTTCAAGCATTTCATTAACCTACCTACATTCTCAGTTTCTGTGTAGGAATAGGCGGATTCCTCATATGCTGCCTTGAATGCTAGCCATTCTTGATAGGCACCGCTATATATTGGCAGTTCCGAGAACCGGCGGGCAGTCGACTGTGTTCCCGATCGTATAGCTTGCGCTATAGCAGAGGCCAGCTCTCCCATTTCAGTACGGGGCGGTCCTGCTATGACTCCCGCCGGTGCGGAAGCTCCCGGCCTCACAATATCCCTGTCATTAAAGTTGTGTACATACCGGTTTGCTCCCTGGAACTCACTGTATCCATTATTCGCACTGTCTCTATTCACGTTTGCCCCGCGGGCGTTGTTAACTATACTGTCACTGTTCACTATGTTATACTGTTCTGTTGCACTATAAAACTGTCCTTGGTGTAGCGGGGCTGGCTGTGCACCCGCTGCGTGCCGGTGCTCCGGCGTCTCCGTGTGGGGCGCGGCCCTCGGCGTCCCCAGCGGCGGCTGTGTGTTGGGGGCGTCGGCCGTCGTCCCCGGCGGCGCTTGTGATGGTGGGGGCGGCCTGTACTGCGCCGTCCGTCATCTTCTGTGTGGCGGGACTGTTATTCCCGACCTGAAGGCGTCCGGGGGGGTTCCTCGTTCCGCCCGGCTCCTGTGCGGCGAGACTGTTATTCTCGCCCGGTTGTGCTAGGGGAATCTTCCTTCCGCCCGGCTCCTGTGCGGCGAGACTGTTATTCTCGCCCGGTTGTGCGAGGGGAATCTTCCTTCCGCCCGGCACCTGTGCGGCGAGACTGTTATTCTCGCCGTGTGGTTGATCCGTTATCGCCAGCAGGATGGTGTTCTGTACCCAGTGCTCTACCCGTCCGGTATTTTCTCGCTCAGTGACTTCGGACCTCGCGTCGCTTTCTGAGTCCTCCTCTTCTTCGTAGAGTTGTTCCAGCTCCGCTTCGGCGATCTGAGCCTGTATACGCAACAGCTCCAATTTTGCCTGCGCTATTCTGCTCTTCTTAGATCGTCTTGTTGATTTCCTCGACGCCGCGGTCTTCTGTGTTCTCTCCGTGCGGGGCTCTGTGTCTTCTGTGTCCTCCACGGGGCTCCCGCCGGTGTTTCCTGTGGCTGTGGCCAAGGTGTCCGTCGACGTCGGCTGCGTACTTCCTGTGCAGGTCGCGGACGAGTTGGAGGTGAGGATGTTTGATCCGAGGCTGGTCGATGCTGTCGGCTCCATACCGGGAGCTCCGGACGCGTGTGGTTGCTCGGGCACTGTTTTGCGCGGCACCGACTGCTGTGACGGGGGTTGCGGCCGCTCCTCCGTCACCGCGGTAGCAGTCGGCGTAGGTGCCGGACCTGGCTCTTCGCAACGAGACCCGCAGTTTGACCTTGTCACCACCATTGCTCAACCTCAATCCAAATAGATCCGGCTCGAAGGACCAATGTACGGGACCGGACTATAAACGGTTCGGTCGGCTCAGCACCTATTCAGTGGACTGTAACTGTTGGGTGTGCTGATGAGCCTTCCGATTCCGAGTATAGTAGACCGTCGTCCTGTGTGTACGTTGAGCGCTGGGGTTCTATGGAGGACTGAGATTGAAACAATAGCGTGAATTCAGGTACAACGGCGGCGGGTGCGGGTTGCGGGCGGCGAGAGTGAGCGAGAGGTCCGTTCCTTGCTTCCTTTTGTTAGCGCGTGGGTGTTGTTCCGAGGCTGGCGACTTGTGGACTGAGCACATGCAGTGTTTTTTTTTTTTTTTTTTTTTTTTTTTTCGAAATGACAATATATGTTGTTGACCGCAGATGGCCATGACAACGTTACCGGACTATGGCGAGCGCAGAAGGCGCCCAAGCTCAAGCTCAAGGGCACCACTTAGGTTCGAACCACGGCTTGGACTGTTGCCAGAATTTTTGAATCTACTGAAGGATAGCGTCTAGGTGCAAAAATGCACCTTTAGACGGAAAAATGTATTCTTCGGCCCCGCCGGCGGGACCGGTTTTTGAAAATGTGTCTAACAGCTAGTGTGGGACGGGTTGACGTCACCTCCGGGTTAGCGGCGGTGAGCTCGTCAACGGGCAAGCCGAGAACGTGTCTCGGTCGACGGAGGAAAGAACTCGTGGGCAATGGCTCTATCGGGTAGTCGGAGGGTAATCCCGAGATTAGGGGATTGGAGTGTTCCGCCGCCACTTCATAAAAACGCTTTGAAGCAGTTTTAATAAAGTGTTCGATGGACTCGAGTTTGAGATCTCGGTGGAGGTCTACATTGCGCATGTACCATGGGCAACCCGTGGCCCTGCGCAAGAAGTTGTTTTGGACTACCTGAAGGCATCTAACATGACGGGACTGGCCAAAGACGACAGAGGAATATGTCATTATTGGCCGTACAACTGTCTTGTAAAGTGTCACTTTATTTCTAAAGGACATTTTACTTTTCGAGTTGAGAAGGCTGTTTAACCGGCTAAGCACGAACTTTGCACGATTAGTGACAGACCTTATGTGGGGATAGAAGGAGAGACGTCTATCTAGGATTACTCCTAGGTAGCGAGCTGACCTAACCCAAGGGATGGGTTTATCGAAGAGGAGGAGAGGCTGGGGCAAGAAGGGACTCCGAGTGAAGTACACTGCTGCACTTTTCGTCGGGTTCACCTCTATGCGCCACTTTCTGAACCAGGCACCTAGAGTGTCTAGTGCAGCCTGCAGCCTTATGCGTACGCGATTCCTGTTCTTATCGGACGCGTACAAAGCCGTGTCATCGGCGAAGAGGGCAAGTTCGACTTGCGGGTGTCGGGGAATATCGCTGGTGTACAGCGTGAAGAGAAGGGGAGCAAGGACTGAGCCTTGAGGAACTCCAGCTCGGACGGGTTTGGGGTCTGAGAGCGTGCCTTCCACGCGGTAGCGAAAGCAGCGGTTCGACAAGTAGTCTCGTAAGATGAGTACGAGTCTGTCTGGCACTCCAAGCAGGAAAAGCTTGTAAACCAAGCCGTTGTGCCAGACTTTGTCGAAGGCTTTAGCTACATCGAGGAAGACAGCGCCCGTATCTGCTGGCCAAGTGTGATGCCACTTGGACAGGATGTGCTCCGTGATGCGGAGCACCTGCTGGGGACAGGAGTGATGGGCTCGGAAGCCAAACTGTTCGTCAGGCAAGAGACTATGCTCATTGACGTGACGCCAGAGACGTCTCAGAAGGAGACGCTCGTAGATCTTCCCCAGGGAGCTGAGGAGACTGATGGGACGGTAGGAGGAAGGCTCGTTTGCCTTTTTGCCCGGTTTGTGGATGCCAATTACATTGGCTTCCTTCCAGACATCAGGGAAAGAGCAGTTAGCCATGGCAGCATTGAAGATGCTGACCAGGAGATGTATGAGGGCAACAGAGAACTTCTTGAGTACTCTGTTGCTGATGCCGTCCGAGCCAGGGGACTTCTTAGGTCGAAGATCTTTAATGATCTCGGCAACCTCTGCTGCTCTAATGAGGTCCAAAGGAGGAGCAGAGGGGGGAAGGGAAACTAGGCGGTCGACTTCACTGTTCACCATGTTAAGGTGATCAGGGTCGACGGGTTCAAGACTAGGAGAGCATTGGGATTCAAGACTCTCAGCTAGCGCGTCTGCTTTTTCCTTGTCATCAAACGCAGGCGTTTGGTGATTTGGGCGAAGCAGAGGGGGCAGGATTGAGATACCATCTGCTTTCATAGATCTAGCCAGGCTCCAGTAAGCTAGATGCCCGGGTTCGATATTAGAAAGCAGATTGTCCCAAGAAGTGTTACGATGCTCCTGAATGGCCCTCTTCACCTTGCGGCGAAGCGAGTTCATTCGGAAGCGATTTAGTTCGGAGGGCCAAGAACTAAAGCGACGAGTTGCTGCGTTCTTCTCTGTGATCAGTCGTCTTATCTCATCAGGCAGGACACAGTTACGATCAGGCGTAGCTGGGACCTGTCTAGACAAGTCGCGAACGGCGGATTGGACATGACTGGTCAGAGAGTCGACCGCAATAGCAATGTCGTCAGGGGACCTAATGTCGTCGGGGATTTTATCCAAGTCGGGAGAATGGATAACCTTGAGGGCTTTCTCAAGTTTATACCATTGCACCACAGTCTTGGTCGGGGGAGTAGGGTCCGGCAGAGGGCCAAGTCTTAATATGACGGGACGGTGGTCAGAGTCTAGTTCCTGCATCACTACTATGGAGCTCATCCGAAGGGATACGTTCCGCAGCAGTGCGAGGTCTAGAGTTTGGTTGGAAAAACCAATACGTGGGGAATATCGAGTGTGACACATGGGGGCAATAAGATCTAGATTTAAAGAATCTAGATAGCCTGAGAGGAGGGCGCCGTTTCTATTACGTATCGAGCAATTCCACATAGGGCTTTTGCTATTGAAGTCGCCAGCCAGAATGACTGAGCTTCCAAGACTGAGAAGGGATTCTAGGTCGCTTTTAAGAAGCTTCCTATTGGGGCTAAGATAGCAGGATGCAATGATAACCGGTTGATGACCGGTCATTGCAAGTCTGCAGACAGAGACTTCTAAGTCTGTTAAGGGCGGGGGATCAATGGGAATGCAGTGCAGCGACCTCTTGAAATAAATGGCAGTACCGCCTTTAGGGGCGTTCGTTCTGTCATTTCGTACCATTTGGTAGTTAGCGATCCTAGGATCGCGATGGCACTGTTTCAAGAAGGTCTCCTGCACTAGCAGAATATCTATTTGGTGATTGACAAGGAATTGCTTCACGAGTTCTTTCTGAGGAGATAGGCCGTTAGCATTAAAAAATGCTAACGAGAGGGAGCGGGGTTTCAGTCTTTCTTTCTGCACTGCCATACTAAAAAGACTTGAAAGTGAGGGCGTCGAGAGACGCCATGACATCCTGATGATTAGAGATAATCATCAGTTTCTCTATGGGCGACTTCGCCAGGCTAAGCTTGCGCAGGAGCGCATTCACCGATCCGAAATCGATGTTCGGCAGCCCCAGGCTAGGGTTCTCAGCAGCGGGAGCTGGCTGAGAGGGCCTAGTGGGGCGGGGTAGGGGTGCGGGGGCAGGGGCGGAGTGAAGCTCCTGGGAACGCGGGGGAGAGGATACACCAGTTGTTGCCTGAAGGGCGCGGCTGGTGTAGCCCAAAGGTCTCGCCCAAGCTGACACAGCAGGAGGGGCGGGGGGCAACAAGGACACCTTCGGAGATGTCCTCGCGTGTTGGGGTGGGGCGGGGCGGAAGCGCTCCGGAGCCCTAGCATGCGCTCTCCTAGCGCTTGCCTTTGGGGCTCTGGGGCAGCCGCGATAGTTCGCGGTGTGCCCCTCGGTCCCGCAGAGCACGCAACTAGGCGGCATGGGGTCATTGGGGACGCGCTTGCAGTCAGCGGTGCCGTGGTCACCCAGGCACTTGACGCAGCGGGGGCGGGCAAAACAGTTGCGCGCAGAGTGGCCATATAACTGGCACCTGTGGCACTGTCCGGGGGGGCCCTTCCTGAAGGGAGCCTCTACGTAGAGGCCGGAAAGGCGACACACGGTTTTGACGCCGAATATCGCCTTTCCTTCGGGCGAAAGGTCAAGGATGACTAGTACAAGATCGAACGGGGTCTTGTCCCGTCCGCTGTACATGCGGTGGACTTCCCTGACGGGGAAGCCCTGATCGCAGAGGTCGGACTTAATTACATCAGAGTCGAATTCCGCGGGGAGGCCGCGGATGACTACGCGCAGAAGGCGCTCGCTCTCGAGAGCATAGGTATGAAAACCTATGTTCTCAGCGCGGAGGACAGACGTCAGACGTCGGTGATCGTCCGATGTCTGGACGTGGATCTTAATAGAGTCCTTGATGGACTGGGCCTTGGTGAAATTAACCTTTTTTAAGGTTAGAAGCCTCTCCACGCTGGCCCATTTGGCCTTCTCGCGGAGGAAGACGGGCGGGGGGGGTCCCTCCTTGCGGAGGGGGGCGGGTTCGGCGGGGGTCGCGGGGGGAGTAGGCGGGCGGGTAGCCGTAGCCTCTACAGAGACTGCAATCTTAGCCGGAGGGGCTAAGGCCGATTTGTGCGACGACTTCTTCCTGCGCCGTTTGCCGCCTTCGACGACAGTGTAACTGTCGTCGGAGGACTGCTCCGACGAGGAAGAGTTGTCGCTCGGGGAGGGTTCGAGCTCCATCGCCGAAGCGTCGGAGTCCGAATCGGAGGAGGAGGACGTGGCGGGGGAGACCGGAGTCTCCGGGGTGGCCGGAAGGGCGGGGGCGGGGGTAAGAGGGGCCGCGGTGGCCACCTCCATCGGATGGGACTTGGACTTTTTGTCCAACTTGTTCGCCTCTTGATAAGAAGCGAGCAACTTGGACAACAAGTCCCCGTGCTGCTGGGCTAACATCCTGAGTACCCCCAGGAGGGTCTCAGGATCAAGCCCACCCAGCAAGTCCGGGCTTGACATCGCGCGGGGGGTGAGGGGAGGTCCCTATTCCCGGGGGGGACACCCGGGAAATAACTAAGTGTCCCTCCTTGTCGGGTATAGACAAGGAGGGGTGTGTGCCTATGTGTCCTACCTAAATGTGTGTGTCCCTTTCGCCTCTCTTATGGGGCAAAAGGGGTGTGTGCCTCACGCTATCTGGGGTCGGCGAGGGTTCCACCCCAAGGCCGGTGGTTCCAGACCCAGCCGGATTCTGTGTTGCCTTGAAGAGGCAAAACAGGCGCTCCGGGTCCACGCCCAGCTAAGTTCGTTGTCACCGTAGGGTATCCCTTAGCTGACCACTGAAGTCGTGGCTTTCGACAGTTTAAAAAGCAAAGAAACTAGCTCGAGAAATCGTTCTGAAAAGAACGATTTTCTCTTGCACTGGAGCAATTCGAGTTATTCGCTCTGAAAAGAGCAAACAACTCGAAAAGAAACAGGATAGTAATCCAGTAGCGCACTAAAAAGTGCGAACTACCGGTATTCGCTCGCGCAAGTGATTATTCAGACTAGCAAGCTAGTAAGAATAACACCGCAACGAAGCGAAGCTAGCACTGGACGCTAGCGGGCGACGGCAGGGGCCTGGTGCGGGGACCAAGGCGGCAGCGGGCGGCGGGCGTCTGGAACGACGTCCGAGCGGCGACTGCGCGAGCGCAGTGGAGGGGCCTGGTGCGGGGACCAGGCGAGCGGGCGGCTAGAGCGGCGTGCGTCTAGCACGACGTCCGAGCGGCGAGTGTAGTTCGGGTTGATTATTGAGAGTTCAGTTCACATTTGCCGGGGGTTTTCTTCTCACGCGGACGAAGTCCGCGTGGGGAAGCAGTTTCGGGCGTGAGCCCCTGACTGCGGTATTTTGTCCGCCCTTGGCTAATGCCAAGGGGTCCTCAGGTCGGCTCGTAATGAGCCTGTTGCTTGAAGCCCGCGTTTCTTCGCGGGCGTGGTGAAGGCTGGAGGTCCTCTTCGGTCCTCCTTAGCGCAGCTGCAGCTGCACGAGCGTCCCTATTCCGCTGAGGATCAGCGGGATCGGGCTCGTCCCCTGCCTGATCGCCATAAGGACGTCGCGCAGGATCTGCAGTGCTGCATCCAACACCTCCAGTTGGGCCTGGTCGTGCTGGAGGGTCTTCGTTGTGGTAGTGGCTGCGGGGTGTGCGGGGCGCGGTAGGTCCGGTGTGGGTTTCGGGGTCGTCGTGTTGATGTTGGTGATGATGGCGGGAGTTGGCTGCTCCACTGCTGGTGTCGCGTTGCGGGGTGTTGGTGCGGTGCGGGGGGCGTCTGTCTCTGATTCAGAAGGTATGGTTGCCAGCCTTACCTTCTGCTTCCGGCGTCTGGGGAGGCGGTTGGACCGCGCTGTGGGGCCGTTTGCTGGGGCCATGAGGGAGCCACCATGCTCCGTCTGTGAAGTTACAGCCACAGTGTTAAGCTGTGGCTGTTGCGGTCTGGCTGGCGGCTTGTTAAGGCCGTCCCGGGTCGTGGTGTAGGCGGTCGTACCCGCCTTCCTGTTGCGGGCCTCCCGCTTGAATGTTGGGCAGCTTGTCTTGTTGGCAGTGTGGGGGCCGTGGCAGTTGACGCACGTCGGTGCTTCCTCCTTGCTCCTAGGGCAGTCGCCTGCGTGGTGCGATCCTCCGCACCGGACGCAGGCGAGAGGGCGATGGCAGTGGTGTGACGAGTGCCGGAATCCCTGGCATCGATGGCACTGGGCGGGGCCTTTCTTGCCCCTCCAGCTCTCGATCCGGACACCCGGCATGAGGAGCACCTCCGTGACGTCATAGATGGCTGGCAGAAGGTTGGGGGACGGCTTGAACACGCCGAGGAATATGCAGCCTGGGCGGCCCTTGCTTGCCCGGATGGGCTTGATGAGCTCCGCCTCGAAGCCCTTGGAGAGGAAGTCCTGCGCTATCTCTGCTGGTGGGGTGTCGGCTGGGATGCCGCGGATGGCGAGCTTGATTTGGCGCTCCTCAGGCGGAGAGTACGAGAACCAGCTGAGTGGTTCCTCCGTCTCCGTGAGGTAGCGCTGGATGGTGCGGTACTCCACAGCCGACTCCGGTGTGAATCGCACGCCCTTGCCGTAGGGCCGGGCGTTTGGAGTGTGGCCTAGAAGGCCTTTGATGGCCTTGAAATGCCGTGGCCAATTCGGCATCTGCTCCACGACAAGGGGTGGATAGCGGGACTTCTTTGGGGCTGGCTCGACCGAAGTACTCGGGCAAGCGGGTTCCGGGGCGCGGGGGGATCCCGGGCGCGCTGCTGCTGCTGGGCGGGCTGGCGTGTCCAGTGGGGCTGGCGGTGTACGGCGTACGGGCGGCGAGGCCGCCAGCGACGCGTACGACGTTGAAGACTTCGTGGTGGTGGTGGTGGATGCTGGTGTTGTGGGCGCCGTTTCTTCCACGACGACGGCGCTCTCGGTTGCCCGCCTCTTCCTCTCCTCGGGCGTGGAGGAATCGTCGCGTTTGCGACGGTGGCCTGATGGCGGTGGTGACGACGGGTGTTCAGTTTCCTGGGGGGGTGGCGGAGGGAGGGGCTCGGGCGCGGGCACGGGTGTGCCGCGCAGTTGCTTCTCCTTCTCCTGCAGGAAGCCTCTCAGGAGCTCGGCGACTTCCTCGCTCATCATTCCCTGTTCCATGAGCTGCGCAAAGACGGCGAGATTGACGTTGTGCGCAGACAATGGAGACAGCGAACGTGGGGGCGGGGGTTGCGGGGATGCGGCGGGGGGGGGGCATCGCCTCGGAAGGCGTCTGCGCCCGCGGGGTGGTCCTCCTGGACCTTGGGATGGACAGCGTCCGTTCGCCGTCCGAGCTGGTGGAGTCGATGCGGGACGATCTACCTTCACGGGAGATCAACCCCGACCGACTGTTGCGGTCAGACGCTGTGTGTCTCCGCTGGGCCTTCGGTGCTTCGGCGTGGTGCCGGGGGTCGTATGCCGACGCGCGATCTATTGGTGGACGGTCCGGGGGATCCCGTCGTCCACCAACGTCCTCCTGCTGCATGGCTGTCTGCTCGCCTCTCCGACACTTCCGCGACGAAATTCGCGAATGCGATCGGCCAAGGGGCCGAACTCGACAGGCGTATTCGAAAATACGCTGCCGAGATCGAGGGGGGGGTATAGAAAAGATCCGTGCGCGCGCGTGTGTGCTCAACGAAATACGATAGCCACTCCAGTTCACATTTGCCCTATAACAACGTTTATTTATACAAGCTGCGTGCGGCGCTATAGGAGGGGAGCGAAACGAGCGAGGTAGCTACGCATTCGACCAATAGGGCAACACAATTTTGGTTGTTAAGATACCTGCTCTTTCTTTCAAAAAGTTGTTAAAGTTGTTAGGTTAGGTTAGTTACATAGTTGGCAAAGTACCGTCATTCATTATAGTCAGGTATAGTATAGTACAATAGTCCTTATCTCTCATTATACTTATTGTTCTATTCTTAGGTTAGGTAGGTACCCAAAAAAAAAAAAATAATAATAGGTAGGTAATTAGGTCCTGTACGGGACCGGACTATAAACGGTTCGGTCGGCTCAGCACCTATTCAGTGGACTGTAACTGTTGGGTGTGCTGATGAGCCTTCCGATTCCGAGTATAGTAGACCGTCGTCCTGTGTGTACGTTGAGCGCTGGGGTTCTATGGAGGACTGAGATTGAAACAATAGCGTGAATTCAGGTACAACGGCGGCGGGTGCGGGTTGCGGGCGGCGAGAGTGAGCGAGAGGTCCGTTCCTTGCTTCCTTTTGTTAGCGCGTGGGTGTTGTTCCGAGGCTGGCGACTTGTGGACTGAGCACATGCAGTGAACGGTTCTCGTCTATATTTATATTTTTTCCTGTTCTCTCACTCTGCCGCGCGCAGCGAGCGACTATTGCCGGTTGCGTTTATTGGTACATCGTTCTATCTGTGTCTATCTGTATCTGTGTTAATATCTTACATTATCTTACATTCTTTGGTCTGTCTATGTCTTTATAAAACAGCCTATCTCTATATTATTGTAGCCCGTTGCCGGTGCCTACAAGTACTATTAATATTTTATTTTTAATATTTATCTATGCTATGGCTATCTATACTATGACTATCTATGCTAGGTCTTAGAGCTACATGGTGGTAGGTGTTTTATTTTCATTTAAGTCTAATCTATTAATTTAATTGCTATGACCGTCCGGAACAGTCCTTTGTATCATTTGGTTGTTATGAGCATTGTGCGCGAGTACTAATATAATTATATTGTCTCATTCTTAGGTTAGGTATTGTATACTTAAGTTGCGGTCTACACACACACACACACAATAGGATCAACAATAATAGGTACCCTAAGTACTTAGGTCCTTTGTATCATTTGGTTGGTTTACAATCTTGTTATGAGCATTGTGTATTGTACCTACCCCGTGTACCCCAAAATCACAGCGAGCAATTGATATTTTTATATAATAGCCGGAGTCGGCAGTCGGTCGGCCAGTGGTTGTCGAATCGTAGTTTTTTTTTTAAATTTATTTATTATTAATATAAATTAACTACTTGATTCGGACGTACATATATAATGTACATAAATCTATCTAATATCGGATCGGAAGATGGGACGGTAAGGAAGGAACAAAGAAAACGGGAAACTTTCTATTTGATCTGTGCGTGCAGTGTTGTTGGTCTTGGTTTAAATTGTGTTGTGTTGTGTCGTGTCGTGTCGTGTCGTGTCGTGTCGTGTCGCGTCGCGTCGCATGCACCTAATAACAGACAGGTAAGAGAGGAGTTATTTATACTTTAGTGAACGTTTGACAGTGCTTTCAGTCTTCAGAAACAACATCTTTAACGTACATAGGTACATGTACCTAATCGTTAAAAGCAATATCGGAAACATGTGTTAGCCCTGAAAAGGGCTTTTTGGTTCGGTGCGATTCTCCAGCCCGCCTGGCCCGCACGCACGCACGCACGGCGGCGGCTGCGGCTGCGGCGGCGGCGGCCGGTGGAACCGACACACGCGAGGATCGTAGGCGCTTCGCACGCTACTTCACCTACTTCTTGGAGGCGGCGGCCTTCTTGCCGGCGGCTGCCTTCGACTTGGGAGTGGCTGCTGCCTTCTTAGGTTTGGGCGCCTTCGGCTTCTTGGTGGGAGGCTTCGCGGTCTTCTTCGCCTTCGGTGCGGCGGCGGATTTTGCCTTGGCGGGAGAGGCGGCGGCCTTCTTCGCCGCGGCGGGCTTCCTCTTCGCCGCTGCTGCCTTCTTGTCCTTGGGCGCAGCCTTGCCGGCCTTCGATTTGGAGGGCGACGACGAGGCGGCGGCTGCGGTGGCGGCGGCGGGTGCCTTCTTCCTCTTGCCGGCGGCGGAGGCGGATCTCGCTGCTGGCTTCTTAGATTTGCTCGGCGAGGCGGAGTCCTTGCCCTTCGCGGCGGCGCCGCCGGCAGTCTTCTTGCCGACGGCGGAGAGAGACTTCGCGTTCTTCTTGGAGTCCAACTTGAACGAGCCGGAAGCGCCGGTGCCCTTCGTCTGGATGAGAGCGCCCGACTCTACGGCGCCCTTCAGGTACCTGCGGATGAACGGCGCCAGCTTCTCGGCGTCGACGCTGTACGAGGCGGCGATGTACTTCTTGATCGCCTTCAGGGAGGATCCGCTGCGCTCCTTCAGCTCGCCGATGGCGCTGTTCACCATCTCCGATGTCTTCGGGTGGGTGGACTTCGCTTTAGGCTTCTTCGCGGCGGCGGATGCCTTCGGTTTCTTCGCGGGTGTCGCGGGCGCTACGGCCTCGGCAGCAACAGCGGTATCGGCCATATTCCAATTGATAATAATATTCAATCAAGGTAAGATCAACAAACAAAATAGGTAGGTAGGTATCTCGTAGAACACAAGAATAGCAAAGTTTTGAAAAGTGCGATAGATGGCGACACAGAGAGCAAGCTACCGAGCTATACCGTATGGAGAACGGCAGTGTCGACAGACCGTTTCTCGTACGAGCGCTGACCGTTTTTCACTAACATCATTCTAATTAAAATTTATTTTATAAAGATTTGCATACTGTTCGTCACTTGCTGAATGCGTGAATACAATCATTTTGAACATGACCCTCATATAAGATCATAACAACATTCATCACTTGTAACACTGGCGAGATATGAACGTTTTCACGCGCCGCTCGCCACCAGCTCTAGGTCGGGTCGTGTTTATATTCCATTTTTACACTATTAAACAGTCTCCTTTCACAAATCACTGTCGACAAATAAAACGCTAACATATCAATTTATACGTGTGACACAGTTTTAACGCACATTTTCATATATTTACACACAAACAGCAACATGTCTTTGAACACCCGTAAAACACGATGCAACAATTCGTACGGAATCACGTCTCGAGAACCAACGCAAACTGCAATAATTCTTATAATATCGATGTCACACTAAAAACAAACTGTTTTATAAATCTATCATAATTACAATAAACAAGAATACATTCCAAAAGAACGATTGAAAACACCTAAAAACCGCGTCTCGTATGTATTAGCGCCGCGCGCCGCCGCGATTCATACATTCATTCCATTTCATCCACAGTAAATGTGTTTTGCCTGCTTATTATTATTATTTTGACGGACCACTGCTCTGGTTTATTCTATGGTCTATTTTGTGCAAAGTGCAACCATAAATAGCCATAATAGTAGGTAGGTACTTACCTACTACCTATGTACTTATAATAATTATTAGGTACCAGAAACGGTGAAACCACTCGTCACACTCGTTTAAGAGGCATATTATTTGTTCATGGTATTGGTCTACAACAACCAAAATATAATATATATGTATATTTATTATTGTTATTTTATATATTTTTTTTTAATAATAGTTAGGTACCTACTACGGTAATTTAGGCGCACGCGTGTGTGCGTGCGCGTGTGCGCGCTGTTTGTTGTCTAAACCCCGCGCAGGCGAAGGGGAAGCGGGCGGTTACGTGTCTCCGCTTCGCTCTCCTCTCCTATAAATATAAAGCTGTATAGCGGTGGTAATTTTGATGCAGCGCACACTCAACACCCTCCCCGAGTGGCTTTCGAACTGGAGGCTATCCGTGAATGTCGGTAAGACACAAGCGGTAGCCTTCACTCGGAAGCACACTGACAATCTTGAACACCTGTCACTCTTCAACCGGCCCATCGCGTGGTCGAAGTCGGCCAAGTACCTCGGAGTGACAATAGATAAAGGCTTGAAAATGGCTAAACAAGCTAGAAATGCCTGCATATCGGCGAAAGCAGCGAGGTTAGCGCTGCGACCGACCATGACCGCTCCACAGATTCCTCTACGGATGAGGCTTGCCCTGTACCGGACGTACATCCGCTCGCGACTGACGTACGCCGCCCCAGCGTGGTATGCCTTTACCAGCGAACGCCACAGACGGCAGCTGAGAGCGCAGGAGAACTTGAGCCTACGGGCAATAGTGGATGCGCCTCGCTTCGTCCGGAACTCCACCATCCAGCGAGATCTCAAGATAGAGACCCTGGACTCCTTCATCACCCGCCTCGCGGAGAACATGTTCCGGCGAAGCGATGCCTCCTCTCACAAACACCTACAAGACCTAGCGCCAAGGTACGACCGCTTACCACACTCAATACCATACGCCCGGGAGCTGCTGCTCAATGAGGAAGACAGCAACACCACAGAAACCGATCCCGAGCTCGACGATCCAGTCGAGCACTGACACACGGCCTAGTTAGGCCAACATAATGACCCCTTAGTCGTCACTAAGGGCGGACCAAGAGGACTGCAGGAAGGGGCAAACGCCCGGAACTGCCTCCCCACGTGGGCTTCGCCCACGTGAGAAGAAGACCCGGAGATGGTAATTTTTATACAGTCGTTCGGCAGCAACCGACCGATTCGCTCGTTACGTGCTAGTTCTTAGTTTCTTGTGCGCAACAATGACCGGTCGCGGTAAGGGAGGCAAAGGTCTGGGAAAAGGAGGTGCCAAGCGTCACAGGAAAGTGCTCCGTGATAACATCCAGGGTATCACCAAGCCGGCCATTCGTCGTTTGGCGCGCAGAGGCGGCGTCAAGCGTATCTCCGGTCTGATCTACGAGGAGACCCGCGGTGTGCTGAAGGTCAATCAATCAATCAATCAATCAATCATTTATTTATTTAAAATCCTTACAAAGTATTACATATTAAGCGCAATTTTCAAGCCCTCACCTCCCGTGCTAGTTAAAAACTGTGTTACGGCAAGGTAAAGTCTATCCAATCACGCACACATATAAAAATACCTTACGAAGATTTAATACATACCTTACAGACTAACATATACTATGTAATAATAAAATATAAGCACTGTTACGGCTGCATTTTTTAAGGTCAAGAAATAACTACAAAGAGACGAACATCTATAATGATAGTAGGTACCTAGTAAATCTAAAATCTGTAAACTTATTGTAATAGTGCTAAGTATAAATTAATGTGAACTGACTATTTAACAAAGGTACTAATCTAGATCATACATACGGACATAACATTTAATATAATCAAACAGTGTATTTAATAATAGAATAGGTAGGTAATCTTGGAGCGAAATCTTTTTCAATGCTATAACCGCAATGTGTGAACTCATGAGTTGCAGAAAAAAGTAGGACGGTGGCAAAGTTGCTGATGGTGTTACTTTCAACATTTACTGAAATTAAGTGCATCAAGGTCGTTTTTAGTCACTAGGCAGTACAATAAAATGATTAGGATTTAAAGTTTATAATATCGCTCTTAAGTGGCCCCGTAATCTATCGAGTTGATGTATCTTTTTTCCGCAATCATCTTTGCCGGACATTCAGCAGAACCTGTTATGTGTTTGCAAGGCTTTTTGTAGTGAAGGCATGTAGCACACTGAGGATCTTCGGCCTTTTTTGTGCAGTCCTTAAACGAATGTCCTTGAAGTCCACAGTGGCTGCAGGTGATGGTGGTCTCTCGACAGGTCTTGGCGGCGTGTCCGTATTGCTGGCACTTGAAGCAGCGTGTGACAAAAGTGAAGTCTTTTACAGGGCAGGATGACCAGTTCACGTATATTCTTTCTTTCGATATAAGGGCCTTGCGAATTATTGCAGAAACTTCTATTATAAAGTTACAAGTTTCAGCGTCCTTTTTACCTGATTTGTGACTTAATTTAATGAGGCCCAGGAATTTCTCCAGAGAAAGGTCTTGAAGAGTTTCAGCCAGGTTTTGGTGGTAGATGCAGGTGAAAACTTCCTTCTCTTGCATATTCGAAGGCACTCCTACTACAACGACTCTGGGTTTCCGTTTGAGTTGCTCATCAATTATCAGGGCTGAGTTGGAAATTTCCATAGACTGCTTGAGCTTTTCTATGTCACCCCTCGTTTCAGTGCTAATGATAACTCCTCCGTTTCTTGTTTTACGAAGGCCTCTAACTTGTAGCTTCATTTCCTCTGGGCAAATAATTTTTTTAACCAAGTTTTTGGTTTCTTCGCTCGTTTTTAGCTTGTCTAAAGGATAGATGGCCAAAGAGCTTGTGTTCTGGGGCTTGATGAAGCTGCTCCCTCTTTTCACCATGTCAGCAAAGGAATTCCCGGTGGGAGGTGCGGAGGCAATGCTTTGCTTTAGGTCTTGTAGCTGTTGCGAGATATCCAGTTGCTCTCGGAGGGCTTGAACAGCGGAATAGGAGCGAATAGCTTTCGCCTTGAGGCCTTGGTAGTGCATCGCCATCTGCGATGTCCCACTCGATACTTTTCTGCACAGAGTACTAATTCGAAGTTTTTGTTCCGTATTCATCTTGCTCTCCGCTGCGATAGTGCTCATTTCATTAAGAAACTGATCTATGGTCGTCATCCAGCCTTGTAACTCCGATGTAGAGACACATTCCATGGTTTCGCCTACTTGCTGAGGGTCCGGGGCGCGCGGCGCCGGCGCGGAGGGCGGAGGGAAGGTGTTCCTTGAGAACGTGATCCGCGACGCCGTCACCTACACGGAGCACGCCAAGAGGAAGACCGTCACCGCCATGGATGTGGTCTACGCTCTGAAACGTCAGGGCCGCACCCTGTACGGTTTCGGAGGTTAATAAAATTATCTACTCCACCCGTCTCGACAAGACCATTATTGGTTTTGTCTTGCACGAAGAAAAAAAAAAGGCCCTTTTCAGGGCCGCACATGATTCTGTTCAAATAAAAATGAAACTGTTTCTTAAGGACTGACTTATCCGTCAAACGTGGCTACTTTTAACACGACAGTATTTGTGTTTGTTTGTATTACAGGTGTTATATTTATATATACATATGTATATTGTAACACGAGTTCCCTCCCGACTCCCGTTCTTCGCATCGCATTGTTAATTAGGGTACCACACTTACTTTTGGCTGGATAAAAATCTAGATTTTTACTAGGGTGCGTGCGTTAATAATAATTACGATAATTATTAGACAATTGTGTGATTACATTTAAACCTAAAATAACATCTCGGTTCTGTCACAGGCATTGGGTTAGGTGTACGCTACGTAATGACATGTTATGTGGTGTCGAAAGAAACATTGCTGTTTGCATTTTGAATCGTATGTGGCCCTGAAAAGGGCCTTTTTAGCTTCGAGGAGCTTCTTATTAGGGTCGACACGACAACGACAACTTCAACTTGAAGTCGCCGCGCACGATCCTAGCAGAGGAGCTTTCCTAGGCGCGTTCACCTCGGATCCTGCGCGCCAACTGAATGTCCTTGGGCATGATGGTGACACGCTTCGCGTGAATGGCGCACAGGTTGGTGTCTTCGAAGAGACCGACCAGGTAAGCCTCGCTGGCCTCCTGGAGAGCCATCACAGCGGAGCTCTGGAAACGGAGATCGGTCTTGAAGTCCTGCGCGATCTCACGCACCAGACGCTGGAAGGGGAGCTTGCGAATGAGCAGCTCCGTGCTCTTCTGGTAGCGACGGATCTCACGCAGGGCGACGGTTCCGGGCCTGTAGCGATGGGGTTTCTTGACGCCTCCGGTGGCGGGCGCGCTCTTGCGGGCTGCCTTGGTGGCGAGCTGCTTGCGCGGCGCCTTACCACCGGTGGATTTGCGGGCTGTTTGCTTGGTGCGAGCCATTGCTTCGTCTTGCTGCTCTGCCACTAGAAAATACGACGACGGGACGATACACGCAGTGCGAGCGACCGACAAGAGACTGGTTTAAAAAACCTCCGTCGGGATTTTCTTCTCACGCGGACGAAGTCCGCGTGGGGAGGCAGTTTCGGGCGTGAGCCCTTTACTGCGGTTTTCGTAATTTCGCCCTTAGTTAAGACTAAGGGGTCCTTGGAGCGGCCTGCCTAGGCCTTGTGTCCGTGCCTGCTCGGTGTCGGGCTTGATGTTCGGTGTCCATATTCGTGCTTGGGTCGTCGTCTTCAGAGTTGGGTTGCTTTAGAAGCTCTCTGGCGTAGGGTCTGGATTTTGGGAGCCTCTCGTATAAGGGCGCTAGGTCCTGTAGGTGTACGTGGTCTGAGGCGTCGCTTCGTCGGAACATGTTGTCCGCTAGGCGGGTGATAAAGGCATCCAAGGTTTCAAATTTGAGGTCGCGCACTATGGTGCTGTTCCGAACGAAGCGAGGTGCTCCCACTATCGCTCTTAGGCTCAGGTTCTCCTGCGCCCTTAGTCGCTCTCTTTGGGTCTGGTTCGTGAAAGCGTACCACGCCGGAGCGGCGTACGTCAATCGAGGGCGTATGTAGGTTTTATATAGGGCCAGCCTCATCCTCAGTGTGATGTGTGGGGCAGTCAGCGTCGGCTTCAGCGCCACCCTCGCTGCTAGCGCCGAGTTGCGGGCATTCCTCGCCTGTTTCGACATCGTTAGGCCCCTGTCGATGGTCACCCCGAGGTACTTGGCTGTGTTCGACCACTTGATGGTCCGGTTGAAGAGGGTCAGGTTTTCCAGCGTGGTTGTGAGCTTTCGAGTGAGGGCCAGCGCTTGCGTCTTGTCGACGTTTACGCATAGCCTCCAGTTCGAAAGCCACTCTGGAAGGGTGTCGATGGTGCGCTGCATCTTCAACCGGGCGTGTGCGAGCTGGTACGACGAGGTAATGTAGGCGGCGTCGTCTGCGTAGAGAGCAAGGAGTGTGCCGTCTGGGCATGGTATGTCGTTGGTGTACCAAGAGTAGCAGACAGGAGATAAGCAGCTACCCTGTGGTACACCTGCGCGTACGGGGCGTTCTGACGAGAGGTGGCTCTCGACTCTTACCTTGATCTTACGGTTCTGCAGAAAGGATGCCACCGTCTTGGTAATTCTTGGCGTTGTTCCTGACTGCAGAAGCTTGTATATCAGCCCGTCATGCCAGACGCGGTCGAAGGCTTTCTCCATGTCCAGGAATACTGCGATGGCGTGCTCCTTCTTGTTTCTGACCATGGTCAGGTGGTGCAGTACCCTGGACAACTGCAGAGTGGTGCTGTGCTCCGACCGGAATCCAAACTGCTCTGGACGGGGCTGAATACTGGGTAAGAGGTGAGGTAGCAGCAGCTTCTCGAACACTTTTGAGGTCGCGGACAAAAGTGTGATCGGGCGATAGCTCTCCGGGAGTCTGGTGTTCTTACCTTGTTTCGGTAGCATAATGACTACGCCGGCCTTCCACAAGGTAGGAAAGTGTGCGGTCCTCATGATGCCATTGAGGAGACGCGTCAATGCGGCCACTGTTTTGAGTGGCAGATGGCGCAACATTGCGTTGGTAATGCCGTCCGCTCCCGGTGCCTTCCTTGGCTTTAACGACATTATTACCTTCTTGGTGTTATTTGGCGACCAGTGTATTGGAGTATCTTCGGGCATGGGTGTCGGGGTTGAGAGGAAGTCCCTTACCGTCTCTTCTACTATCTGCGTGTGGGCCCTGTCTCCGGCTGGGTTGGGGGAGAACTGCTTCTCCAGGTGGTCCGCGAAGATCTCTGCGCGATCTTCAGCGCGGTATCGGGGTGCTCCATCACTGTGAGTGAGAGGGTGGGTTGCTGGAGAAGCGTTCCATAGTTGGCGACAGAGTTTGTGGAGAGACGACCAGTCTTCGGATGCCTCGTCTATCCTCTTCTCCCATTTACGTGAGCTATCTTCACGGACTTCTGCTTTCACTTCCTCGCAGATAGCGTTGAGCCGCGTCTTCAGTGCTGGGTCTCTGGTGCGCTGCCACAGCTTCCTGAGACGACGCTTGTCTGCGAGGAGTTTAGCCAGGGCTGTAGGAGTGCGGTCATAGCGTTTTCTCGGCGCCTGGCTCGATTCTGCTAATGTCTTGGCGTTTTGAATCGCTGTTTGCAGTTCTTCCGTGAGGGTATCCACGTCCTCTGGAGTTGATACGGGGCGAGTGGGGGTGTTCTCCGCCAGGTGAATGCAGAATGCCTTCCAATCAATCCTAGGACGCGTGGGTGGCGGGAGTAGTGAAGCCGTTCTGAGCTCCAAGGTCATTAGGATTGGTTGGTGGTCTGATTGGAGTTCGTCTGTAATTACCTCCAGTGTGGGTGCATTCATGAGGCCTCTGTAGGCCACCAGGTCGATGATATCAGGTCTCCAGTCCGGGTTCCTCGGGTAGCATGTCGGTGAATCGGGGCCTATAACATTGTAGCCATTGTTCTCAGCGTGCCTGAGTAGGACCTTACCTTCCTGGTTTGTGCTCAAGGAGTTCCATGCAGTGTGTTTGGCGTTCCAATCTCCAGCCGCAATGATGCTGATGGGATATTGGTACTCCTTGAGCATAAGGTCATCCAGATCCTCATCTAGGATGCGCTCGTTCGGTGGTTTGTAAATGGCGTACAAATGTATAGGCTTGTGGGCTGTACCGATCTCCACTCCTAAGGCGGACATGGACGACAGGGTAATCGGGGGTAGTGGTTGGTGAATGATCCGGCGTTTCACGAGGACCATAAGGCCTCGGTATATTCTGCCAGCCTGCGTCATCTCGTCCTGCCTGTAGGTGTGGTACCCGGGAAATTTAACTCTGTCGCCAGGTCCCAGCATGGTTTCATTGATGAGTGCTACCTCAATGTCCTGTTCCCTCAGGAGTAGTTTTAGTAATGACAGCTTCCTACGGATGCTGTTGGCGTTCCAAAAGAGCACTCTCAACGTAGTTGGAGCTGCATCAGCCGTCCTAACCCGCTGAGGATTAGGGGAACTGGGCTCGTCTCCTGCTGGATCGCCGTGAAGATATCTTGGAGGACCTGGATTGCCATGGCCAGGACCTCCTTCGTGGTTTGGTCTTGCGTCAGCTGGTGCTGATGTGGTGGCGGCAATCTCCGTGGGGGTGGTATCTCCTGTGGGGTGATCGGCTTTGTCGACCCCAGGGTTGGGGCAGCAGGAGGAGCTTGTTGTTGCCGGGCTGCTGCTGGCATCGGGAGCCGAGGGACTTGTCTCGGGCGAGGGGGTTCGGTCTCAGTGTCCGTCTGTGGTTTGCTGGCCATTCTTACCCTCCTCTTCCTTCTCCTGGGGAGATTGCTGGACCTTTGTGTCGGTGGGTTGGCGGGGGCCATGAGGGATCCACTGTTGTAGTCCAACTGGGTGGGTTGAGGGGTAGGTTCCTGCTGCGCTTGTGCCTGCGCCTGTGGGCGGCTTACCCTGGGTGCTGTGGTTGCTGAGAAAGCTGTGGATCCTGCCTTCTTATTGCGCGCCTCTCGCTTGAAGACAGGGCAGCTAGTCTTGTTAGCCGTGTGTGCGCCCTTGCAGTTGGCGCACGTGGGTGGATCCTCGCGGTCCCGTGGGCAGTCGCCTGCGTGGTGCGGGTCTCCGCAGCGGACGCAGGCGAGGGTGCGGTGGCAGTTGTGGCTGCTATGGCGAAACCCCTGACACCGGTGGCATTGGGCTGGGCCCCTCTTACCTCTCCATCTCTCCACCTTCACTCCCGGCATGTACAGCACCTCTGTCACCTCGTACAGTGCGGGGAGGAGGTTAGGAGTAGGTTTGAAGATCCCCAGGAAGATACACCCAGGTCTTCCTTTGCTAGCTCTTATAGGTTTTATAAGCTCCGCCTCGAAGCCCCGTTCGGCGAAGTCTTGTTGGATCTCTTGAGGGGGGGTATCGGCGGGAATACCTCTGATGGCCACCTTTACCTGGCGTTCCTCAGGGAGGGAGTACGAAAACCAGCTCAGGTTTTCCTCGACCTCCGAGAGGTACCTCTGGATGGTACGGTACTCTTCCGCCGATTCCGGGGAGAAGCGCACGCCTTGGCCGAATGGTCTGGCGTTGGGGGCGTGGCCTAATAGGCCACGGAGGGCCTTAAAGTGTGTGGACCAATTCGGCATCTTCTCCACAACAAGAGGCGGGTACCTAGTCCTAGGTTGTCGCGTACCTGGATCATCATTGGTGATGGGTTGGGTCGCATTAGGGCGGGCGGGGGGCGTAGGGCGGGCTTCGTTGTCCTGCTGGGCGGGCGGCTGAGCGTAGGCTGCGCTGTGGGCGGGTTGCGGCGAGCGGGCGGCAGTGGAAGCCGCCATCGAGGCGTATGTGGAAGGCTGTGGAGGGCGCGGGGCCGGGGACGCCGTCAGCGAGGCGTAGGACGTCGACTTGGTTGACGACGGCGATGGTACTGATGTTGGGCGCTGTTCTAGTTGCTCCCATACATGTGGCTCGGCAATTCTTTTGTTTTTATCTTCCGGCGACGGCGAGTCGACTTCCGCCCTCTTGCGGCGAATGCCGGCTTGAGTTGAAGATGCGGGGGGGGCAGTGGGGGGTAAACTGGTATTTACGTCTACATTATAATTGGCATCATTGCCCTCTAGTGTTGCCCGTGGGGCTCCACGTAGGGATCTTTCTTGTTCTTGGAGATGTGCCTTAATCACGGTCATCAGGTTGGGTGATAAGGCATTAAATTCACTAAGACGGGCAATGTAGTAAAGATCCTGATCATGCCCGGTCCTAGGGGACGGCAGTTGGTTGCTTGAGTTTAAAATGGCATCACAGATGGTCGCCAGCATCGGTTGGTTCGACGCGGGGGGAGGCGGGGGGGGCATCACATCGGGCGATTTCGATGGTGATGATGATGGTTTAGCGGGTCTAGTGGCCTTGAACGGTACCTTTTTGGATGACCGTGGTCTGGAACGGGATCGTCCGTTGTCGCAGCTGGTGCCTCGACTGGACGCCGACGAATCGGAGGTGGAGTCCCTTCGGGAGGCACGTCGCCCATGGACGGCCTGTCCCGAAGGGATTTCGCGGTCCGACATTTGGTGCGGCCGCTGGGTGCCGGATGTGCCGGCTACAGGTTCTTGTTGCCGCGGGACGTTGTCGACCGCGCGACCTTTTGGGATGGATCCGGGGTCCGGGGGATCCCGTTTCCTCCCAACGACTTCCTTCTCCATGGGGTGACGCTCCACTCACTCACAAACACAAAAAAACACAAACGGTTTCGCGGTTGGCGAGGGCCGAGCTCGGCAATCGTATTCGCAGAATACGTTGCCGAGATCGTATACGGAGAATTTTAGGTCCGTGCGCGCGCGTGTGTACTGCTCGAGAACGTAGCCACTACTTAAAAACCAGCCGCCGGGTTTTCTTCTCACGCGGACGAAGTCCGCGTGGGGAAGCAGCTTCGGGCGTGAGCCCCTTGCTGCGGTAGTGTGTCCGCCCTTAGCTAAAGCTAAGGGGTCTTTAGGTCGGCTCTTACTGAGCCTACTGCTTGGGCCCGCGTTTCTTCGCGGGCGTGGTGATGAGGTCTTCTTGTCGCTGCTGCAGCTCCTTGATCTTCTCCATGCTGCTACGTAGCAGCGGGGCCGAGCTCGTCCCCCCCAGCTCGTTCGCCGTGCGGAGGTCGCCCAGGATCTGCAGCGCTGCTTCCAGCACATCGTCGTGCTGGATTGTGGGGTGCGGTGGGTCTAGTGCGGGTTGCTGGGTCGTGGTTGCGATTTCGATTTCGGCGGGTGCCGGCTGCTCCGCCGTTTCGCTGCGCGGGGGTGCTATAGAGCGGGGGGGGACGTCTGTGTCTGAAGAAGGTAAGGTCGCCATTCTTACCTTCTTCCTCCGCTTGGGAAGGGGCTTCGACCGCACTGTGGGGTCGTTTGCCGGGGCCATGAGGGAGCCACCGTGCTCCGTCTGGGATGGTTGAGCCACAGTGTTGAGCTGTGGCTGCTGCGGTCTGGCTGGTGGCTTGTCACGGCCACCCCTGGGTGTGGTGTAGGCGGTCGTGCCCGCCTTCCTGTTG
>OY720263.1:10014118-10016618 GCA_963082625.1 Pasiphila rectangulata | reverse complement strand
TAAAAATTACAACCCTGTCTTCCTTTTATATTGTCAAACTCTAGAATAAGAATATTATAAGATTAAAATAATAAACGATAAGAAATAACTCTATCTACGATAGAGGACCCCCCACGAAACCTATCCCGCTAGGAAATTAGACTTAATTAGCTTTGAACAACAAAAAATTAGTATGCAACTGCAGTAGCCGGCGTTGCCATCTGTGTGGCGGTAGGGATAAAAAAAAAAAAAAAAAAAAAAAAACCTAACCTAACCTAACCTAACCTAACCTAACCTAACCTAACCTAACCTAACCTAACCTAACCTAACCTAACCTAACCTAACCTAACCTAACCTAACCTAACCTAACCTAACCTAACCTAACCTAACCTAACCTAACCTAACCTAACCTAACCTAACCTAACCTAACCTAACCTAACCTAACCTAACCTAACCTAACCTAACCTAACCTAACCTAACCTAACCTAACCTAACCTAACCTAACCTAACCTAACCTAACCTAACCTAACCTAACCTAACCTAACCTAACCTAACCTAACCTAACCTAACCTAACCTAACCTAACCTAACCTAACCTAACCTAACCTAACCTAACCTAACCTAACCTAACCTAACCTAACCTAACCTAACCTAACCTAACCTAACCTAACCTAACCTAACCTAACCTAACCTAACCTAACCTAACCTAACCTAACCTAACCTAACCTAACCTAACCTAACCTAACCTAACCTAACCTAACCTAACCTAACCTAACCTAACCTAACCTAACCTAACCTAACCTAACCTAACCTAACCTAACCTAACCTAACCTAACCTAACCTAACCTAACCTAACCTAACCTAACCTAACCTAACCTAACCTAACCTAACCTAACCTAACCTAACCTAACCTAACCTAACCTAACCAGTGCCTTCCCATCGCTCGAACGAGGCGGTCGTGTTTCTGAGCTCCCAGTGTTTTAAAAATATATTATTCGTTTAAATACTTACTATATACTACTCTAAACCGAAGTTAAAAATTCTTAAAATTATAGTGAAGTGTTACCCTAACTAGTTACCATCAAATAACTGATCCCCACTTACCAGTTTTATCTCCACCCGGCACGTGGCATCTAGAACAAAGGAAAATCATAAAAACAGTGTAATTATAGTGAAAAACAGTGTAAAACAGTGTTAAAAGTGTTGGAATTACCTGCAAGAAAACCCTACAGCCTTTTCGAATCGTTACCCAAAAAACCACGAGTCTCCAACACCTGAAACCAGAGATATCAGCTTTTTTCCGTAAATCCTTTGTTTTCCGCGAACAAAGGAATGGATAATAAACAAAAGAAAAGGCTGTCCGGGAACAAAGGCAAACCGGCTATCAGAAAGGAAGCCTTGATCCGAAGCGCCGAGAATGCTGGCGCACCGGGTCCGAGCAGGAACCCCCCCTATAAGGCACAACAATCCCGGGATTCTTCCCAGTCGGAGGCATCTTCAACAGAATCCATCGGACCGCTCACAAGTACAGAGGTCAAAGCCATGGCTCAAAACTACCTCCACCATGCCACCTCCCAATTAGACCAATCGGGAAATATCAAGACCTCGATAAAGGAGGCGGTTCTCAACGACCTGAAAGGACTTGCCGAGATTATCTCTGACCTCTGCACAGCAAAACGCGAAGTACAAATCCAGCTCGATCAGGTACAATCCAAATTAGAATATAAGCTCCTCTCTCAAGAAAAGACATTTAAAGACACCATAGCCCAGCTCAAAGACGAATTATCAGACCTCAAAACTAGTGCCGCTCCACCAACCACAGACCCACAGCAGCTAGAACTCATCAAAGACCTGCACGAGAAGTTTTCCATACTATTCAAAAGTGAATGGCACTTCAGTAAGAAGACAATTGCGGATCTCTCTGAAAATGTAGGTAAAAAAGTCGCGGAGATTTTCCCGGAAAAACCACCTACCTATGCCGACATTACTCGACGTCCTAAGCATCCGCCCAACTTCAGCCTCGTAATACAGTCAGAGAACAAGGTCACAACCAGCGGTGGACTTATTGAGGAGCTGCAGGGTATACTAGCACCAAGAGAGACGGGCATACAAGTTGATTCCATAAGGAAAGCCCGGGATCAAAAAGTTATCATTAACTGCGGATCTGACGGAAAGAGGGAAGAGGTGCTTTCACGGCTGGACCTCCACAAGGGGCTCACTTACACCAAGCTCGCTCCGAAGGATCCGTTAGTTATGATAAAAAATGTCTCATCGTCTAACACCGACGACAATATCCTGCAGTCACTCAAAGTGCAAAACCCTGACGTGGTGGGCGATGTTAGTGACGGGGACTACCGCGTTAAAATTAAATACAGGAGGAAGACACGCAACCCACTTGAAGTCCACGTGGTTCTCCAGGTTTCGCCAGCACTGTGGCAACGGCTGACAAATAACGGCAGCTTATACATCGGACTCCAAAAGCGACACGTGGTGGATCAGAGTCCGCTGCTTCAGTGTACGAG